>CM062820.1:1743207542-1743807542 GCA_031772625.1 Pinus tabuliformis
CTTCCATACATGACAATGACTCAATTTGACTTGTAGACTCAATGAAATTCCCTAGAAGCACTCATGGTTGCTTGACAAAAAATAAATTTCCCTTGAGCATGAAACCCATGCCTCAAGAATGACAATAATAAATTTATTTTTCTCTTTACATTAAATACATAAAATCATGATTACATGTCATTATGAAGACTGAACCTAGTTACATATTTCAACACTCCCTCTTAACTAGGGAGGTATTCATAATCCATACAAGGTACTTGGACATTCTCAAACTGAAGAATTCTCATAAGAAGAGTTGGATTGGTAAGCCATCTCATAAGTTATCAATTCAACTTATCTCTTTGCATCATACCAACCAGCATTGTCACATAGCAAGGCCTTGACTAACAGCTCTATCTCTCCACAAGATCAAAGCCTAATGCTAGCGAGACCAATGACTGATAGACACCATCATCATTGTCTTTCAAACCACATGCCCCACCCGGGTGTTCACAGGGTATGTCCTTTTAGGACAATTCCTATCTTGGAATAACACATCCTCAAGGAATTTCCTCTTCAACTACTCTTACATCTTGGATGCCCTACCTAATCCTCAAAGAGAATCGAAAGACAGATGCTTACCCAATCCTCCCTTATTTCTTCACAGAGTGAAGACAAGAATGATGTGTCTATCTCTCCCTCTCAACTAGGGAGGATATACTCATTCCTATAAAAGGAATATACTCAAGATCCCTCTTAACCAGGGACTTGCCTAAGCTCCCTCTTAACTAGGGACTTGTTACCAATAATAGCTTTCATCTCTTTAGTGGAGATCATAGTACTATCAGTTGCTTGTAGGGCTCCTCATTTCGATTTCATGAACTACATCTTCATTATGGAGCCTTCATCTTTCATAGGGCATCGGCCATCCATACCTTTCCTTCAACGAAACATAGGATTTGAACCAACAGCCATGTCATCCTTCTTTTTATCAGAAAGTGATCTTTCAATCCACATCTAGTTACTCTTCACATAGCTACCCTTTTCCAAGTCATGTTTCTTTCAAGATCTTCCATACAATCACATGAGTACTAGTTGTAGGTGACATCTACAACTCTCTTTTGGTAGTCCCGTATCAACCCATCCAAATGTTGTTCAAAAATAAAAAATGAGCATCAAATCAAAGTTACCTTTTGTGATGGCCTTTCATCATGAAAGTTGCTTGCTTACAACATCCTGCACATTCATTTTACATCTCCAAGATATTCAATGTCAAGGATTTCCTTCTTTTCCAAACTTCATCAGTCTTCATACCTTCTCCATGGAGATAACATGCCAATCCTTCTAGTCATCGGATGTTGATTCCTTATCTTTATGCGACCATAGTTGCAGTTTTTCCGTGAATCCTTCTTCCTTCACTCACATATTGTATCTTGAGAACTTTTATGCATAGCTCCTTCATCTTGTCAACCACCCCATATTTCCATATGAGGACATATTATGTTGAATTCATGTGATAAATATGTGAACTAGGGCATATGCCTTCATACATCTTTCTCAAGGAAGAGATCCTTCTTTTTTTATCATGCTCATGAGATAGAGCATTCAACCATACTATCTGCAACTATATGATGACATGACTTAATCTATCAATACACGCATACACACCTCTTTTCTCCTTTGGTTATCTAGACTTCCTTCAACAACTTCCTTTCCTTACTTGAAAGTACTTAAACCAGGTTTCACTCCTGTGTCATAATACCATCATCCTTTTAAACAAAGGATCCCACACAAGGTGGAATGTAGACCATCAGTGAGACACTTGCTTCTTCCAAGTAGAGGTGAACCTTCTAATGAAGATTCCACTGGAGGATCTTGATTATCCTTTTTCTGCAAATGCTCCTTCTTATTGATGATGATGTATGATGATTTCTTTCTATGCTAGATGACTTTCTTCCAATCATAATACTACTTCATTATGAGCTGCTACCATCTTGAATGTGTTGGAAATAATACTGAGAGGGGGGGGGGGGGGGGGTGAATCAGTATTATCAAATCAGATACTTTTCAATTTCATACCCAGATTCATATACGCGGCTTCAGTTCAGTATACCAGCGTATATACGTGACTGTGTTAAATGCAACTAGCGTATATGCAGTAATCTTATGATTCAGTTAGCTTATCTTCAGTAAATTCATCAGAACATTATTAACCATAATAACCGTAATCAGGTGCAGTAAAACAGAACAGATCATCACACATAAGAAGCACACATGAACACAAGATATAAGGTGGAAACCCAATGTGGGTGAAAACCACCTACTACAATTCGTCTCTTTCTTCCTTTAATAAGAAACTTCTTTTACAATGTACTGGTGCAGTTCTTTACCAGCACGTAGGCTTCAACGGGCTACAACCCTCTTAGCTCTTGTACTAGCTAATATACTAGTACGTAGGTGCTGACCTACAGAAGGCTACAACCTTCTTTTCTTCAGGGACCACGTTTCATTAATTTTCAGACTGGATCCATGAGTACAAAACAATCACTACTGCAATACAATCATCAACTTATACTTGCATCATAAATCTCTAAATCACCCAATACTGAATCACTGAAACCCTGTCATCAAAACATAGAACACAAACCAGAGCCCAGAATTCTGCAACAACCACTAGAATCAACAGCAACCTGAAACACCAAATCTCAAAATGCATACGCTACTTGACTATATCAAAACCGCGTGTGTACGCGCTTTCACCAAAGACAACCCGCGTACAGATCTAAAGATAATTACTTATACCTTCGCTGTCAGATCCAACCTTAGCCAAGCGTCACAAACAGATAACCAGCAATACTAGATCTTCCCACTTCTTCAGACATCCATTCCTTTCTCACATCTCCTTTGCTTAATGATCTTCTCCTTATATAGGTTAGGCTTCTTTCAATACCATGGTCCAAAACCATAATAAATCAATACCAAGAGCCCAATACTTGGGTTCAACACACTTGTCGAGATACCATGGTCCAAACCATAGGTTCAAATACCGAGGACTAACTACCACGGACCAAGTCATAAGTTTTCCCACCTGTACGCGCTTTTCCTTGCGTGAAAGTGCGTGTATACGCATACGCGTCTTCGGCACGTCCTACCCGCGTGTATACGCTGATTTGTCACAATGAACCTGCGTATACTAGATCTGCCATCTGATTAAGTTGCCATCACCTGTATCATGCTTCTGAGTGAGTTGCCATCAAGGACAACACCTGTATCATAATGCCAACAATCTCCCCCTTTGGACTTGATGGCAACCACCACACCAAGTCACTCTCCCCCTTTGACATCAAGGGCAAAGGGCGGACCAAGATATTCTCTTCTTGATCTCCATCTGCTGTCCATACTCCCCCTGAGTACCTGCTGGAATCTCTGATTGAGCTCCCCCTTTGTACATGCCAAGATGTACCAATCCGTCCATGCTCCCCCTGAGCACATGCCAGTTCTAAGACCAGCAATCCATTCAAGACCATGACTATCATTCATTATATATGATCTGCACCATAAGCATCAGCATCCAAACCTGCAATACCATTCCTTTGATCAAACAGCAAGATGTATCATTTAGCTTCATAGATTTTATCCACAACTGCTAACCATAATGCCAACAATGCATTATTTGAAGTATATGCTCCCCCTGAGCCTGAGCCAACCATGACCGAACCATTTCCTGGGTCTGTTCTGCTGCCCTTTCTTCTGATCTCCATATACGCGACTCTGCAGCCTGAAACTCGCGTATATACGTGACTTATCTTCATTATATCAGCGTATGCAAGATGGAATACTGAATTTCTTCACTTTCAGATTCCCCTGTGTCTGTTATGTCAGCTAACTGAGTTATGTCACACCTTTCTGTCTCTAATTCTGTCTTCTTCTTCAATTCCTGGAACTGTGATGATGTATGGTCCTCTTGTTTTGAATTTTGAAATTTGCTCCTGCATTCCCTTGCTTTATGTCCAAGTTTGTTGCATGTATAACATCTTACATATTTCATGTTCCTTCTATTGCAATCAATTGCTTTGTGTCCATATGTATTGCAGGCAAAGAAATAACCTCTGAAATACCTGGGATGCGATGATCTTTTGTGATGGTCTTGAACCATTCTACTTCTACATCTGGCTGCAACATGTCCAAGATTATGACATACATAACATTCAACATTATTCAGTGGAGGAAATAATCGTCTATCACTTCCATAGTTAGGAGTAAAGGATTTTCCTTGAGGAATTTCTTTCCTTGGTTGTTCCTTGTTGAGCATTTCAGATTTCTCATTAGAGTTTCTTGCCTCACCTTGTGAGCTAGATTCACCTTCAACGGATTCATAAAAACCAAGACCAGTTTTGATAATAGGGGATCTTTGACTACCAAGAATGTCATCCAAAATCTTAGAACTATCTTGAAATCGCAACAATTTATCCTTTTCTTCTAATTTACCTTTTAAGATATTTACCTCAACCTGATGTTGTTCTTCCTTTTCCAGATACTGATTCCTTAGATCTTCTTCAGCTTTTCTTCCTTCTTCCACTTGTTGCTTTAATTTGATCACTTCATGTTCTTGATCTTCAAGAGCTTCTCTGTTCTGCTCTCTTGATTTTTCAAGATCTTCTTTTAGAGAGAGGATATTTGATTCAAGTCTCTGAATTGTTATGCTCTGATCATTTACTATATCTTGCAATTTCTCCCTTACCCTAGTTACTGTCTCCAATTGTTCGTTTAATTTGGTAACTTCCTCAGTTTTTTCATTCTTCTTTTCATATGCCATGAGACTTCTAATGTCTTCACTACCATTGAATGAGTCATTACTTTTAACATGGGTATAATAGCTTCTATTACCTTCTTCAGACATCTTTCCTTTATTATGAGGGCATCTAGCAGCATAGTGACCAACTCTACCACATGAAAAACATTTGAAAGGTAGCTTACCTTTGAACCGTCCAGTTCCCCGTTCAAGATTCTTGACAAAATTTACCTCATCTTCTTCCTCTGACATGTATCCTGACGCTTCGAATGCGGCTTCTGATGGTCCCTCTTTTCGCATTTCAAAAGCAGTTAAGATTCCGTGAAGCTGTGACATGGTGATTTTCTGCAGATTCTCCTTTTCTTCTATGGCAGACACTTTGGAATCAAATTTAGCAGACAGAGATCTCAAAACCTTTTCAACTAAGACAACTTCCTTAAATTCTTCACCCAGATCCCTCATACAATTTACAATTTCATCCATACGTAGGAAATAATTAGCTATGCTTTCATTACTATGCATCTTAAGATTTTCATACCGGATTCTGAGGGTTTGAAGCTTTGCTCTTTTTACCTGATCATCTCCTTCGTAGCTCAGAATGATTTTGTCCCATATTTCCTTAGCTGATTTGAAATGCATGACCTTCATAAATTCTGATTGTGTCAAACTTCCCAATAAGACAGTAACAGCTTTGGCATTGAGCTCATATTGCTTTTTCTCTGCTGCATCTGTAGGAGTTGCTGATGGGAATTTGTATCCTCCTTCAACGATTCCCCAAACTTCTGCTCCAAGAGATTGTAGATATGCAGTGGTTCTTATCTTCCAGTGGGTAAAATTGTTCCCGTCAAAGATTGGTGGCCTGATGTGTGCCTCTCTTTCTGGATTAGTCATTCTGATGGATCTTTTCCTTCAAGCGATCAAGCTACCTCTGAAGGACCTGCTCCGATACCAATTGTTGGAAATAATACTGAGAGGGGGGGGTGAATCAGTATTATCAAATCAGATACTTTTCAATTTCATACCCAGATTCATATACGCGGCTTCAGTTCAGTATACCAGCGTATATACGCGACTGTGTTAAATGCAACTAGCGTATATGCAGTAATCTTATGATTCAGTTAGCTTATCTTCAGTAAATTCATCAGAACATTATTAACCATAATAACCGTAATCAGGTGCAGTAAAACAGAACAGATCATCACACATAAGAAGCACACATGAACACAAGATATAAGGTGGAAACCCAATGTGGGTGAAAACCACCTACTACAATTCGTCTCTTTCTTCCTTTAATAAGAAACTTCTTTTACAATGTATTGGTGCAATCCTTTACCAGCACGCAGGCTTCAACCTGCAGAGGGCTACAACCCTCTTAGCTCTTGTACTAGCTAATATACTAGTACGTAGGTGCTGACCTACAAAAGGCTACAACCTTCTTTTCTTCAGGGACCACGTTTCATTAATTTTCAGACTGGATCCATGAGTACAAAACAATCACTGCTGCAATACAATCATCAACTTATACTTGCATCATAAATCTCTAAATCACCCAATACTGAATCATTGAAACCCTTTCATCAAAACACAGAACACAAACCAGAGCCCAGAATTCTGCAACAACCACTAGAATCAACAGCAACCTGAAACACCAAATCTCAAAATGCATCGCTACTTGACTATATCAAAACCGCGTGTGTACACGCTTTCACCAGAGACAACCCGCGTACAGATCTAAAGATAATTACTTATACCTTCGCTGTCAGATCCAACCTTAGCCAAGCGTCACAAACAGATAACCAGAAATACTAGATCTTCCCACTTCTTCAAACATCCAGTCCTTTTTCACATCACCTTTGCTTAATGATCTTCTCCTTATATAGGTTAGGCTTCTTTCAATACCACGGTCCAAAACCATAATAAATCAATACCAAGAGCCCAATACTTGGGTTCAACACACTTGTCGAGATACCATGGTCCAAACCATAGGTTCAAATACCGAGGACTAACTACCACGGACCAAGTCATAAGTTTTCCCACATGTATGCGCTTTTCCTTGCGTGAAAGTGCGTGTATACGCATACGCGTCTTCGGCACGTCCTACCTGCGTGTATACGTTGATTTGTCACAATGAACCTGCATATACTAGATCTGCCATCTGATTAAGTTGCCATCACTTGTATCATGCTTCTGAGTGAGTTGCCATCAAGGACAACACCTGTATCATAATGCCAACAGACTGCTACAACGATTTAGACTTTTGCTTCAGCTATCCTTTCAAGCTTCTATAATGATGTCATGAGCTCTTTCTTCAAACCTATGCTTCAAATATGATGTCATCTTCCACTAAGATGCATCTTGTCATACTTACAATGCTTATTATCTTGACAGCCATGGTAGCAATATTTTTCATCTCCTACTTCTTTTTGCTATGCATTTGAGAAACCTTAATAGTAAAGATCTATCCCTTTGGATTTCTTCTCATCAGATTCTTCCACTTGTTTAGTGATATGAGCTTCATTCCTTTCTTTCCTTTTCTTGTTGTCCTTCTTGAATTTAGGAAAATCTCTCTTGTAATGCCCATATTCCTAACAAACATAATATTGGATCTTTGACATATCAATCTTCTTCCTTTTTTAGGACCAAATTTTCCTTTCCTCCTAGCCATGGCAACAAATGCTTGAACTTGTTCACTTGGTCCAACATCACTTTTTGCTTTTCACTCGGTTTCTTCAATCTTACATAACAACATTGAATGGAGTAGCTTCCTTCTTTCCATAGATGCTTGATACAAAGTTAAGTTGCCCCATTCCTCTAGTAGTGCATTGAGCACAACTGTGGCCTTTTCTTTATCTGGCATTATTTCCCCCAAATCTTGTAGTTGGTCTCTTATTTGTGATACCCTCATAAAGTATGAGGCTATTTCTTCTTCTTTTGATATATTCATCTTGTATAGCTTGGTTCTTAAATATATGACTTCTCTAACAGTGCTTACGAAGAATAATTCTACCAGCTTCTCATATATTTCTTTTGATGTCTCCAATTTTGCTACATCAGGGATGAGGGGATCCTTGATGGATTCTATAAGAATCGTTTGAGCCCTTATTTCCCCTTTCATATGCATTGATAATGCTTGAGCTTTCTCTTCAGATGATTTGGAGACTTTACCATTGATATGACTAATAACTTCATTCTATATGAGGATCAAGTCTGTCCTCTTTTTCCATTCAAGGAATTTCGATAACCCAACCAATTTGTTGCTCTCCTTACAAAATGAAGTCATTTTGATAGTAGATTTAGACATAGATATAAAGATACTTACTTGTTAAGTGAAGATCTCCTTTGATGATTATATCTTCAACTTGATGCCCTTCTTGAAGATGTTGATAATTGAAGATGTCTTTGTTCAAGGCTGCTTTGAAAAGTGATCCCTTTTTCAATGAGAGGCAGATTGCTTTGATTTCCTGATTGCAATGCTTCTTCTTACTTTCTTTGGATATAAAGACATCAAGATGCTTCAATGTGTGGTCCTTCTTTGAGTGGAGGTAGGGTCCCTGACCTCTTTTTTTCCTTGTAATGATAATTGTAAATTATGTGAGCTTCCCAAGAATGCTTCAAGTGTAGAACCCTTCTTTGGATGAGCTAGAGTTTTGAGGTCTTTTTAGATACTCCTTAGTTCCTTCCTTCAAGATGATGTGTAGACTAGACCTTCCTAATGATTTGGTGTCCTCTTTAATGTCTTTGACTTTCTTGATACTCCTTTTGATGATCCTTCTTCAAGTTGCCTTTCCTTGTCTTGTCACACCTTAGCTCTGACACCATGTTGAGAAATCTAGGGCAGCGAGATTAGGTGATTTCTCTTACTTTGATAATTGCTTGTGATGTATTTTTACTTAACTTGATTATCTTCTTCTTTCACTTGATTATAGTTAGTGTTATTATCATCAAACAGCTACCAAACAATAAATAACAATGAGACAAGAGGACACAAGATATAGGCGATCAACCAGGGCCAAAACCTCTCCTCTTGAGAGGAAAACCCACAAGAACTCTTCTCTTCTTATAGAACTTCAATTGACGAATTCCAAGACCTATGACCCTTGACCAAGACCCATCCAAGACCAATTCAAACCTTTCCTTTTTCTTGCCAAGTCAAACCAAGTCCAGCTTTCCTTGATGTTGTTGCAACTTCTTCTTCGTCCTCAACATCGTCCTTGCAACATTAGACTGCAACTTCAGTCTCTCTTCCTACAATTCTCAGCCCACCTGCAAAATTCACACATATGATAGGTATGGGGCAATTTGAGTCCTTTTATTCCTTCTCTTGACAAGGCTTCTTCTCCTTAAGATCTCATACTGCAATTTAGACTATCTTGACACCAAATTTTTGGCTTCTTGTTATGACTGCAGTTCAGTCTTACTTCAATAATGGATGCCTTAGTTTTTCGAACATGTGGAAGGAGTTATAGCCCAGAAACAATCCTTGAAACTTTGCTTTCCCTTTCCTTTGTTTCTCCTTTCCTTTGCTGGTTATTCTTCTTTCTTCTTGTGCTTCCACGAGTTGCTTGGATGATCTACTTTGCAAATGAGGTTGAGTCCTTTATATAGGCTTCTTGTCACATCTTGTAGGCCGACTTGTCACTGTCCCTAGGCTGACTTGTCACTTGATAAGGCCGACTTGTTTTTTGCACATTTGACTCTATTTGACTCAAATAAAATTTTCTTTACAATATGTAACATGCCCAAATGGGTCTTCCATACATGACAATGACTCAATTGACTTGTAGACTCAATGACAAGCCCTAGAAGCACTCAATGGGTGTTTGACCTAAAAATAAATTTCCCTTGAGCATGAAACCCATGCCTCAAGAATGACAATAATAAATTTATTTTTATCTTTACATTAAATACATAAAATCATGATTACATATGTCATTATGAAGACTGAACCTAGTTACATATTTCAACAACCTGCAATGGAAGGTCCCTAGATGATCAAGGTAGAGCAGGAGCACTTTTGTTATTGCATCCTTTATGAAGTAATCCACCATTCCTTGGTGGGGGTGGGCGGAAGTAATGAACCAAATGGACGAAGACAGAGAAGTAGCCATATTCTTCTTGCAGAAAACCAGGAGAACCAATGTGCATTGATTGAGAACTTACAAGATAATTTCTTATAGCAAAGATGCAACTATTAGGGAGATTGCAGAAGATCAATCCAACAAATCAAAATACTCTAACAGATAAAGGACCTGGAAATAAGACCTCTACAATATTCCATATCTTAAATGCTATCTATAAGCTCAAAAATCAGATATCCTTGGACATGGACAAGCAGCTAGGAAATAGGCTAGAGTGCATCAGAGAAGATTAACCAGGGCAGTAGACCTCATCCCAACCAACAAGCAAAGATTCATCAATGCAAACATCGTGATGAGGGTTTTGTTTTCTATTTTTTATGCTAACTGGAGGATTTTTGGGGTCAGTAGACATAACTTACAATGTTCCCGATTTATCACTGCACATTTTTTGTTAATGGGCTTACTGCTAAGGTGGTGTATAAACTTGTAACCAGGCCATTTAGATACAATGGTAATTTATGAAGTCAGGAAACAAGTACAACTGCCAAGGTCGTATTGTAAAACCAGGCATAAAATGATCCGTATGTTTTAGGCACGTGGGCATCGAAGCAATTCCAATAACAAGTCAGAAAAATTAGATATGGACAAAAGAGACACGGAGTTTTCTTTTGCTTTGTTGGCGTAGGTTCTTTTAATATGTCGGTGGAAGAGAGCAGGAGATAATTAAACAGAGAATAATTCTTGCTGTTGATGCAAGCGCAACACAAGAAGGGGTGTCGCTCTGTAACCACTGCGCTTCGATCACTCTTGAGTGAATAAATCGTGTTCCTTCTGTGTACCAATGGAAAATCTCTAATGTGAAATTATTGTAAATCATCGAGTTTGATTTGCCATTCATTACTGTTGTAGCGTAATACATTGAGTAATCTGTTCAAAATTAATGGTCTCCTCTATTCCAGATATCTATTTATGTTGTTGAACTCTTAGTACCTACCGTGTGTAATTTTGTCTGTGTATTTTAATCTATTTCGTACTTCTGCTCCCTATTGTAAAAAAATTTCCCAATAGCTACCCATGCAGACCATTGGATTTCAGCGTGGATCCATTTTCTGTAGGAGCAAAAAACAATCGCACAAAAGACCATCCTTCAGTGTCTCTGATTTTATGATGTATATGCATCTATTTGTCCAACTCAGTATGAGTAATATACTATTTTATTTCATTAAAACAAACACACAAACAAGAATCAAAAGGATGTCCATGTGAATTTTTAAGTGCTCCTCGAAATCGCTAGGACTTCCCATTTGTTGTACCCTTTGAAACCCTAAAAATGAAACAACAAGCACACTACTTCTAGTAGTAACAGTCGTACACCCTAAAATCACAAGAATTTACAACACAATCTAGCAGACAGACAATGTTGAAGTATCCTGAAAACTAACATTGACTATATATGGGCGTTCATGGCCTGAGTCGCGGGATCAAATTGCAAACAGGCATTTTCAGTGGACACCAAAAAACACAAACAAATAAAATGAGGATAAGTTGTACAATTGTTACAATGCAGACGTGGAGCCGCTGAAAAATTCGTCAGTCATGCGCCCTGCTCTTTGTTCAACCAAAACCAAAAAAGCCGGATGAAGATACCTTAAAATAGTTTTTTAGGGTTTTGCAAAAAGGGTTCATGTAGAATGCTAATATTTGTGATAATATCTTAAAGCTTTGCTATTAAATTTAGCATAATTTCTAATAAAAGAGGTTAGAACCATTCTCAACTCCATTACATTCCTTTGAAATTAAGGTTTGTACAATCGACGTTTGAAGGCGTCATGATCCATGGACTATAGGGATGGATGTTCCTCCGTGGGCTTGGAACCATTATCAACTCTATTACATTTCTTTGAACTTAGGGTTTATATGAACAATGTTTGAAGTGTTATCAGTAATTTCTTTATGAGACTTTTTGTGAATTCAAGTTTTTGTGATAGATAATTTGCATATTGAAATTTTTTTGGTAGAAATTACATTATAATTTTAGAGTTTACGCGTTTTCAACTATTCACTATAGTTCATCGCCGAGAGTCTAATAGATGGAGAGATGGAGAGTCTCTTCACGCAATAGATTAAATATACAAATGATGTAAAGAAAATTCAAATGGTTGGAGATTAAATAGACAAATGATGTAAAGAAAGTTCAAATAGTTGGAATAAAACAATCAAATTATGAATAAAAATAATATTAAAAATTATAACATTCAATAAAAATTAATTGATTCAAAAAATGTATAAATAATAAAATTATATAACGATTGAAAATATAAATAAAATAAATCAAGAAATGTAGTGTCTCTTTTTTTGGTTTAGACGAAGCGGCTTGCATTTTGGATGTTAGGATGATGGCTCTCTGGTTTATTTTATCGCGCGTCATTACAGGACGAGGGTTAGGGTTTTCCTTCGCACTATACACATAGGGAAGACCTACCCAAGAGGTACTTTGTGGAGTTCTCGGAGTGCGGTAGATGTTTAAACGGCGAAGGGATTACTTTTCACCAGTGTTGCACAAATCGACAAAAACTCGCGATAATATCGTATTATAGCAATTTTTTCAAAATGACGATTAAATCGGGCAATAAAATCGGGGGGATTTTTACTGAAAAATGTTGAAGTTGTAATTTCAACGCAGCCGTGCGCATATCTCCAAAACCGCCAGATTGAAACCACAAAACCGCCCAGAGCATATCGCACCGCCTTCCAGCGAAAAGCTGTTTCCGTATATTTGCCTCCGATACGTTATGGTGCAGACGCGTGGCTCTCACCATACGTCATCAACTCTGACATATCGGAAGCTAAAGTTCTGTGACAAATGACCTTCTGATATTCTCCTCCACCGTCAGATCTGCTCCCGCGCTCTCCGCCGTCGATCGTCTGAAGCTGCATACGGGCCCGCATCAAATCAAGGCTTAGCGTGGAGTAAAATTAAGTTTCGTTGACCATACTTCTTTTTAATGCATTGTCATAGGTGTAGGTATTGCATTTAGTTCTCTTATACGGCATATTAATTTACATAAAAAACGTGTTATTTTTTTTGTTGGTGTGTTGACCATTTTTGGGATTAAAAAAAACATAACAAGTGAAATGTGCTAAATGTTGTGGTTGTTGCATACGGGAGGAACCAGAAGCTGGGAGCAGCGAAAAGATTTATTTTTGAGGTTTGTATTGAACGCACAGCAGTGCGTGAAATTTTATATAGAATAGGGTTGTAATGTTTTGTGGAGCATCGTAAAACTATGGCGCAGTAAAAAAAATGAAAACGATGTATTAACGCACAGCATTGCATGAAGAAAATGGTGGAGCGTATTTGTTTTGGATGCATATGTAATTTTTTTTTGTTTTACAGCAGCGTGTAAAAATAAGTTTTACACCAGTAAATGTAAATGGAGGTTTTACAGCAGTAAATGTAAATGGGAATTTTTCCAGCAGTGTAAATTCTCATATGGAGACAGAGTAAATGTTTTTGTTAAATGTATTTTGGTGAATCCCTCTCAGAAAAGAGGATGAATATGTATGAGGCAATATATTTTTGAATAGAAATCATTTATGGTGGTGTAATACTCTGTTCCTCAGTAAAAAAAAAAATTAAGCCTCCCTGTGCACAAAAGATCTTGTGGAAGTGAAACAGAGCATTGTCTCTGTGTGTTTGAAATCTTGGTTTTTGGTATTTTCCCATTAAAAATACCCAACAGTGGTATCAGAGCAGGCTCAGGCTCTTTAAAGAAGTTAAAGAAGCTGAAGGGAGAAGGTTGTTGCTGCAGCAAAACTTCTCAGGCAGACAGAAGACTCAGACAACGAAGGATTCAGGTATTTGTCAAAGTTTTTTTTGTGTTGCTGAAGAAGCAGTCAGTTGTTTTAAATACACAGTCAAGGAATGGCTAGCACAAGCACTGGTATGGGTATGTTTAATACCCAACTCCCACAGTTTAATGGGAAGAACTATGACTACTGGTCAATAACCATGACAGCCCTGTTTGCCTCTCAAGATTTATGGGAAATAGTTGAATCTGGGTTTGAAGAACCAGCAGATGAAAATGAGTTCAATGCATTAACTCAGGGAGAGAAGGATCAGCTGAAGAGCAATAGGAAGAAGGATTCAAAAGCCCGTATGTTGTTGTATCTAGCAGTGGACCAGAGTATATTTCCAAGGTTAGCAGCAGCTAAGACAGCAAATGAAGCATGGCAAACCCTCAAGACAGCCTATCAAGGCATGGAGAGAGTGAAGACAGCAAAACTACAATTGCTGAGAAAGGATTTTGAGAATCTGAATATGAAGGAGTCAGATAACATTGACTCATTCTTCACTCATGTGATTGGTGTAATCACACAAATGAGAACTCATGGAGAAACCATTGAAGATAGAAGGATTGTGGAGAAAATATTGAGGGTCTTACCCTCAAGGTTTGATGCCATAGTCACCACCATTGAAGAGACAAAGGATCTCTCAAACTATTCAGTTGATGAGCTACATGCATCACTGATAACACATGAGCAGAGGTTGAGTAGGAATGAAAACTCATCTCTTGAGCAAGCCTTCAAGACCCAGATGTCCTTTGGAAGAGGAAGAGGTCAAGGCAGAGGAAACAAAAGAGGAAGAGGCAGAAGCCAGAACAGAGGTGGAAGGAACAGCCCATCAAATGCACAAGGAAGAGGTAGCAATACAAATCAGAACCAAGGCCAAGGCAGCAGCCAACAAAGAGAACAGTATCATGCTCAAGGACAAAGGTATGATAAATCTAATGTTCAATGCTATTATTGCAAAAAGTATGGACATTATGCAAGTGATTGTAGAAAGAAACAGCATGATATGAATAGTAGACAAAATGCAAATGTTACAAGAGAAAATAGCAGTCAAAATAATGTGTTGTTAGCTTGTAACATGGCTGAAACAAACAGTGAAGACATATGGTTTTTAGACTCAGGTTGCAGCAACCATATGACAGGAAACATAGCCTTCTTTTCTGCCCTAGATAAAAATGTGAAATCAGAAGTCACACTAGGAACTGATAGTAAAGTCTCTGTTATGGGAAAAGGAGAGGTAAAAATATTTACAAAGCAAGGAGAAAAGAAAACCATAGCAGATGTCTACTATGTCCCTGGAATGAGATGTAACCTCTTGAGTATTGGACAGCTTGTCCATAAGGGGTACAATGTTTTCTTTAAAAATGATGTGTGCACCATCATGGACATAGCACCCAGCAAACGATGCATTGCTGAAGTAAAAATGACAAGGAACAGGATGTTCCCTCTCAGGATCAGGGCAGATTTGAAAAACAAAAATGTAATTGCAGCAGTTACCCAAGAGGCCTTCCAAAGCGTGCCAAAGGATGAAAATTGGTTGTGGCACTTGAGATTTGGTCATCTCAATTTTGGAGGTCTAAATTTGTTGAGCAGGAAAGGAATGGTAAGAGGATTACCATTGATAGAGAAACTGGACAGCCTATGTGAAGGCTGCATTTTGGGAAAACAACATAGAGAAAGTTTTCCATCAGGGAAGAGCATAAGGGCAAAGGCACCCTTAGAGATCATCCACTCAGATTTATGTGGACCAATGCAAGCTCCATCATTAGCAGGCAGCCAATATTTCCTAACATTCATTGATGATTGTACAAGAAAAACTTGGGTATATTTCCTTAAAAACAAAAGTGAAGTGTTTGAGAAATTCCAAAATTTCAAGGCATTTGTGGAAAACCAAAGCGGGCTGCATATAAAAGTTTTGAGAACTGATAGAGGAGGTGAGTATATCTCCAAGGAATTCCTAAGATTTTGTAGAGAAAATGGAATTCACAAACAGTTTACAGCTAGGTACACCCCACAGCAGAATGGAGTAGCCGAAAGGAAGAATAGGACCATCATGGATATGGCGAGGAGCATGTTGAAGGCAAAGCATTTGCCAAATGATTATTGGGCTGAAGCTGTACATTGTGCAGTTTATATTTTGAACAGGTGTCCTACAAAAGTAGTCATGAACAAAGTGCCAGAAGAGGCATGGAGTGGGAGAAAGCAAGGAGTCACCCACATGAGAGTTTTTGGATGTGTGGCTTATGCACACATACCAGATCAGCTAAGGAGGAAGTTGGACAACAAAGGGGAGAAATGTCTTTTCATTGGATACAGTGAGGAATCCAAAGCCTACAGGTTGTATATCCCATCTACCAAGAAGTTTTTTGTCAGCAGAGATGTTCAATTCATTGAAGAGGAAGCTTGGGATGGAAGCATAGAGAAAACAGTGAATGTCAAGAACTGTTTGTCTCATGATGAAGATGAAGAGGAGGTGGCTGAAATGAATCCCCAAACAGCAGCACCAACACAAGAACAGCAAGGTACACCATTGAGGATCAATGAGAGTGCTTCTCCAAGCACACCACAAGGAGGAAATTCAAGTGCATCTTCAAGCACTTGCACACCAAGTGAACGAGGTAAGAAGTTTAGAAATCTAAGTGACATTTATGATGAAGGAATGAATTCCTTATTTGCCTTGTATTGTCATGTTGATGATCCTATTCATTTCGAGGATGCAATTAAAGATAGGAAATGGATAGAAGCTATGGATGAGGAGATGAATGCCATAGAGATAAACAAAACATGGGATTTGGTTGAGCTACCAAAAGGAAAAGAAGTCATTGGAGTGAAATGGGTCTATAAGACCAAGAGTAACGCTGAAGGCAAGATAGAAAGACACAAGGCAAGGCTGGTTGTCAAAGGGTACAAACAGCAGTATGGGAGAGATTATGAGGAGACTTTCGCACCGGTTGCAAGAATGGAAACCATGAGAGCAGTGTTGTCCATAGCAGCACAAAACAAATGGAAAGTCTACCAAATGGACATGAAGTCAGCATTCCTAAATGGAGTGTTAAAGGAAGAGGTTTATGTTGAACAACCTATAGGTTATGAGAAGAAAGGTGAAGAGCACAAAGTGTGCAAATTGAAGAAAGCTCTTTATGGGCTGAAGCAAGCGCCAAGAGCATGGTACAGCAGGATAGATTCATATCTATTGGATAATGAATTTGACAAATGTGAAGGAGAACCCACAGTCTACATCAAGGAAAAGGATGGTAAAATTTTAATTGTTGTCTTGTATGTAGATGATGTTATTTTCACTGGAAATGATATTTATCTTATTGAGAATTTTAAATCAGTCATGAAGGATGAATTTGAAATGACTGACATGGGTTTGTTGAGATACTTCTTAGGCATAGAAGTAGATCAAAATGAAAAAGGAATTTTTATATCTCAAGCAAGATATGTAAATCAAGTTTTGGGCAGATTTAACATGCAAGAGTGCAAGGCAGCAATCACTCCCACAGTGATGGGATTAAAGCTCAGCAGAGAGGACAGCAGCAAGGATTTTGATCCTAGTTTGTACAAGAGTATTGTTGGCAGCCTTATGTATTTAATAGCTACTAGGCCTGACATTATGTATGCTGTTAGTTTAATTTCCAGATTCATGGAGAGGCCAAAGGAGGCACATTGGCAGGCAGCAAAAAGAATTTTAAGGTATGTCAAAGGTACCAAAATGTTTGGAATTTTATATAATGTCTCAGAACATTCAGATTTGGTTGGATACACTGATAGTGATTGGGCTGGAAGTGTAGATGATCGGAAAAGCACTTCCGGTTATGTGTTTCATATGGGTTCAGGAGCCATTTCATGGGCTTCTAAGAAGCAGTCCATTGTAGCATTGTCTACAGCAGAGGCTGAATATGTGGCAGCTACAGCAGTAGCATGTCAAGCAGTGTGGATGAGAAGAATGTTGAGAAGCTTAGGCCAAGAGCAGGCAAAAGCGACAGTGATCTTTTGTGACAATAGCTCAGCTATTGCATTGTCAAATAATTCAGTGTTTCATAAGAGAACGAAACACATTGATACAAGGTTTCACTACATCAGAGAATTGGTGAACAATGGAGAAATTGTCCTAGAACATTGCAGGACCCAAGAACAGGTAGCAGACATCTTGACAAAGCCACTGGATCAGAAAAGCTTTGAATTTTTGAGGAAGTGTCTGGGTATGACCGAATGCCCAGCTGTTGAAATTAAAGGGGAGTGTTGAAGTTGTAATTTCAACGCAGCCGTGCGCATATCTCCAAAACCGCCAGATTGAAACCACAAAACCGCCCAGAGCATATCGCACCGCCTTCCAGCGAAAAGCTGTTTCCGTATATTTGCCTCCGATACGTTATGGTGCAGACGCGTGGCTCTCACCATACGTCATCAACTCTGACATATCGGAAGCTAAAGTTCTGTGACAAACGACCTTCCGATATTCTCCTCCACCATCAGATCTGCTCCCGCGCTCTCCGTCGTCGATCGTCTGAAGTTGCATACGGGCCCGCATCAAATCAAGGCTTAGCGTGGAGTAAAATTAAGTTTCGTTGACCATACTTCTTTTTAAATGCATTGTCATAGGTGTAGGTATTGCATTTAGTTCTCTTATACGGCATATTAATTTACATAAAAAACGTGTTATTTTTTTTGTTGGTGCGTTGACCATTTTTGGGATTAAAAAAAACATAACAAGTGAAATGCGCTAAATGTGGTGGTTGTTGCATACGGGAGGAACCAGAAGCTGGGAGCAGCGAAAAGATTTATTTTTGAGGTTTGTATTGAACGCACAGCAGTGCGTGAAATTTTATATAGAACAGGGTTGTAATGTTTTGTGGAGCATCGTAAAACTATGGTGCAGTAAAAAAAATGAAAACCATGTATTAACGCACAGCAGTGCATAAGGAAAATGGTGGAGCGCATTTGTTTTGGATGCATATGTAATTTGTTTTTGTTTTACAGCAGCGTGTAAAAATAAGTTTTACACCAGTAAATGTAAATGGAGGTTTTACAGCAGTAAATGTAAATGGGAATTTTTCCAGCAGTGTAAATTCTCATATGGAGACAGAGTAAATGTTTTTTTTGTTGTTAAATGTATTTTGGTGAATCCCTCTCAGAAAAGAGGATGAATATGTATGAGGCAAAATATTCTTGAATAGAAATCATTTTATGGTGGTGAAGCACTCTGTTCCTCAGTAAAAAAAAAAATTAAGCCTCCCTGTGCACAAAAGATCCTGTGGAAGTGAAACAGAGCATTGTCTCTGTGTGTTTGAAATCTTGGTTTTTGGTATTTTCCCATTAAAAATACCCAACAAAAAATGTGTGGGCCCGACGGGCAACGCGTGTTTATTAGGAAAAACATTTTTTTTTTATTTCATTTGGACAACAGAGGGCACGGTGGGGTTTGGAGAGTTGGAGAATTAGAGGCTTGGAGATTTTGGAGCTAAATCAACTACCTGGAGGCGAAAATCGAAGAGTGAGCTAAGGAGGAGACACATTATCTCCATAAAACCGATATGGGCACCAAAGTTTTGTGTTTTCATCGTTTTGTAGCTTTGTTTTTTTTTCTATGTTTTCGGTTGGGTTTGGAATGGGGTTTTTGACATTTGTCCAATGTAATTTTTTTTTAGTTTTTTTGGTTGGGTTTGGAATGGGCCCATGGGGTTTTTGACATTTGTCCAATGTATTTTTTTTTAGTTTTTTTGGTTGGGTTTGGAATGGGGTTTCTTAAATTGTATGTAATTTTTTTTTAGTTTTTGTAAAATGTAAATAGTAAAATACTAAATTGTAAGTTTGTAACTTGTAAATACTAAATTGTAATCCTTATTTTCCCATAGGTTCACCGAAACACCATTCAAGTTTTCAACTTCAAAGTTCAAAATCAAACATGCCAAGGAAATTGGACCCTTTCTGGGAATTTGGTGAACCTGCTGCTCCAAATGATAGAATAAACTTGTCTTGCAAGTTGTGTGGGCACCATATGTCCAGGGGGTGTACAGATTGAAGTATCACCTTGCACAAATCCCTGGATTTGATGTAGGGCCTTGCACAAATACAAATCCTGAACTCATCCGAAGAGCCATGAAAGCATTGGAAACTTTAGACCACACTAGAGAGGCCAAAGCAAAAATGAAGAGGCAACTAAAAAATTCAGTTGAACAAGGAAGTGGCAGTGGTTCTACCACAGCATCAACCAACCCGGTAGCTGCCTCATCATTTTTTGTTCCTCGAACCACACCTGGTTCACAGCCATCTATCAGTTCAATGCTAAAAAAAACTAAAAAAGAACAAGCTGACAAATTGCTGGCAAAATTTCTCCTTTGGAGTGATATTCCTTTCAGCATTGTAAGGAATAATCCATTTTTCCAGCCTGCTCTTGATGCTATTGCAACTGTTGGCCCAGGGTACAAAATCCCTTCTTATCATGACATGAGAGGTTGGATTCTTCAAAATGAAAAGCTTGACTGCACCAAAATATTGGAGGATTTTAGGGAATCATGGGCACAAACAGGATGCACTGTGATGTCAGATGGTTGGACTGACCAAAAGGGGAGAACCCTTATAAACTTCTTGGTTAGTTGTCCCAAGGGGACTATGTTTATCAAATCTATTGATGCATCTGCACAAATCAAAGATGCAAGAACTTTATGTGATTTGTTGGATGTGTTTATTTTGGAGGTGGGGGCAGAAAATGTTGTCCAAGTCATAATGGACAATGCTGCAAATTATGTTGCTGCTAGCAGGATGCTTATGGACAGGCATCCTACTTTATTTTGGACACCTTATGCTGCACACTGTATTGATTTGATGTTGGAGGACATAGGGAAAATTTCCTTTTTCAAAGATATTGTTGAGTCATCCAAAAGCATTACAAAATTTACATATAAGCATACATATATGCTTAGCTTGATGAGAAGATTCACCAACAACAAAGAGTTGGTGCACCTCGCTATTACATGGTTTGCCACCAGTTTCATATCTCTTCAATCCCTCTTGAATTCTATGTGGGATGTGAAGAGAATGTTTATTTCAGAGGAGTGGCGTGCTTTGCCAATGAGCCGCAAACTAGAGGGAGAGTCCATATGCAGACTAGTTTCATACTAGGAAGACTTCTGGGCGGGAGTGCAGGAGGTGTGCACCGTTACTGAACCTTTGGTAAAGGTTCTTCGGTTAGTTGATGGTGAGAAGCCCGCAATGGGCTATTTGTATGAGGCCATGGACAGGGCGAAAGAATCCATTCGGGCCTACTATGATGATAAGGGAGATGAGGGGTTTCAGAGACAACTCCTCCTATGGGGAGTGATTGATGAATGATAGAACAACACACTCCATCGTCCCATTCATGTTGCTGAGATTTTCCTAAACCCGCATTTTCTTACGCATGTGGGTTCGTATTTGATGCTGAGATCATGGATGGATTTTTAACCTGTATCCAGAGGATGGTGCGATCTCCAGCAGAACGTACAGAAATCTCTAAATAAATTGAGACATATAGGATGGCAGGTGGCACATTTGGCTTTAACATGGTTATGACTGATAGGACGATTAAAATGCTAGGTATTTTTTAGTTTGTTTCAAATTTCATTGTCTCTTCAAATTCCATTTTTTTCTTATGTTTATTTAAAATTTTATTTGTAATTTTGTTGTAGATGCATGGTGTTGAATGTATGGTGCCAGGGTACCCCTTCTGCAAAAGCTTGCCATTCGGATCCTCAGCCAAAGATGTAGCTCCTCAGGATGTGAGAGCAACTGGAGTGTATTTGAAAAAACACACAACAAGAAGCGCAACAGGTTAACACTACAAAAATTAAAATATTGCAAATTTCAAAATAAATTTTTGAATTCATTAAACAATATTTTTTTTATAATTATTATTTCATGATCTTTGTACAGGTTGGAATCCCAGCGACTTAATGACATGGTCTACATCTACTACAATCTTCGATTGTGGGTGAGGCAACTTGAGAGGACACCTGATATGGAGGCCATCTCATTAGATGGGATTGACACCACTGCTGCATGGAGGGTTGATTCCGAGAGGCCTCTCATGGACTTGGAGTCTGTTGATGATTGGTTAGTGCAAGATGTAGTGGAGGGGGAGGAGGAGGAGTTGGAGCAACAGAAGGAGGAGGTGACACCACCTGCCCGAGCTACCCCTGCCACCAGTAGAGGACGTGGTCTACCTCCTATAGTTCCTACTCCTAGTTCTTCAGCTTCTAGAGCACAGCAGACTCCACTGCCAACTCCACGAGCACCAGCATCTACATCTAGAGGGAAAGGGAAAGCTATGGCATTTTCTCGCGAGAGGGGCAGAGGAAATCAATAGTATTAGCCTTTAGTTATTTTGTTCATTTCATTGTATATGACATTATGACTCATGAGATACATTATTATATTTTTTGTTGATATTTTGAGGCCGAGTTGGGACTCAGGAGTCAGGACTTACTATTCAGGACATGATTCACTGTTATGTGTGATTTTACTATTTTAGCACTAGAAATGATATTAAACATCTTATATATTAGTTCTTTTAGCATATTTATGTGTCAATGTATTTATTTTATGTTGTAGATGGTTTAGATATTAAAAAAATTGAAAAAAAATGAAAATTTTTGTACCAAATGATTTTTTCCCAATTATTATCGATTTTTTCCCGATTATTATGATTTTTTCCTCGCGCCGAAATTATTTCGATAACGATTAGTGCAACATTGCTTTTCACCACAGCAACGAGTTGTTTTCGATACTGCATACACTGGCAAGAGGTCATTTGTCAAGAGGTTGACAGTTCATGCGTGGTTTCTGTATTTTCGGTGAACTATCTATACAATGACAGAGTGGAAATTCGACATGGAGGAAGAGTTGGTAGACTACTCAGAGGATCCCTCCACGAATATTTCCTTTTGGAGAAGCCCTCCAAATAAGTATCAGGGAATGGCAACGGAATTGACATCTAGATCCCCAAATATGGGAATATTTACTTCGTTGTCAAATATCTCATATGGGTTTCCCATTTCCCCTCCACTACTTCCCGAACCACTAGATTTTACACAGAGACACTCCTAGCAGGAAGACAAGGCACTCCACAAAAACCATAGTGTTGGATGGTTGGCACCTCTGGTTCAATCGGTCAAATCGGATGGATATTCAATAGAAGCCTTAAAATTCACAGAGACTTGTTTAAACCCTAGTAGTATGTATCATTTTTTGGAAATTCAAAGGGATGGGGACATATCGCAGGCTAGTCAGGTTGGTGAGAAGCCATTGGGTAATGTGCTAGACTTACACCATTCGACAAAAATTCTTGAGGATGGGTCTCTAGTCATACTGCATCAATCGATGACTGTTAGAAATCTGTCAACATCCTCAAACCCTAAAGGTGGGGAAGGGGGTTATCAGTCTACAAGCACGTTCAGTGGAATAAGGGTTGAAAACTATATACCCACACCGGCACAACATAGTAATGAGACCTCGATTGAGGAGTAGCTACAAGGTCAAGGTATAGCTACTTATTAGGATAAGAAGGAGGGTCAAAAGGAATTCCAATAAATCAAAATTCCCTAAGGTCAAGGATAAATACATGCCTCTTGTTTTGGGAGAGGGCATTAGACTTGATGATATCATGGATACGGTTGGCAAGGTTTTGGTTGGCAGAGTTAGAGGAAGGAACTATTCCTCATCTCGACTCAAAAAATGGGCACAGGAAATTTGGGGACAAGTCTTAGAGGCTCTCCCAATGGTTTTCACTGTGCAAAAAGGATGGTTTGCTTTAAGGTTTAGTAGAGAATAACATGTGAGTTGGGTACTCTCGTGCTACTTGAACATTGAGATGGCACCAATTTTATTAAAGTAATGGACCCCCATGTTCGACCCAAAGAGAGAGAAGTTGGGTATTGGTCCCATTTGGATTAGAATACCAAGCCTACCCCTTCAGTGTTGGATGGAAGACATTTTCAAACTCATTGGAGAGGATTTAGGGAGGTATTTGGACTTCGAAAAACCCTAGATGGAGTTCAGCAGAATGTCCTATACGCAGGTACTGGTATATCTTGATACGAGGGAGGGTTTAGTGGATAATTTGATTATGCATTATAGGGGGCTCATTCGCAACCAAATACTTGATTACGAAGGCATCCCTTTCAGATGTAGTCAGTGTCATGAGGTCAGGCATATATACAAAGAATATCCATTATATCTGAAGGAGAATCAAAGTGATGGCAAAGTTAGGGAAGGCATTCAGATTGTTGGGGACTTGGCATCAATAGAGGGATCTTCCCCTAGGAACTCTGCACAACTTCATTTGACATCGATGATCAAGGATTGCACTATAAAAGGAGGGAGTCCACAAAATATTGGGTCTCAGCTACACAAAGGCAGAGAAGATTTGTGCATCTGTTGCTCAATCAGGTACTATTACTCTTTCTCCCCCTCATGCTTGCAACATTGAACCAAAGGTTTATGCTTATTTACCCTCCTCTATTGGTTCCCCTTCTACCACCATCTATATTCCATCACATAATTTGGGGGTAATGTCCTGCCCAATCAATATTATCCTTGTATGTTGTCTGGCACCATCCCCTACCATATTTGCACCTAGTGGTGCCTCTTCGGGGTATGACAAGGGGTACAGATACAACCTATGATCTTTGATTAAACCCTCAATTGGACTTGTAGCTAATGTTGGCCATGGGTCTGGTTTGGGCCCTCTCTCCCCCTCTAAGGTTCCTAAAATCACTCATGGGAGACAATCACATATATCCAAAGCCATGAATAGGGCTTATCTTGACATTATTGTCGGGAGACAATTATCATTGGAAGGGGTTCTTAGAGTAAGGAATTCCCAAACTCTGGTTCACCTATGAAGTGTCTCTCTTACAATTTTCGATGGTTAGCTAGCCCCTCCAAGAAGCTAGCACTCAAACACCTAATCATGTCATACAGTGTCGATATCGTATTTCTTCATAAAACACTGGGTTCATACTTTGATGTTGAACATACCCTGGATGGTTTATTTAAGAATTGGAATTTCTTTGATATCGACAAGAGGGGTCACTCTGAGGGGGTGGCAATTGGTATCAATTTTAAATTGGTGAAAATTATTAATGCGTGGGAACATCACAATCATGTTGCAACTGACAACTTTTTGGAAGAATTTAGATTTCAAATCAGGCTTGTAAATATATATGGACCATGTCAAAATCAAGTCTCCTTATGGAATGATCTTATGGACAAATCTTTCATGAACAATGATAGACTAATTATCAGGGGGGGATCTTAATTTCTCCATCAGAAGGGATGAATGTTGGGGGAACCATTCTCATGAAAATTCACTCTAGGATTTATTCTCCCATTTACTTGAATCTCACCATCTTATTGATATAGATATGGCTAGGACATTACCTACCTAGAGAAATCGTCGAGTGGGGGAGGAAATGATTGCTATAACACTAGAACGTTTGTTGATTAAGTAATCTCTCTTGGAACACTTCTCCCCGTTAAAAAAATGGATTGTAATGGTGGGTTAATCTAATCATCACCCTATTTATCTCCAGCTAGCTGGTCACTTCAATAAGCCTAGAGCCCCCTTCAAATTTAACGCGGTGTGGCTTAAAGAGGAGGAATTTAGGAATTTGGTCTCAGAGATCTGGCGCCCTTGTGAATTTAGGGATGACAGATCGATTGCCTCACAATTTAATGAGAATCTTTGTAATTTAAAGAGAAAAACATTGGAGTTGCTAAAATGAAAAAGATAGAGAGATGAGGAAGCACTAGAGAAGATTGAAGTAAAATTGGAACAATTGGAAAAGATTGGAGGAGGGGGATATACATCAAATGAATTGAAATTACACCTAATACAATTAGAAACAACAATAACGAGATTATTGGAAGCCATAGAATAAACCTCAAGGTTTAAAAGTAAGGTAGTATGGCTATAGGCAGGGGATGAGATAATACTAAATTCTTTCAACAATATGCGAAGGGAAGGAAAACCATTAATACTATCTGGTCCCTCGAAGATGCAACTGGTAATAGGGGATCAAACTTTAGAGAACTTTCCAAGATGGGAGTACAACACTTCCAATCCCTCTTCTCGACTCCTAGGGAGGCTTCTATAAGGGAAATCATGATTATCGCCCAAGCCTTCCCTAGATTTTCTATTGAGGAAGATAATGAACACTTATTGTAGCTTGTATCTTTTCTGGAGCTGGAGGTTGTCTTACACTGGTTCAAAAAGGATAAAAGTCGAGGACCCGACGTGTGGCTTGTAGAATTCTATCTCGACTTTTATGAACTTCTTCGCTTTGATATGTTGAAAGTAGTGGAGGAATGTCAGACTTCTAAGTAGATGTATAGAGAATTAACTCTACCTTCATGGAACTTATACCTAAATCAAAGGACTTGGATACATTTGATGACTACAAACTTATCTTGCTATGTAATATCATATACAAGATCATAGCAAAAACCATAGCCAACAGAATCAAGTTGATTCTATCTCACCACTTTTCACAGCATTTGACAGAGCTAGATGACTCTACATTAGATTGATGCTTACCCATTTAGGTTTCAACGTCTCCTTTATTAACTAGATTATGTGTTGCATCACATATGCATCATTTGTGGTTCTAATCAATGGTGCTGCTACTAATTTCTTCCACGTCGAGAGGGGACTTCGTCAAGGTTTCCCAGTATCCCCTCTATTATTCCTATTGATAATGGAGGGGCTAAGCAAACTATTATCCAAAGCAAAAGAAAGAGGATCACTCAAGGGTGCACTTGTTGTAGGGGAAATCCTCCTCCCACACCTATTTTTCATTGATGATGTATTGATATTCCTTGATGGATCGCATAGTGACTTGGCAAAATTCAAATCTATTATGGACTTATTCTGCAAGGCAACAAGTATGATGCCAAATAGTCTGAAATCTAATCTCACAGTCACTGATGTTCAAAGGATGAAATAAAATTTGATTACAGTCTTTTTCCTTTCCAAAGTAAGCCCCTTGATGAAGGGATCAAATATCTGGGGTTCAAGTTGAAACCTAATGACTATAGAAAAAGTGATTGGATGTGGCTCATGGCAAACACAAAGAAGAGAATAAAATCCTAGAGCCACAAGTGGTTGTCAAGAGTTGGAAGATTGGTGTTAATCAAATCGGTTATAGAAGCCATACCAGTCTTTTGGATGTCTTTATCTTGGATACCTAAAGGCATATTGAATATCATTCAGAGGTACTGTTGTGGTTTCCTTTGACGTGGCGCGAAGGATAGTGATCCAAGTGGCACCATAAATAGAAGTGGCTTTCAAAAAACTCAAAAATAAAAGTCATTGGATTGTAGTGAAACCAAGACCAAATCGTAGCGCTCGTCATCCTGATTCCAACAGTGTGAACAACACTCAAATCCGAGTTTGTATGATCAAGATATAGTTGGTCAAAGTTATGGTCAAACTAGGCCAAGTGGCAATCACTAACGAGGCAACAATTTGGAAAAAGGATGACGCGTGTAATCCCACAGTCGGAATGGGTGAATTTGTTGCCTCTTTAATTTTTCCAATGAACCTTAAAAGCCGCCAGCAAAATTTTGTCTATTATTAATATAAAAAACAAAAAAAATCATTAGGGTCGTAGGTCGTCACCCCCCAACTTTCCAACGACAATGTTTTATTATAATCGAAACATAATACAAATATGGGTCGAGTCGCCAGGAGACCCAGGCTCGCCCAACCGAATGGCACGAAGGCACGTGGAGAGGTCGGTGGGATTCAAACCTGCTCAACCCAGATGGGTCAAACCGCCAACAGGCGGCCCCAAACTTAACAACACTAACTGTGAAACATAACCACCGAACTATATATGTCGTTGATTCAAACAAAAACATGCCATATGGGGTGTGGCGGGTTTTGAACCCAGTCTGCCCCCGTCCTAATTGCCTCTGCCACCAATGAGCAACTGGCTCGTATGTTGGTAGCTTCATCAACCACTTCTATAGGAACCCCAACATTTTCTCATCCGAGGGGAGGCATGGCAGGACCGAGGAGTAGCGGAACATTTTACAGGCGGAAACAAGAGTGCACAAGTCATAATCGTGCCAAGGCGGGCACAAAATTCAAGAAAGATTCCTAAGAAATATTGGGAGAATCTTTTTGCAAGGAATCTTGAGGGAATCTAAATATTCCTTGGAGCTCCAGAGGTCACCTGCTTAGAATATGGTCAAGTTTATAGTCGTTTGACATGATTTCGCACCACGAATCCAATGGTGATGTCTATTTTTGCATCTGAGCTTTGAATTTTTTGTCCATGATAGAAGTTGGAGGTATAAGGGTCATTTATGTAAAGTTGATTGTAATTAATTTTTGTTGCCATTTATGAAAGAGGCCTCCCCACTTTGAGCAAGGACATGAGACGTAGCCCACACTCAGTGAACTTTGTAATCAAATTGTTTTGTGCCTTTGATCTCATGGTTGCTTTATGATTTCCGCTTCTTTTTCATGTGTTTAAGTTACTTGGTTACATGCTCTTTTATATGCAATTATGTATGCATCCATGAAGTAAAAAGATATGGATCAAGTTTGATATCAGAGCAGGTCTTCTTGATGTGAGTTGCATGAGTGAATGCTAACCAGGAACAAGCTCCAAAGAGGAGAAGGAAAACTCAAATCCTTTGATCCCAAAGCAGGGCGTGCACCACAAAGACAGAACATGGCAGATGAGGAAGCTCAAATTGAGGAAGAGTGAAATTATCACAAGATCTTCTTCACCATGGCAGAGAAAGTTAACAAGTTGTTTGCAGAATATGAGAAGACAATCAAGCCTGAGAAGAAAGAACCAGATGAGCCTCCTGAACCACCCTCTCCATCCTCTAGTGACAATTCTTCTTCTTCTCCTTCTCATCACTCTAACAATCATCATAGGAATACATCTAAGAAACCATTTTTAAGCTATATGTAAAGTTTGATTTGCCCACATATAATGGAGAATGTAATGTAGAGAAACTAAATAATTGGATTAAACAGATCGAGGTTAATTGTCGGATTCAAAAGATCGAGGAAGATGAGGCCAAGATCCAATTAACATATCTTCGGCTGAGTGGCATTGCTCTCATCTGGTGGGAGAGCAAGTTGCAGAAAGGCAACAAAAACTTGGGTAATCTCCTTTCTTCTTGGTCCAATTTTGTTTATGCATTAAAAGATCAATTTTATCCTTTGGGTTATCAACAAAAGGCTTAAATGGAATGGCAATATTTGAGACAAGGAAAGGGTCAAAATGTACAAAGCTTCATAGAAGAGTTTATAAAACAAGCTTTAAACTTGGGCATTTCACTTGATTCACCAAAAACTGTAACAAAGTATATTGGTGCTTTACATAGTTACATCAGACATTCTTTGTTGTTATTTGAGCCCACTACTATTGATGCGATTGGTGTAAAGGCCATTCACCTTGAAAGCAGGGGCAAGAATGACAAAGAAAATCAACAAAAGAAATCACCTTTCAAACCTCATAATGGCAAGTTCAAAGGAAAAGGCAAGGGAAAGGACAAGAACGCAGCTACGACCAAGAAGGACGAAGGAGCAAATCCATCTTGTGCAATAACCCTGTGAAAATTCCATGTACTAAAAGTTAATAAAGGAAAAATAATAATCACGGTTGATGGGACACTTATTCCAAGTTGAACGTTGGGAAAAATCCTAGTGATGAGGATCACTTGTGATTGTTTAATGGCTAAGGAAATTGGCAAAGGCTTTGGAAAGGCAAAATGGCATTTTTTCCATGTTTATTTATGAAAATAATGGAAATTAGGAAAAAAGGGAGATGAAAGGTTAGAAGTTGCATGCGAGGAGGAAAATGAAGGAAAATAGAGAAAATAGAGGCCTCATTCATAAAAAGGCTTCTGAGGATCAGTTGGTAACCTTTTGTCAGTTCAGTGTTGGAGCTCTCTCATTATTCTCTCTCATAATCTTGGATACTTAAGAGTTTTCTTGGATCACTCTTGGAGGGTGTGGCATACTTGGATTTTGGATCAAGAATCCAAAGGAAGAGTAAGAAAGTGCAAGAAGACATCAGGATCATCAACTTCATCAAATTTTGCTTGTAGGTACAGAGTTGCATGTATGCTTTCCTCACTAGTTTTGGCATGCATGTCATATGCATGTGGCTTGTTGGTTGTGATCTGTCATTGGCATGGAGGATCGCCGGGATTGATAGTGGATTGGCTAGCCTTGCTATTTCTTGGATAGCCATGGAGATTGTGGATTTATTTTCATTGTTTTGTTATGGTTGGTTCTCATGTTTCCTTAGTTTGGGTTGAGTTACTAGTTGTAGAGCCTTGGTTGGACAAACGCTCTGGAGCCCTGTAACAACTTGGGTTGAGTTACTAATCATTTAGCCTTGGTTGGACAAATGCTCTGGAGCCTTGTAACAACTTGGGTTGAGTTACTAGTCATGTAGCCTTGGTTGGACAAATGCTCTAGAGCCCTTGGTGGGTTGAGTTACTAGTCCTGGAGCCTTGGTTGGAAAAACGCTCTGGAGACCGATAGAAGTCGTGGGTTGAGTTACTAGTCCTAAAGCCTTGGTTGGACAAACACTCTAGAGCCCTGGAAGGCTTGGATAGAGACCAATTTGATGATGGTTTTGTGATGTCTGACAGTGAGATGGAATCAATGTTTGGTGGGTTGAGGTGGATGGCCGCTAGAAGCCCTTAATGATTTTAGATTGATGTGTTTTATGAGATCCCACATTCATGCTTGGAATATGGCACGGGGGAGAATGGTTGAAGAGAGATTTGGCTCAGCCATTCTACGGTCGGGTGAAACATGGAAGTCCCATCCCGGGTTTGGATTTTGCATCATCAATAAGAGGTAATTTCTCCTTCTATTTTTATGAGTATGAAAGTGGTTTATATGTGGATCATATGGCTATGATTTCATGAGTAATTATGTTGATATTGTGTTGGTTATATATATGTTTTATGACAATAGCTATGTATGGCTCTCTTCATGTTTTTACTTGTAAATGAATGAACAATGTACCTATGACCTAATGGATGAAATGGAAATTGATATATTGAGGCATTAATGCTACTTAGTGATTCTCAGCTAAGTATGAGACCCTTATTCCCAGATATGTTATTTACACCTGTAGATTACATATTCGAGATATGTTTGACAAAATGTATGTCATGGCTAGTAGGGGTCTAGTGAAGGTCTCATTCAAGTGCTTGCATTTATACTGTCATTTCCTTGATATTTTACTTGTTCTGAAGCTATGATTCAATTCTAGGCAGTGACTTGGGCTCTGGGCCTGAAAACATGGCTCAAATCTTGGGAACACTACCACATCACTGACAAAAAGAGTCCATGGATGTTGTCTTGTATGCCTGTGAGAGCATATAGAGGTCCCTAGACACTGACATGCCCATAGCATGAGAGCGTTCAGAGGTCTAGTTGTCCAAAAGTTCAGTGGGACCCAAGGGAAAGCTATATGAAGTGTTGGATTGGTTCCTTAGGGTCCTAAGGCTGATGTTGATGGTCTGTATGGTGTGTTTATGTCTGTTCCACTTCCTTAACGTGACTTAGGAGGTCGAATCATATCATAGTGGCCTCTTGTCACATGTTTACCCCGACTAGTCAGTTGCTTGGGTAGATGTGGGAGGAGGGTGTTACATCTTGCACACATTGCAAGAAGGAAGGTCATGATTGAACATTGTTGGAAGTTGCATCCAAAGTTGAAACCAAAGAGATTTGGTGGGAAGAACAAGCAAAAGATGGTGGCAACTGTACAACAAGACCTTGGATCCGATTCCAGTGACGAGACACAGATCACAACAATGGGAATACAAGGTACTCTTTCTCTTCATGCTAATGAAAATTTTGAATTGCATGCAAGTACAAGTTCTTCAAATGAGTCTATTGTTAATGAACGAAAGAGGACTAAATTGTTCCACATTAGAGTCATAATGAAACATACTAAAGTGGAAACCTTGTTTGATCTGAGCTCACAAGAAAATTTGATTTCAAAATCCTTGGTTAAGAAATTAGGATTAGAAACCAAGCCTCATATGAAACCTTACCCTCTTGGTTGGGTGTGTGATAAAGCCAAATTACATGTAACCAAATAGTGTAGAGCTAGATTTGTGATTGCATCCAAACTAGTACATGAGATTGATCTTAACGTTGTAACCTTGGATATCTGTGGTATTGTATTGGGGAGTCCATATTTGTATGATATGTAAGCAATTTTCTTTTGCCATGAAAACAAGTATCATCTCACGAAAGATGAAGTGGAATACATTGTCAGAGTTCATCATGCCAAAATCAGTGCCAGTCTTGTAAGTGCAGGTTAGATGAAGAGATTGATCAATTCCAGCAAAGGGTGAATGCTCACGGTTGTGAGAGAAAAACATGTAGAGGCATATGAAGCTTTCGAAGGTTGTGATCCAACTCATAAAAAGGAATTTTATGAAAGTGTTTCTAATTATAATGGGTTTTTTCAGGAACCAAGAGGGTTGCCTCCAAAGCGTGAGATCCAACATGAGATTCACTTGCAGCAGGATGCTACCTTACCCAACATTGGTATGTACAAGTTATCAACCATTAAGATGGAGGACATAAAGAAGAAGTTGCAGGAAATGTTGAACCAAGGGTTCATAAGGCCAAGTTCTTCTCCATGTGGCTCACCCATCATGTTTGTGCCAAAGAAGGATGGCACATGTGGGATGTACATAAACTAAATGGCACTTAACAAAATAATAGTGAATAATCGACACCCTCTCCCTCGCATTGATGATTTATTAGATCAATTGAAAATTGTTGTCTATTTCACAAAATTGGACTTGTGCAGTGGTTAACATCAGGTCAGGATTGCAAAATAGGATATATGGAAGACTGCATTCAAGACAAAACAGGAGTTATTTGAATGGTTGGTGATGTCATTCAATTATTGCAATGCTTTGGCTACATTCACGAGGGTGATGAATGATATTTTCAGACCTTTTCTTGATGATTTTGTACTTTGTATCTTGATGACATTCTTGTTTCCAGTACGTCATGGGACGATCATGGGAGCCATGTTAAAGAGGTGCTTGATGTTTTGCAAAAATAAAAATTGTATGTCAAAATGTCTAAGTGTGAATTTGGTAAGACCTATTTGGTTTACTTGGGTCACATTGTCGAAGGTGGACAATTAAAAATAGATCCTTCTAAAATTGATGTGATTGTAAAGTGGCCTAAACCCACCAATGTTACAAAGGTTCGTAGCTTTTTAGGTGCAGTACAGTGTTGGAGAAGGTTCATTGACAACTCCTCTGTCATTGCATCGTCCTTACATGGATTGAAAAGTGTGAAGAAAACCTTTCATTGGGGAGGAAAGCCACAAAAATCCTTTGATACATTAAAAGAGAAGATCAATACCGCACCAATTTTGGCCTTACCTAAACTCCAATAGCCTTTTGATATCGAGACCAATGCCAGTGGGTACACCATGGGAGAAGTGTTGATGTAGTATAGGAAACCTGTATGTTACCATTCAAAGACATTCTCCCAAGCTTTTGTGAACTATTCCACATATGAAAAGGAGTTGTATGCCTTGGTTCAAAGTGTGAAGAAGTAGAAGGACTATTTGATTGGCAAGGAGACCATCATTCACACAGATCACCAACCCTTGTAGTACCTCCAATCGTAAACCAAGCTTTATCAAGCACATAATTTCATATGGATGGGATTCTTGCAGCAGTTTCACTTGGTAATAAATACAAGAAGGGATTCTTTTTCCCACTGCTGCATTTTGAAAAGGACTGCATGTACTCTCCCTCTGGCTCTCGGGGCCTCCTGCTCATGGTGGGGTCAGCCCTAGTCTTGTGCTATCGATGGTCCCTCAGGAGCCTCCTCTAGATGGTGATTCCATTCTAGTTGCTCTTTCAGCTCAGCAAGATGAAAATGCTGCTACATTTGCCTCCCTGCTCTCTTCCATTGGTCCCCCTCGTTCCAGACCATCAATCTCCAAGTTTGTAAAGAAGATAGATGACATTCCTAAAATCATTTTACCTCCTTCCCTTCCTCATAATGTTGCTCTCTCTCTCTCTCTAAGCGTGGCCTGGTTGGTCAGTTCATAGGTCTATGGCCTTCTCCCTGCTCTGTTTAGAAGTGGGTAGAACGAAACTAGTCCTCCTCCATCAGTGGGAAAATCTCTATTAGGTTTTGTGGAAGAGGATATTATACCTTTCACTTTGAAACAAAAGAAGACAAAGATTTGATCTTCAGGAATGGCCCATATTTCATGGACACTAGGGGCCTCTATCTAAACAGGTGGACTCTGGATTTTGATCCTGAGATGGACGTGCCGAATGTTGTGCCAGTATGGGTGAGGCTTCCTCACCTTCCACTCCATTGCTGGGGAGACGAATCAATTAAAGCAATAGGAAATGTAGTGGGAAAATATATTGACAGAAGTGAGCCAAAGGAGAATATGCATGCATGTGCAAGAATTTGTGTTGAAGTCGACCTAGGAAAAGGGCTTCCGGAAGCAGTTAAGATCAAAGTCGACAGTTGGGTGCACATTCAGCAGCTTGACTATGAACAAATACCATTCAAATGCAAGGTATGCCATGAATATGGTCATTTTGTTAATAAAAATAAAAAATAAAAATAAATAAATAAAAATAAAAATAAAATAAAATAAATATAAATAAATAAATAAATAATAATAATAATAATAATAATAATGAAGAAGAAACAGAAACTCAAGACCCAAAATGGGAACAAGTAAAGAAGAAAAAGACAACAAATAAACCTTCTTCTCAACCCTCTTCTTTCACTCAAATCCCTTCTCAAATCCCCTCTCAAAATCCCTCTATTCTCCCCCCTATCTCAGTTCCTACTCTCTCTGCTCCTCTGTCTTCCCCTTCTTCCCCTCGGCCTGTGACTATCCCCCCTCCTCCCTCCTCATCTCTCTTAGTATCAAACCCCTTCAGTCCTCTTGAGGATCCTGATCTCCCCTCCTCTCCTCCCCCCCCCCAGTTCTCCCATTTCCCTCTTTCCCCACCCCTTCCTCTCCCCTTTTATCTCTTAGTGCCCCACTCTCTCTCCCCTTTTATCTCTTAGCCCCTCAGTCCAAAGACTCTCTCGCCTCCATCGACCATCCTAAAAGACCTGGAAGAAAATATAATAGATAAATTAGAGTCGAAGTTGTTGCCAAGGAGATGGCTATGGGTACTCAACAACCTATGGATACCTTTTTAGAAAAGAAAAAAGAGAAACCCCCTCATCCTTTAAGAGGGAAAGGTCCTCTGCTCCCAATCAAAATTTATAATGAATCTAGTCTCTTGGAATTGTAGAGGAATGGGAAGCGCTCTGAAACACAATGCAATTAAAGACTTAATAGCAATGGAAAAACCAGACATTCTCATGGTCCAGGAGACAAAAATAAGTGAAAATGAAATAGGGAAAATGATCCAAAAAATGAGTTACGAAGGCACAACACTTCAAGCTGTAGGTGCATCGGGAGGAATATGCACTCTATGGAAAATAGGGAAATGGGAGTTAGTCCAACAACTAAAAGAGCAACACTGGATCAAAACAAAGCTAAAAAAACAAAAACACAAAAGCACAATACTGCATTATAAATGTCTACGCCCCAAATCATTATAGATACAAGGAAGTATGTTAGAATTCTTTAAAAAGCTCTTCATTCAGCAGATTCATACTGGTCTCATTGTGCAATTCTTCCTATAAAATCATCACAAATATTATAGCAAATAGAATAAGGCCTATCCACACAGATCTAATCTCTGAAAATCAAGGAGGATTTGTTCCCAACAGGAGAATTCTTGACAATATTATGATAGTGTAGGAAGCCCTACACACTAGTTTATTGAGGAAAGAACAAGGTATGGTACTAAAGCTAGATATGGCAAATGCATTCTATAGGGTTAATCTCACCTTCCTTTTTGATGTTCTTAAGAAATTTGGATTCTCTTCAAGGATAATTGACATAATCAAAGTATGCATTGTAGGCCCATGGATCGCTCCACTGATCAATGGAAGGCCAAGTGAGTTCTTTCAAATCTCACACAGTTGTCCTCTTTCACCCTTTCTATATATTATCACGATTGATTCTTTAAGCATAAATTTAGAGAAGTGCATGCGAGATCATTTATTAACAAGTCTCACAATCTCCCTTGGAGTAAAAAGCATCAACCATTCATTATTTGTTGATGACACTCTAGTGATGGGAGGTGCCTCTTGTATTGTAGCTACAAGGATAAAAAAAAAGTGCTCAACAACTTTCTGGAAGCCTCAAGAGGCCTTCTAAACAAACAAACTAAAATGCAGAATATATGGGTGGAATTCCTCTCCTCGCACCCTACAAATAATATCTCAGATACTAGACATCCCCTTTCAAGAAAGATGGAGCCATTTTCACTATCTTAGCCTTCCTATCTAAAAATAAAACTTGAAGGCAGAGTTGTGGAATAAACATATAGAGAAAATGAAAAAAAATGTCCAAAATTGGGGTATGAACTGGCTCAACTTAGCAGGCAGAGTGATTTTAATCAAGTCCATGCTTTCAGCTCTTCCAATATATCAATTTGTAGCTATCTTAGCCCCAACAAGTATCCATAAGAAAATTGAACTAGTAATAAGGGGATTTCTCTGGCAAGGAGGGAAAGCTGACTCAAACAAGTTTAGCTTAGTCAAATGGGATCAAGTAACACTGCCTTATGAGAAAGGAAGTCTATCTACAAGACTCACAGGCCTCCTAAACTTGGCACTTGGAGCAAAAATTACTTGGAGGTTCATCACAAGAGAGGACTGTTGGTGGAAGAAAGTTTTGGAAGCTAAATATATGAAATATAAGAAAGGCCATGCTCTCAAGTTTGGAGCTTAGTAAAAAAATCTCTTCCCCCCATCAAGGAGAACTCTTTTAAGATCCTGGGGAATGGCAATAGCATCAAAAATTGGGATGATATCATTATGGGAAACCCTCCCCTAGCCATCAAGCTAACCTTCAAAATTTAAGAGGTTGGATGAGAACAAATGGAATCAACACCCTAAAATATATCTCTCAATGGCAAGATGGGAATTGGGCAAATTGGAGGATCAATAATCTTCTCCAAAACCTTAAAACACAATGGAATTCTTTAGTAATATTTCTAAAGGGAGCTGCCCCTCTAAGCCTTGATTCCTAAGATACATTCAGATGGGACCTGAATGGTGGAGAGTACACAATGAATTCTAGTTATATGACCATCCAAGCACAACATGATAATCAAGATTGGGCTTATTGGAGAACTGTGCGGAAATCTGAAAGTTTACCAAAAGTCAAAATATTCATCTGGACACTACTAAAAGGTAAAGTCTTAATAGCTGACAACCTTAAAAAAAGGGATTTGCAGGCCCAACTAGATGTCCAATGTGTCTCTCAAGTGAATAAAGTATTCAACATCTTTTCCTTGATTGCACATTTGCAAAAGAATGTTGGCACCCAGCATGCAACTATCACAACCTTTTAATGGATTCTTCTTTACCTGGAAAAGGAATTATCGATACTCTCTAAAAAAAAGGAAACAATAAAAAGGTATTGGAATAGCCTTCCCTCCTTTTTGTGCTGGCAACTCTGGCTGGCAAGAAATCAACAAATTTTCAATGATCGACCTCCAAGCATTAGCAATGTATTTTCAAGGACATGGAGTCTGACAATAGAATTCTTATCATCAAAAGGAGTAAAATCAATAGATACCAACTAGATCTAACAAGAGGAGAGAACTTAGATTAATTATGCAATGAACAAGCACAACAGGCCCAGCACCATCAATCCAAATCCTAATATGCAGAAATGGAAAACAAGATTAAAAAGTGATGAATTCATCATGTGGATGAAAAATCTAAATAGACCATGCCTCCTATTTGATGGTGCATCCAAGGCAAACCCTAACAAAGCTAGAGCTGGAGGCATCCTCTTTGACCAAGGTGGATTTAATCCAACTACTTATGAATGGGGTCTAGGGGAAATTTCAAATAATAAAGCAGAAGTGTATGGGTTATTATTAGGATCAATGATACTAAAACAAAGGAACATGCAGAACCCAGTACTTCTGGGTGACTCTACCATCATTATTGATCTGAAACGAGGGTTTAACTTCTTGTTATACTTACAAGAACCTCCCACTCCAAAGCTTAATAAATATATGATCTAGCTTATGTTGACAATTGTGGAATTAAGTACTTGAAACAAGTGTATGCCTTTGTTTGTTTTTAACTGTTTTAGTGCTTTAAGTGTTTCTGCTGATATAAAACACATATAACAGTAATATAATGCAACAAATAAGCAACACGCACATAACAAAAACTTTAATCTAGGAGTTCACTCTAATATCATGGGCTATGTCTCCTTGAGCTCTTGTCAACTTGACATGGCTCTTTTGGATTAAGGTAAAGCTTCTTTTACAAGTTCCACTCTTAACTCCAAAGGTTACTAAAACTGAACCAATGGGCTTAGAATACCATTTATATCCCTGACTCTCCTCACTCTGCAAACAAATCTAAGCTTCCTTGGACCTAATTCCTTCAAAAAGTGCTCTAAGTTGTCTTGAGCTTCTTGATGGCACTAACTCCCTCAAAATTCTTCAACTATCTCTGGAACTTCTTCTTCTGTCTCCAACACATATCATACACCTACAACAGACTAATCATTTGATCATTTGTTGTCTGAAACTTCTTCGTAGCTGCTTGGCCCTTAGAAATCCCCAAATGTGTCTGCAAATCCCTGCAATGGATTCAAAAGGTCCTTTACAGTCATAATTGACTATTGGATCATTGAGAATGAGTACTGGTAGCTCCTACAACTGCCTCCAACCTCTGGTGGCTTCTAAGCTCGAAATCAATCTTCCTGGCTGAAATTCTCCATGAAGATGACTTCATCAGCTTCTCTGGATTACTCCATTGGCTTCAGAAGGCCCTAATAGCCTAGTGAGCCTCTTGTTCCACACTCTGATTTTCTCTGTCTCTCGGGCTCTACCTCTGTTTTATCTATTTTTTTGTGTTCTTTTTCAAAAACTGCTTTTTGAGTGATTTTATGTGATATCTCCACCAATATTGGTGACTGCACCTGACTCCAACTAAACTTAGCATATCCGCTAAACTTTAGCCACTCTGCTAGGCTGACCATCGGAGGTCGTCATTACATTAACTTCCTGTCGCACATATGTTTGGTATAATCTCGGCAATTAGGGATAATCCTTCATAGAGCTTGCGATCAGGTTGACTCTCAACCATCGATCTACCCTTCCATCCAATGGCTATCGCGTCGTCCACTGGCCAACTAGCCCGGACGATCTCCACCGTTGACGTGACCCTGCTCGATCCAACGGACATCGCATAATCGCGGGCATATTTCTGCACGATCGATGTCAAATCGAGGGCGTGAGAGAAAAGCAGTTTTGCTCTGCTACGTGTCAACCGCTAAGTGGAATCGCGTGCTTTCGGTAGAATATTGTTTCTAGCCTTTCGCCCGCACGAGAAACCGTTTACTGTCTTTCCAAGACCACCCACGTGCTTAATTCATTTTTTTAAGAAAAAGGCGCTTAATAAAGGTTTTAGCGCTTAAAGCCAATATTAACCTTTTAACGCTAATTCACATAGAGGAAGCTTAATAAAGGTTTTATCACTTAAAGCCAATATTAACTTTTTAACCTTTTAGCTAGCGGTCATGTGAATAGCAACTGCATGTACATTGTTTGCATCATTATTCTTAACTGCGGTCAAGGTCCTTGATCAATATCTGATCACTCCTCCCCATTGAGAATATTTTGGACCCCAAAAGACTGATATATTGATCTATACAGTAGATGAGAGTACTAGCACCCTCTTCTTTCAGCCTCCGTACACTTGCCTTGTATGGCTAGTGCCTCTAAACCAAAACTCGAAGGTAGTCAACACTTTCCTTTATGAATGTGCTTGTCCTCCTGTTAAGAATGGAACAACATAATACAAGGAAACAACTTGTTGGCATAAACTCTTGCTTCATCAAAAGAAACAAATTTCACATCATGTGAGTCATCATCATGTCTTTACATCTTGTATACAAATGATCAACTGAATAACAAGCCGACAAAAAACATGCCTTTTCAAACAACTGACTCTTCAAGTCAAGCATGTACAAAAATAACTTAATGATTCTTTTCCAAAGTAGAAATAATTCCACCTCTTGTGAAACACTTCATCATTATCTCCTTTTTCAATATTGGAGACAAAATCAACTTTTTCCAAGTCAATATGACATTACATGCACGTTTTAAACAAAGCAATCAACCATCAAGTCAATTACACATGCATATTCAAATACAAGGAAATCATTAACATCTCTGTGTTCATAGATACTATTCTCATGTATGCATTCCATTCTTCAACTTTCTCTTAAGCACTATCAATAGTACAAGATCCTCAATCATATGTACATGTACTTACAAAGCTAAAATGAATATAATTTTACTGCAATAAAGCGAGTCTCATACTTAACTTTTCCTTTCACCTTTTTGGTAAACCCCTACAACTTGCATTCCATTAGCAAGGAAATGCATCAAATCAAAAGACATGAAACATTAATTGGATAAGAACTCTAACCGTTTCTTACCAATCCATATCAAAGGTGCTTCCTTTGTCTGCGTATTGACATCAACATGTGAATCATCCTGCAACACATCAATTATGGAAACTTCCTTTCCATTCTTGCCATTTTCTCTTTCCACCTTCAAATTCTGTGAAAGCATTGTTGGATTTAGGGTCAATTCCTTTAGGTGTTTAAGAGTTCTTTAAGGTAAAATGATATAAAATGTTTAATTGAAAAATTAAATGGGCTTAATTTAGAATTTTTTTCAGTCAATTTACAACTAGATCATAACCTAACCAATTTTTTTATATAACATAAAATATCTACATTTTTGGTCAAATTCGTATAAAAATTATGGCTTTGGGGATTCTTAAGATAACTCGCACACAAAATTGCTTTAACTAATTATGATAAACTCCCACCTTAAATCGTGTTCAACCTGAAATGTTATTGGGTAATTTTTTTGTTTAGGAATGACCACCCTTAACATAAAGACTTATTAACTACAGTTAACTTACATGGTCACTCGTTATTGTGGGACCCACATGAGCTGTGCAAAGGCAACTGTAATTACTTCTGGAAAGATGAGAAAAAAAGAAAGAAAATTTTAATGTCCTGTTAGCCTCCTATTGCAATAGGTGTTCATTTTTCATGATTGACAGTTGAAAGTGCCAAATATGTCATCTTTTCATGCTGCAAAGTTCCATATTTCCAGAAAGAGGCCAAAGAAGAGGCCATGAAAATGTGCCAGTCTAAATGCCACTGTTGTATTCCAAATTTTGATGAGTTAATCCATTTTGATGAGTTTTTTTCAGCTAAGGGAAGTCCAAACAGCTTAATCTTGGTTTCCCTAGGTTTCAATTTCTTGTTGTAGAATATAGAGAATGAATATCTGTCCAAACAGCTTAATCTTGGAAGATTTGTATATAGGTAGAGAAACAAGGGTGCTTAACAGCTTAATCTAAGCCCCTGGATGATATAAGGGTACGTTTAGATAGGAGGGCAGTCAAAAGAAAAAGGATAATCAGGGTCTGCAAGTCCAAGTGCACCCATGCAAAAAGAAGAAAAAATGCTAGGGAAGTAGGCAGGGTAAGTAGGTTTGTGGTTGCAAAATCAAGCTATGTGATCCATTTCATGTTTTTTTAATGTTATAACTATTCAGATCACATGTATAAGGCAATTTCCCTTTGGAGGAGCTCAATCGAGGCATGTCTAATTCCCCTTTCTTCTAAATCTCCAAATCACTCACTAACATCCCCTTGAGGACCTTGGGATCTGCCCAACCAGTCCTGTCATCACTTCATTTTTGTAAAATACCAAGTCAAGCTTTGACTTTCTTCAGTGAAAAGAAGCCACATTTCTTGTGTAAAAATCATTTCTCCACAGTCCATTCACTTCCTATGTCTAAGTTTCAGCTCACAAACTTAGCCTCTCCCCTACACTTCACCTCACAAATTCATATTAACTCCTAACTCTACTATCTAGCTCCCTGGATCATTTCCCATCCATAATTAGTACAAAAAAACTATATATCCCAAAAATATTACATATCCCACCCTAAAGCACTATAGCTATGTACATACAGTTCTGGGATATAATAGTCCACCTGGGACTATTATGAACCCATCCGTGTCATAACCCTGGGATTGGTCTAAACCTCTGGTTAGGCCAATAACCTATATCCACCCCTTTACCCTTAAAACCTCATATTCTTACCCCTCCATAGCCATTTTCCCAAAATTAATGTTTAAATGTTTTATTAAACATTAAATTATCGTTTTCCCCCCCCCACTTAAACCTAACCCGCATAACACATAAAACCCCCATTTTCTAAAGTTTTGAACCCCCGCGGCATAATATTATTTTAATATTCGCGCGGGCCCCGCTCCAAAGTTGCGCACTACCCCAATCAACCCGCCAGTCGTCCGATGCCCAGCGCTTCGGATCCAATGGCGGGCGGGTGTTTTCATATGCTGATCCACCGGAGGTTAATGTCCGGGGGATGGGCGATTTCCCTGCCGTACCCCCGCCACGTGTCAGCCTCCCGGTGTGTTCGGAGGCCCCTCCCCCAATACCACCTACGCGAAAAGCGGTGCGCGAGAAAACCAGATACCGCCTCCGCCCAATGACGTCAACGCCACGTGTTCATGACATCATCAGCCTGCATCGGCCTCCTGCCACCGTGTCATGTGCCACGTCGCTGCCACCGTGTCACCGCCACGTCACCCTGTTGTACTTCTTACGTCACCCTGCTGACGTCACCCTGCCACGTCACCGCCGTACTGGGACCCACTACTGACGTCATGCTGACGTCATCACCGAAAAGGGCGCGAAGCGCGAAATCTGCAGCAACGGATGCCCGGAATGAAAAACCGAGGCAGTTTTTGATGCACGATTAATCGCGCATCGCTAAGAAAAATAGGCCAAAATGGAAGCCCTCTCATGGCTCGGCTACCAGCGGGCCCGAAATTCGCAAATTCACAAGAATTTTCTTCACGCAGGATTCAGAAAAGGGGCAAAAACAGTTCTTAAAGCAACAGAGGGCCGAACAGCAGCCATAAAATGTCGATGGGACAGTTTAAAGCATTCAGAAGACAACAAGGAGCCCAGGTTCAGTGAAAGTGTATCAGAGGAAGCGGCGAAGACTATCAGTTAGTATTTTTTGGTGGAAATCTGTATTTCCAAAGCAGGCAAACATTAAGAGGCCCCCATCAAAGTCAATAAAGCAGTATTGGGCCATCAAAGCTCACCTGATCAAAGTTAATGCATAAGGCCACCTAAGAGTAGCGCTACAGAAATCAAAGCACAGTTATGGCCAAATGCCGGCACAGGGCTCTAAGGACATCATAGTTACTCATTTTTTGAGGCGGCTGCCCCCGGCGCAACATTAGATAGATATTTTGGGCATTTATTTCAAGAATATGTTAGGTTAAAGACACTTATTGCATTAGATTTGTCTCAGATCTGATTCTTGTAGATATTTTGCTTACAAAACCACCCTAATTTACTGTTTAAAGGGTTGGTTGGTTGATTTTCTCCATTAGAGACTCGCTCTGTATACTTGATGTTTTCCTTGATGTTTTCAAAGATTGCTGAAAAGCTTGGAGGATGGACTATCTGCTATGTTATTAATGTTTTGAAGAATAAATATGGAATTCTTGTGCTGCAACATGACTCAATAAGTGTTTTCTACCTCTGTTTTCCATTTATATATGCTCATATCACACATATGTCACCATCTAAAATAGCAGGAAAAATGAATAGCTTAGACTTTGTTTAACTGCACTCTATGCTCAATTTCTGTTGTTTCTTTATGTTTTCCTCCGAATTGGTAATGAATATGAATTCCCTTTGGCTCATTGTTATGAAACCAGCTCAAGAAAAGATAGATCAACGCCTTAGAATTCAGCCTCTTCGAGGGGGCAACCTCCTTTACATTACATAAATGAACAATTCTTGGATGATACAAATGAAAAGACCTCCTTTCTATATATAGGAGTCTAAGGGGTTATAACATAATCAGAGCCGACATAACAATAATAATGTAAGGGCACAATAATAACAATAGTGGGCTTCTATGGGGTACATTAGTAACAATATGGGCACTACATGGGTACATCAATATAATAAGTGGGTTTTACTAATAACGATAAGGGGTTACACTAGTAGTATAGGGGCCTAACATGCCCCTCTCCTTCCAAAAGCATTGTCCGCAACGCTTGAGTAGTTCTTGATGCTTTTGTATAAAATTCTTGTCCTCCCATGTGGAATCTTCAGCGGGTAAGTTCTTCCACTTGATGAGATTCTCTAAAATTGATCGATTTCGTAGCTGTCGAGTTCTTGTTTCTGTGACTGCTCCAGGTTCCAATATGATTTTTCCTTCCTTTTCAATATCTGGCAATGTTGTTTGAATTGGGATCTTTTGCAACTTTTGAATAAGTGGCCATACTTCTTTGTCCTTCTTCCATTGATCCCTTGCTTCGTTTATCCAATCTGGTTGGCTAATAGAAATAGCACAAAACAATGCTTCCACATCCTCATCCTTGAAGAGTCTTCCCATTCGGTAAGGTCGCCATTTTTTAAGTGCATGTAGTATTGCCAACATTTCCTTCTCATAAATATCTTGCTTTAGATGTAGCAGTAAAAATACTCGGTCGCCTACATCAAAACATTTTTCACTATGATTTTGATTTACCTGTTGTTTCATTTGATTTTGCACGAAGTGGCGTTATCTTTTAAAAGTTGGAGAATTTGTTGTTGATGCTCGATGTGATCTTTCACTGCTTGAACCTTTTTCTTCTTGATATGTCCTTCTATCTTTAGAGTTTGAGGAGTGGTAATTTCTTCCAATCCTTTACAAGATATGGTCGGATTCATTTCTTGACGCTCGATGTGATCTTTCACTTCTTGAACATTTTTCTTCTTGATATGTCCTTCTATCTTGATAGTTTGAGGAGTGGTAATTCCAACCAGTGAATTACAAGATATGGCTGGATTCATTTCTTCTTTCTTGATTTGATCTTTCACTTCTTGCACCTTTTTCTTCTTGATATGTCCTTCTATCTTGAGAGTTTGAGGAGTGGTCATTCTTGCCAATAGGTTACAAGATATGTTCTGATTCATTTCTTCTTTCTCTGGGGTCAGGTCCTGGTATATATCCTCTTCTTTTGATGTTTCTTGATCATTTTCTTCCTCCTCTTCATACTCTATCTAAAATAATTTCTTCTCAGCACACTTATGACCTTTAGTGCATTTGCTGTCACAATTGTAACAAAGCCCTTTTTCTCTTTTTTCTTCCAATTGTTGTGGTGTAACCCTTGTAGGTTTTGGAAGGCTAGGAGAAACAACACGTCCATCTTTAAAGTTGTGAGGGGTAGACTTCCTTGTTGCCATAATTTTACTTTCAAATATGTCACAAAGCCCTTTTACTCTTTCCAATTGTTGTGGTGTTGCTCTAAAGAAGGTGTTGCTCTTTGTATCCTCATAATGTGCTATCATTTCCTCCGTGAGAATTGACCATGTAACAAGTTTTTTACGAGAACAAAGCCCTTTATACCATAAAAATTGATCCGGTTCTAAATATGACGATGCAATACATACCTTTTGTAACTGTGGTACACCATGTAGATCAAAATATTGCTCCATCTGAAGTATCCAATTTACCGGATCCTTGCCATCAAACTTCCTCATCTTGCTTTTTCTTGATTTTAGGACCTCGATCTTGAAATGACTGTAACTCTGTACTTGCGGATATTTAAGTTCTAAAATTGCTACCTGTAGTAGCCCTCTATGTCCTCTTTCCAATGCCACCAGTCTGATCCAAATTGGATTATCCAAAAAAGCGTTATGCACAATCTCCCAAGATGACCTGATTATAGACCTTTCCAGAAGAGCGAAGTTGTACGACGTGCCACGAGTCACTGTTTTGACCTTTGGATCTAAAAAACACCCACAAGAAACTAAAGTCCGTCCTCTTTCTATACCTTCTTACGAAATTTCAATCCGATGCTAAGAAAGAAAGTTATGACGATTTTCCTCAGGTCACTTGTTTTGACTGTAATTCAGGAGTCTGCGAAAAGACCAACTTCCTCAGATCATATCTCCGAAAATATCACGCAAAAAGCTTTGAAATTCAAACCCAAGGTTCAGCGCGATTTCTTCTCAAATGGGTTTTTTTTGCAACTTCTGAAACTTCACAAAAAAAAAGTTATAGCTAAAATTCCAGGATGACCTGTTTGGAGCAGCGAAACCCTAGAATCCAAAGCTCTGATACCAAATATTATGAAACAGCTCAAGAAAAGATAGAAAAGATAGATCAACGCCTTAGAATTCAGTCTCTTCGAGGGGGAAACCTCCTTTACATTACATAAATGAACAATTCTTGGATGATACAAATGAAAAGACCTCCTTTCTATATATAAGAGTCTAAGGGGTTATAACATAATCAGAGCCGACATAACAATAATAATGTAAGGGCACAATAATAACAATAGTGGGCTTCTATGGGGTACATTAGTAACAATATGGGCACTACATGGGTACATCAATATAATAAGTGGGTTTTACTAATAACAATAAGGGGTTACACTAGTAGTATAGGGGCCTAACACTCATATTTTCCCCGATTCACCCATGTTTGACAATTATCTAGGGATTCTTTACTGCTCCTAGATAGAGTTCATTCACTTTCCCTCTGTTATGCTGAAAGAGATATTCTTAATTGCCTCTCATTCCTTAGCCTTCAATCCATCTCCACTTAGCTTGAATGTTGTTTCATGTGCTGCTATCTTGCTCCATATTCCTCTTATGACCAAGAAAATGCACCAGCAGTCCTACTCCATGCCTCCATGCCCAATGGTTTGAACTTATCATACTATGCATTACCTCTCTACTTGAAAGCTTCATCCTTCCCACCAAAAATCAAACAAAACCCCTTGAACTCAATAACTAGCCTAAAATCATCATCAACAAAGCTAAATCATAAAGAGAGAGCCCTCTTTGATTGCAGGTAGGCTAGGACCTGCAGTCCAAAGATTGGTTAGTGGTTACCTCGGCCGTATTCCCTTGGGAGTCAAAGGGAACAACCTGAGTGATAACATAATGGCGACTCCACTGGGGAGACCAATGAATTTTCTAATTGTTGTATATTCCTTAAAACTACAGATGAATCCTGAATGTCAGCCAGGGAGCCTTTGAAATTGTTCTTGCTTTGCATTTACAGGAGTAAACAAAAGCTGCTTTAGTCAATCTTCACGATAGTTTTAAGATGTAGATAGCTATTTCCAAATTTTATCAGTTCCTTGCTAATTCTAAAAACAATTCATAGAAAATACCAAAACAAGTTCAGAATCTGGCTCCCAAAAGGAACTCATGTTATACAAGGTCAAATCCAGACCCAAATCCCCCAACTATTTTTGAAAATCCCAATTTAATCCCAAGAAACCTCAGGAAGCTAGAGCGAAGAGAAGATTTTGCTGATTCTAGTCCTGGAGCAGTCCAGCCAAGCTGTGTTCCCACCCCTGTCAAAGTTTTATTTCATTCAACCCCTACTTCCCCTTGCTCATCATCCACCTCTCAAAACACTCCTTCCACTCCTCCATTCACTGCACATACTCCCATTACCATTGTTATTACCGTTGTTCCAATCGTTCCATTTATCCCTGTTGTTCCACTTATCCTGGTGAATATGGCGAATAGATATGCTCCGTTACAATTTCTTGCTAATCCAAGGGCTATGCCTCAGGATTACCAAACTAAAATCACATACTTCGATGGTACTGGTTCTTGCACAGCCATTCAGCATACCAAGAAGATGCAAGACTATTTTGAGAACTATGAGATAGATGATGATAGCGTGAGAATGAAAATTTTTGTCCAAAGCTTAACATGAGATGTAAGACCCTGGTTTAGAAGCCTTGCTGCAAATTCCATAGCTAACCCAGAGGCCCTTTACCAAACATTTCTTAACAGATGGGAGAAAAAGAAAGATCTCGTGCACATATTATCTGAATATGACACCATCAAAAGAGGCCCTCAAGAGTCTGTCTTAGACTATTGTGTGATATTTAATAATGTTTATAATGCAATACCACAGAACTTAAGACCTCCACCTGATCTTGCTTTGTATAAATTCCCTAATGGTTTTGATACTGACATGGCTTATCAGTTAAGGGAAAGATCCCCTCAAAGCCTAGCGGACATGCAAGATGTTTCTGTTAGCGTAGAGGCAAATCTGATTGCCAAAAGAAACAGAGCTAGAACTAAGAGAAGAACCACCTTTAAGGAAGAGCCTACAGCCTTAGACCAAAAGCTGGATGTTATTATCAGTGGCATGCACAGGCTGGGAGATAGAGTGGAAAGCGTTGAAAGGAAATCTACATGGGAAGGACAACAGCCCAATACCATAAGGAACCCAAATTTCAGGAAAACTCAGAACACAAATGCTGGTAGGTCTAGCCCAGACCATGATATAAGGCCTCCTTTCCAAGAGAACTACACAGAAGCATCCACATCTAGTGAGCAGACAGAAGACACTCACATGAATTTGATGGATCTAAAGGGTGAGCAACAAATTTTCCTAACCCAAGAAGACCAAGATGACCATGAGATAAATCAATTTCGGACTAAGTTAGGTGAGTCTTTTGATTTCAAGCAAGGTTATGATTCAGTTGTTTATGAGGTCCAAAAATAGTATAAGCTCAGGACAAGAACCATAGATGTGCCCGAAAAGGTTAAACCAAGTGATACCAAACAGCCTAAGAAGATCAAAGAAAAGGCTGCCCTCATAGAAACTGTTGATAAAACAGTCCCAAATCCAAAGGATGTCACCATAGAGGATGTCACAGACATGCAGCCCTCTAATGATCAGCCTCTGCCACCTTCTCCCTCAAAAGAAGACTTGAACAGCTCTCCTAAAAACCTTTCCAAATCAAAAATAGTTCAAGAAATCAATGAAGAACAAGAGAAAACCGTTGAAAGTGCAATTGAAAAGGCAAAATCTGCCAGTCACACTACTAAATCACAGTCAGAAAAACCTTTTGATTTAGAGGCAGAAATAGGTAAACTGAAGATATCCATCCCTTTATCTGAACTTTCCAAACATGATATCTATAGGCAACAAATCAAAAGATCGCTGCAAATGCCAGAAAATAGGGATGATGTGAATGTATTAGATGATCAACCTGAGCTCCTTTTCGGTCCTGAAGTCAATGGTAAATCAGGACATGGAGTTGTGTTACCATTCTATGTCAGTTTGCACATTCATGATAAAGTATTGCATAATGCTATGTTTGACTCAGGTGCCTCACACAACCTTATGCCCAAAGCTGTAATGGAGAAGCTAAACCTTGATGTTACAAGACCCTACAAAGACTTATTCTCCTTTGACTCAAGTCAGGTCAAGTGTTTAGGCTTAATCAAAGACTTATGTGTCTCCTTAGTCCAATACCCAAACAAGACAATCCTCATGGATGTGGTGGTTGCTGACATTCCACCAAAGTATGGCATGCTATTGTCAAGATCTTAGGGAGCAAAACTCCAAGGATCTCTCCAACTAGACCTCTCCTATGCCACTATTTCAGTCTTTGGGCAACCAAAGAGACTATATAGAGAAACACTGATGAAGTATGTGGTAAGTAGTGAGGAAAAGCCCCAAAACTTCCCTATCTACTCAATCCATTCTGATATGGATTCTTTTATTTTATTTAATGATGAAACAAGTCCTCCCACTGATGATAAGCCGTTGGCTTTAGAACTGGACACACACATCAATGAAGAATCGGTTGCCCATACTGATGAAACTGTCAAAACAATCAAGGCAACCAGCATACAACAAGAACCTCCCCAAATAGAAAATTCAAATCTGCCCGCTGCAAGAATGACTGAAACTCTAAATACTAACCACAAGCAAGAAATCACATGGTGTTTATAGTTTGATGGCTCTGTTAACAAGTTAGGAGCAGGGGCAGGTGTATGGATTCATAATACACATAATAATCATGCAGAAGGCCATGCCTACAGACTAAACTTCAAATGCACCAACAACATGGCAGAGTATGAGGCTCTCCTTTTAGGCCTTAAACTGCTCAAAGCTCTAGGAGCTGCAAAAGTATCCATTCTAGGTGACTCCGATTTAGTCATACAGCAAATGAAAGGCAACTTTGTTACTAATGACAATAGAATGAGGGCCTAGAGGACTACATCCATTGATATACTCAATGCATTCACTGAATCCAAGCTTGCCAAGATTTCAAGAGATCATAACATTCATGCACACAGCCTAGCCACTTTTGCTAGTACATGTAAGCTTCCCTTTGAGCCAAATCACCATTTCACTGCTGAGATAAAACATAGGCCTGCTATCCCAAATAATGTTAAAGATTGGCAAGTGTTTGAAAATGATGCTCAGATTAACAATTTCCTCACTCTTGAGCATGAGTTTTCAAATATTAACATTGAAATGGATGCTATGATGGATGAACAACATCAAACAAATGAAAATCAACAGGTTGTAACAGCTATAACCGCCAAACAAATGCTAAACCCAACTGTTTTTGACAATACAAACATAGAAGAGTTGAAACAGATGCATTTGGAGGAAATAGCCGAAACAGAGGCTGAGATTGTTGATCTAAAAGATAACTTTCTCCCTGCTGGCCTCACTCCATTAGAAGATATGTTTGATGCAAATGATGTTCCCAAAAAACCAAAAATGCAGCCCTTAAACGCTGCTATAGAAGAACACAACATTTGAACAGCAGAGAAGCCCAATATGATCAAACTATCTCAATCTTTGCCACACGATCAAAAGCCCAAATATGTTGATTTATTTAAAGAATTCCAAGATGTATTTGCTCGGAGTTATGAGGACTTGAAGTCTTATGACACCTCAATGATCCAACACACCATTCCCTTAAAACCAAATCAAAAGCCCTTCAAACAGAAACTAAGGAGAATCAATCCTGTGCTTCTCCCTTTGATTGAAAAGGAAGTGCAAAGAATGTTTGAAGCAAGTATCATAGCACCCATCAGATTTTCCGAATGGGTATCCAATCTTGTTCCCACAAGAAAGAAGACAGGTGAGATTAGGCTATGTGTAGATCTAAGAAATTTAAACCAAGTCTCCCTAAAAGACCACTACCCATTACCAAAAATGGACCACATCCTACAAAGAGTAGTGGGGTCATCTAGAATCTCTTTGCTAGATGGCTTTTCAGGTTTTAATCAAATATTGGTTCACCCGGATGACCAAGACAAGACAGCCTTTACCACACCGTGGGGAACATTTAAATATGTTAAGATGCCTTTCGGACTTAAAAACGTTGGTGCTACCTTTCAAAGGGCCATGGACATTGCATTTGCCAAGGAACTCCATGATTTCTTGGTTGGCTATCTTGTTGACCTTACCCCTTTCTCCAAATCTGATCAAGAGCACCTCAAACACTTAAGGCAAATATTCATGACATGTAGGAAATATGGCATTTCCTTGAACCCCAAGAAGTATCTCTTTGGCCTTGAAGAAGGTAAATTACTAGGCCATATCATCTCAAAATATGGGATTAGAATTGATCCTGAAAGAATTCAAGCCATCCTTCAAATCCCATTTCCAAGAAACATAAAAGAGTTGCAGGTATTCCTTGGAAAGATCAATTTCCTAAGGAGATTTATCCCAAACCTAGCCGAGCTGATAAGACTATTAAGCAACATGTTAAAAAAGGATGCCAAGGTAAAATGGTCTCTTGAAACCAAGCAAGCCTTTGAGAGTATCAAAACTACCTTAACCCAAGCCCCTGTCCTCACAAGTCCACAATTTGACAAAGATTTTATCATTTTTTCTTTTGCATATGAGCACACCATAGCTGTTGTCCTTTTGCAAAAGGATGATCAAGGAGCTGAAAAGCCAATTGCATTTTTCAGCTGAGCCTTAAGAGATGCCCCTTTGAAGTACCAAATCATGGAGAAGCAGGCCTATGCCCTTGTTAAAGCAATCAAAGATTTCCGAGTTTACATTTTATATTCACATGTGAATGCCTATGTCCCAAATGCTGTTGTAAAAGACATTTTAACCCAAGAGGGGTTAGAAGGCAAAAGAGGCTAGTGGATTGCTAACATCCTTGAGTATGACATAGAAATAAAACCAACCAAGCTCATAAAGGGACAAGGTTTAGCCAAACTGATGTCTGAAACAAACTTTCAAGCCTTAGACATTAACCAACTGGACAATGAACAGGAGCTGGCGACTCCACAGATCAGTGAAACCTTTTTGAAATCCCCATGGTATGCTGACATATGCTTTGTATTGTTAAACCTATTTGCTCCCCCAGGATTGTCCAGAACCAAGAAAAGATTTTTAAAAATGAAGGCTTCAAAGTTTTGTGTCATAGATGGTGCTTTATTTTGGAAAAATCATGAAGGCATACTGCTTAATTGTTTAACGATGAATGAAACTAACAATGTCATGAAAGAATTCCATGCAGGGGACTGTGGAGGACATCTATATTGGAAGTCCACTGCTGATAAAATTTTAAGGGCTGGTTTCTATTGGCCTTCTTTGTTTATGTAAGGAAGTTTGCTATCTCATGTCATAAATGCCAAGTCTTTGAGGGCAAAAGAAAGCTGTTACCTTTGCCTCTTAAGCCCATCTCAACCGAAAAGCCTTTTCAACAATGGGATCTTGACTTCATTGGAGAGATCCACCCCTCTTCCTCAGGCCAGCATAAGTGGATTCTAACAACCACTGACTATTTCACTAAGTGGATTGAAGCCATCCCATGTAGACAGGCCAATGACTCCATCATTATCCAATTCCTTTAGACCAACATCCTTTCTAGATTTGGCTGCTCTAAGAAGATCATTACTGACAACGGTGATGCCTTCAAATAAAAAAAGATGATCAATTTTTGCCATAAATTTCATATTACCTTGGGCCACTCCACAGCCTATTACCCTCAAGGTAATGGCTTGGCCGAATCATCCAACAAAAGCCTCATCAACATCATAAAGAAAGTGCTAGAAGAAAACAAGAAGAACTGGCATAAAAAGCTCACAAATTCCCTATGGGCAGACAAACTTTCAACAAAGAAATCCATTGGGATGAGCCCTTATGAGCTGGTGTATGGCATGGAGGCCAGATTTCAATCTTTCTTGGCCATTCCTATCATCAAGTTGTTACAAGAGATCCAAGCTGAACCAAATGATGTTCAACGAAGAATCAACCAAACCATTCATATTCAGCAAACAAGAGAGCAGGTCTATGACAGAGCTCAAATTTTGCAAGAGAAGCTCAAAAGGATGTTTGATAAGAGAGCTAAGGCTGAGGATTTCTGTGTTGGCAACAAAGTTCTAAGGTGGGACTCACGAAGAGAAGACAAGGGCAAACATGCAAAATTTGATTTTTTATGGAAAGGTCCATTTGTTATCAGCGTTGTGCAGGGCAATAACACATATTTCCTCAAATCTGTAGAGGACGGCATAACTGAAGAAGGCCCTGTCAATGGCCGAATGCTAAAGCATTATTATGATCCCTGTTGTTGAACACAACGCAGCTGTATTATATTTGTACATAAATACTTGTATTTTCAGCACTTTGTTTTTTTTAGCAGGCCGAATAATGGAACAGCGCAGCAAAGTTCTTTAAAGGCAGAACCAAAGCAAGTCCTCCATTCAGATCTCTGTCATTGCACTAGTCTCAGCAAAAGAGCAGGCAGTTTTTCAGTCAATAGTATTAAAAGAAAGGAGGATTTTCAGTTTACATCAGCACCCTTTTTCAAGACAGAATCAAGGGAAGTGCTCCAGTTTTGTTCCCCTATCTTGTGTTTATTTCAAAGGCAGGTTCTCAGGCAGAAGTGCATGTAATGATAGAGCACGCAGAAGAAAGCAGGCAGTGCTGCTATTGTATAAAAATTCAGTTTATGAGAATGATGTGTTCAGGTTTCAAAGTTTCAATCATTTGACAGCCAACACAAGGAGAGTTTCAGTCTACAGCAACAATAGAAGATCAAGGCAGTCTGACCTGCTGTTCTTGGCTTTTCACAAGGAAAATCCATCCCCAAGTGGAGCCACTGTTAGCCTCCTATTGCAATAGGTGTTCATATTTCATGATTGACAGTTGAAAGTGCGAAATATGTCATCTTTTCACGCTGCAAGGTTCCATATTTCCAGAAAGAGGACAAAGAAGAGGCCATGAAAGTGTGCCAGTCTAAATGCCACTGTTGTATTCCAAATTTTGATGAGTTAATTCATTTTGATGAGTTTTTTTCAGCTAAGGGAAGTCCAAACAGCTTAATCTTGGTTTCCCTAGGTTTCAATTTCTTGTTGTAGAATATAGAGAATGAATATCTGTCCAAACAGCTTAATCTTGGCAGATTTGTATATAGGTAGAGAAACAAGGGTGCTTAACAGCTTAATCTAAGCCCCTGGATGATATAAGGGTACGTTTAGATAGGAGGGCAGTCAAAAGAAAAAGGATAATCAGGGTCTGCAAGTCCAAGTGCACCCATGCAAAAAGAAGAAAAAATGCTAGGTAAGTAGGCTGGGTAAGTAGTTTTGTGGTTGCAAAATCAAGCTATGTGATCCATTTCATGTTTTTTTAATGTTATAACTATTCAGATCACAAGTATAAGGCAATTTCCCTTTGGAGGAGCTCAAGCGAGGCATGTCTAATTCCCCTTTCTTCTAAATCTCCAAATCACTCACTAACATCCCCTTGAGGACCTTGGGATCTGCCCAACCAGTCCTGTCATCACTTCATTTTTGTAAAATACCAAGTCAAGCTTTGACTTTCTTCAGTGAAAAGAAGCCACATTTCTTGTGTAAAAATCATTTCTCCACAGTCCATTCACTTCCTATGTCTAAGTTTCAGCTCACAAACTTAGCCTCTCCCATACACTTCACCTCACAAATTCATATTAACTCCTAACTCTACTATCTAGCTCCCTGGATCATTTCCCATCCCTAATTACTACAAAAACTATATAAAATCCCAAAAATATTACATATCCCACCCTATAGCACTATAGCTATGTACATACAGTTCTGGGATATAATAGTCCACCTGGGACTATTATGAACCCATCCGTGTCATAACCCTGGGATTGGTCTAAACCTCTGGTTAGGCCAATAACCTATATCCACCCCTTTACCCTTAAAACCTCATATTCCTACCCCTCCACAGTCATTTTCCCAAAATTAATGTTTAAATGTTTTATTAAACATTAAATTATCATTCCCCCCCCGCTTAAACCTAACTCGCATAGCACATAAAACCCCCATTTTCTAAAGTTGAACCCCTGCGGCATAATATTATTTCAATATTCGCGCGGGCCTCGCTCCAAAGTTGCGCACTACCCCAATCAACCCACTAGCCGTCCGATGCCCAGCGCTTTGGATCCAACGGTGGGCGGGTGTTTTCATATGTCGATCCGCCGGAGGTTAACATCTGGGGGATGGGCGGTTTCCCTGCTGTACCCCCGCCATGTGTCAGCCTCCCGGTGTGTTTGGAGGCCCCTCCCCCAATACCAACTACGCGGAAAAGCGGTGCGGGAGAAAACTGGATACTGCCTCCGCCCAATGACATCAGCGCCACGTGTTCATGACATCATCAGCCTGCGTCGGCCTCCTGCCACCGTGTCCTGTGCCACGTCGCTGCCACCGTGTCACTGCCACGTCACCCTGCCATACTGCTTACGTCACCCTGCTGACGTCACCGCCATACTGGGACCCACTGCTGACGTCATCACCGAAAAGGGCGCGAAGCACGAAATCTGTAGCAACGGATGCCCGGAATGAAAAACCGAGGCAGTTTTTGAGGCGCGATTAATCGCGCATCGCTAAGAAAAATAGGCCAAAATGGAAGCCCTCTCATGGCTCGGCTACCAGCGGGCCCGAAATTCGCAAATTCACAGGAATTTTCTTCACGCAGGATTCAGAAAAGGGGCAAAAACAGTTCTTAAAGCAATAGAGGGCCGAACAGCAACCATAAATGTCGATGGGACAGTTTAAAGCATTCAGAAGACAACAAGGAACCCAAGTTCAGTGAAAGTGTATCAGAGGAAGCGGCGAAGACTATCAGTTAGTATTTATTGGTGGAAATCCGTATTTCCAAAGCAGGCAAACATTAAGAGGCCCCCATCAAAGTCAATAAAGCAGTATTGGGCCATTAAAGCTCACCTGATAAAATTTAATGCATAAGGCCACCTAAGAGCAGTGCTACAGAAATCAAAGCACAGTTATGGCCAAATGCCGGCACAAGGCTCTAAGGACATCATAGTTACTCACTTTTTGAGGCGGCTACCCCCGGCACAGTATTAGATAGATATTTTGGGCATTTATTTCAAGCATATGTTAGGTTAAAGACACTTATTGCATCAGATCTATCTCAGATCTGATTCTTGTAGATATTTTGCTTATAAAACCACCCTAATTTACTGTTTAGAGGGTTGGTTGGTTGATTTGCTCCATTAGAGACTCGCTCTATCTACTTGATGATTTCCTTAATCAAAGACTGCTGAAAAGCTTGGAGGGTGGACTGTTTGTTGTGTTATTAATGTTTTGAAGAATGAATATGGAATTCTTGTGCTGCAACATGACTCAATAAGTGTTTTCTACCTCTGTTTTCCATTGATATATGCTCATATCAGACATATGTCACCATCTAAAATAGCAGGAAAAATGAATAGCTTAGACTTTGTTTAACTGCACTCTATGCTCAATTTCTGCTGTTTCTTTATGTTTTCCTCTGAATTGGTAATGAATATGAATTCCCTATGGCTCATATTTTCCACGATTCACCCATGTTTGACAGTTATCTAGTGTTGTGGGGAAAAGTATCCAACACGGAATGACCCTATCCCACTCTAAGGGTGATAGTTCCTTAGCAACAGCTGAAGCAAAGCTATCTAAAGTTACTTCTTTATGACATGCAAGAGATGAAAGGAAGAGATCCACTTACCGATGTCTTGCGCAAATGGTCGATCCAATCTTCTCTATTTGCCGTTTGCTCCCAGCTCCAAGTCTTCTCACGGGCCCAGCTACACGAGATCCTGCGAACAAGACAAGAAAGGGAAACTACAAGAAGCATGCATTCATAATTGATTCAAGGATTAGCATAAATCAAATACGCAAGTAAGACAATACACCATTGAAACACATGCGAATAGAAGAACCTCAAATGCTTTATTAATATAAGGAAGTAAGGTTCAGGCGGTGATACAACCGTAAGAGGTCCAATCCAGCATCACCTCCCCGACGGAAAGAAATCTCCTCTTCACCTCCCTCAAGCAATCACCCAATACTCTCAACTGTAAACCAATAGCAATTCTTTGCACAAAATTCCGGCCTCCTGATCCCATGGGATGAGATCCTTATATAGAGTTTTGGAGTGAAGATAAGTCAGCCTGATGTGTGACTTGTTGTCCTCTTCAACTCCAGTTGTTCTTCAGTCCTTGAGTCCACTCGGAGTTTCTACCTTCCACTTGGAGTTTTAGAACCTCTTTACTCATCATTAGGCGAATCTTCTGATCCAAGTGTCATTTTGGAAGCTTCCTGGGCACTGGCACATTGAGAAAAGATTCCTCCACATGTCAAAGTACGCCCAGTGCAGGTAGCCTTTGTTGCACTTGCTATGCAGCGCAGGTACACCATAGAGCTTTTGACATTCAGCGCAGATGCTTAGTGGAGCAGCTGCTTTGATCCAAAATTGACCTGTTTTTGAGTGTTTTTCAGTGGAGAACTGATCTGTAGTGCTGTGGTTTGCTGACCTTGTTCCTCTAGGGGTAGGAACAACATGTTTAGGGACTTTGGATCCCTCAGATTATTGACATTTCATGCTCCATGATGTAAGGCACAAAAATGTGTATAACAGTTGCCCCCTAAAGTATGAGGTCGTTTATCGGGTGAAATGCTTTATTAGGAGGATCCGAAGTTCATTCAATCGTCGGGAGGTGACCTGTAACGAAATACAATACAATACATTATCTTTTCGTACTTTCTTTTCATGATCTAGCTGATGCGGGCATTTCCCATGCTCAGCTTTATAAATACATTTGTTGTACATAAACAGACGATCGTCTGATAATAGACTGATAATTCTCTGCTTTTAATTATCATCCTTTTAGTAGGATGATCATCTGCTGCACATGTCTATGTTTTTATCTCCTGAATATATATCGCAGCCCGGATGGATGAAACTAGATCCGGGGTCTTCAAACTTGTCCAACCTTCACTCTAGTACAAGTCGATCCATGTGAGAATTTCTTGAAGTCGAACATGGAAAGACATCGCTTGATTACCAGTCAATAATGTAAACTGTTAACAAGCGCGAGAGGAATCACCGATAATGATGATGACCCTCAAGGTACTGCAGCACAATTCACGTGGCGTGAATATAGGATCTGACGTCGAACACCATGCAAAGTCTCCTGGTCGAAGGTCATTAATGTATACCTATCGCCAGAAGTGAGAAACTTGCCATTGAGGCATGCAAGCTTCAAAGTACTGAGGGGGTGTTCCTAGATCAACTTCTTGGATAGTGAGCTGATGTCGACAAGAAGTGATCCATCAAAGGAGAGCCTTAATGAATCCCACATCAGTGACACGGAACGGAGCTAGTGATGATGGTGAAAACGATCTGTGAAATATGATTCAGGGTGGCGGTCATGGAAGGATGAAAGATGATGTATGGTAGTGGATGGGACCCGGTTGACACTTTCTGAATGACATCTCTTGAACATATAACGACACTGATGTGATGGATCGGTAGCATTACCCCATGTATGGATGGTATGGCGAGACCATGGTGAAGGGACCGGTGAATGATAATAACCCAACCCGATATTTACGGAGGCAAAAGTGTCATGTTCAAGAGCGACTTGCTACCATTTAAGCTTTGAGGTTCTCCCAATTTTTCCCCAGTCATTTCTGACCAGTACCTCTTTATTTTTGTCAAGCTTGAGGAGGATAACATATGCTTGTTCTATAACCTGCCCTTCGGGCAAGCCCATCGCTATGTTTTAACGAGCCTAACGATAGGGAAACTCGTTCTCGTCTAAAGACAAGTTTGTCGCTATCTAATATTTTTAACGAGCCCAGCGACAAAGATAACTCGGTCCTTTTCATCTTTAGAGAGTCTGAAAAGGGTACATAAAGTGGACTCCAGGGGTCCTTTTTCGTCATCTAATCCCTTAAGTCCGAAAAAGTATAAAACAATACAGAAGGGATGAATGTTCGATATCTTTATCGAGCCGAACTAGACAAGCGCTCGATCTTTTTGTGCAATAATCCCTCAGGTCCAAAAAGATTAAAATCTAGAGGAGGGATAGCTCTTCCGGTCCTTTTAACGAGCTGGAAGGCCAAAACTCGGCAAACTTTTCATATTTTACGAGTCAGTGAAAAGAGCTCAAAGAAGACTCGTATTTTGAGGAACGAGTGATAAACAGGGATAGCAGCAGATTCCAGGTACAGGTTGGAATTTTCCAATCACGGCAGTGTCACAAGGATGGCCAAGGTGAAATCACTCTTCGCAGCTGTCCCTCAAAATAGGTAAACAATCAAGTGGATGTGAATGATCGGCCAAATGAAAAGTGGAGGTGACGGTACACAAACACGACCAAGGCTTTTATGGCTGATGAATTTACGGTCTCAAATGGTTATTTACCGGTTCATTTTTTCTGGATGAGCTTGAACTCTGGGGGAAGCTTGCTCACATGCTTATGTTTATTTTTTAACGAGCATGAAGTCCGCGTTAAAACTGCTCGGATCTTGCGTTTATTTTTTAACGAGCATGAACTTTGCCAAAACTGCTCGTTTTTACCAGTCATAAAGTAGGAAGGTCTCATGGAAGATCGCTATTTTTTAAAGAGCTTCATCTCCCTACGTATTGCTCCATATCCTCTCTTTGTGCAAGCTGGGTATCGGCTAATCCTACGAGTTTAACGGGTTAGACCTACAGGTTTAAAGGGGGGACCTAAAAAACTAAAAAACAAAATAGCCGCCCGTGCTTGCATTCCAAGAGGTTTGCATGCCCCCAGGTGTAAGTCTAATTTCAAGGTCGCCCCTACTTGTCCGTCGAAAACCCTTGTTTTCAATGGGTGAGGCTTACCTCTTTCAGGTTATCCAAAGATCGTTCTGCTAATCCTTTCAAACAGAAACTTTCTTCGGCGATGTCTATCATTAGGTTACACAAAGATGGTTACAATTTGTTGCAGCAATAGAATCTCTTTCTTTGGAGGCTGCCCCTACTTATCCTTTAAAACATTTGTTTTAATGGGTGAGGCTTGCCTTTTACCCAAAGATGGTTACTACTTGCTGCCGCAAACGGATCCCCTTCTTTGGCAGAGCCTACTTATTTAGACAAAGGTGAATGACGGCGCTTCCGCCACACACTTAACTTTAACAAAAGAATCTTTTTCCAGAACAACCCCATTCCTAACTGCCCCTTCCTCTGCATGAGAGCTCTTGCCGGCTCTTCTGTTTTACGAAGATGAAGGAGGGGACGGGGTACGGACTAGTCATATTCTCCCGCGGAAATTCTACTTTACACCCAAGGTTTTCTCTGACCCCAGCAGACCAGGATGCATGCCCCCTGGGTTCCGGCCCTGCTTTCCCGAATTACTCGTACTCATCAGGAAGAAGAACCGGAGGTAGAGACCTTTCTTGATCGAAGAGACCATTCAGGATAGGTATGTGACTATTTGCGATGCGTGATCCCAGAAATGAAAGTTGGTCTACGAGCTTGACCATTCTTCCTTCGTATGGAAAACACATTATTCGAAAGAGTGAGGAGACTATTGCTTCCATGCAATATATGTAGTCTCGTCCAAGGAGTAGGTTATAATCCAAGGGTCCTTGGACGACCATCAAATTCATCTTGACAGCCTTCCCTTTCAATGTAATAGGCACATTAGGTAGAATCCCTAATGGTCGACTGGTTCCTTTGTCAAAACCCGAGAGATTCCTTATCTCAGGCAAAAGCGCTGGGCAACCCAGTGCTTTCCAAGCAATAGAGGACAGGATACTCACAGATGCCCTTCATCAATGATAGTCCCAACCATCACCATTTTGTATATTTGGACTATAATTCTAAATGGTATACTGGCTGGTAACCGGGGTCTGCCTAGTTGGTTCCAATCAAAGGACACAACCAGGTTGCTTGGTGGTGGGACCGAATATACGGCCGGGTATGATCCTGACGATGCTCCTTCCTCCGATAAAGGAGTGGGCACATTGCCCTGATGTTCATCAGAATCGGTGTTGACGAAAAGAATCTGGACGGTGTCATCCTTCCTCTCTTCGGTAGGGGTGTCAGCTGAAGATGAATCCTCAGTGACTGTGGTATTTGAAGATGAAACTTCTGAAGGGAGAACAGGGTCAACTGCCGTTTCGACCTTTGGACTTTCGTCCGGTCCAGATTCAGTAGGTTCACTTTCAGTGACTGACACTTCAGCTGGCCCTATGAGCGGGGCAGCTGTATTTTCAACCAACGAAGGACTTGGCGCGAGTTTTTGGTATCCAGGAGGAAGTAGCAATGGTGCAACCGGTTGATCTTCCAAAACTCTCTTGGCTTCGTCTAAAAAGGGACAACGGCGGAGGGTGTGATTACCTTCACACAGTTCGCAGGGGAATCTCATTCCCCTTCATCGTCTAGGACCTTCACTTTCGTTGGTCGACGGTAAGCATTCAACCTGGTTGTTAGAGGTTGACGCTTCCGAACTGTGCAAACGAGGGGACCAGTCCCTTAGTATCCGGGGAATACTGGGACAATCGCGGTGGAGGTGGTCCTCTCTACATATGACACATGGCGATTTGGGCCCGGTCCGTGCTGTGTGTGGATTTTTGTTAGATGCCTTTTGCTTGCCCCCAGGCGCCTTTGGCTCCTTCTGCTTCTTTTCTTTCTTCTTTTTTTCCTTCTTCTTTTCTACAGGAGCTCCGCTTTCGGCGGCTTGACCTCTCGAAGAAGAAGGATCGGAGGAAGGCTTATAAGAAGTGGAAGGCTGGAGGGTAGCTTTAGACTGGTCTAACTGTTGACTCGACTATTCAGGAACGGTGGTGGTCTGAACTACAGTGGTTGAGAACAGCCAAACTGGCAGGCCAATTGTCAGTCCTGGAAGCGACAACGTGGCCATGTGGGGCGCACCAACTTCTCCCCAAGAGGAGAAAGGGCTAGGGGTCCCACCATGTGGAATCCCTTGGTTGGTGTGTTCCATGTTCTCAACCTAAAGATCAACGTAGGAATAAGGGGTGATTATGTTCCGTTTAGAATGAATTTCATATGACGACGCTTTAGACACAACTTGCTTTTTCACTTTTTAAGAGTCGAGAAAAAGCTAAAGATGACTCTAGTCTCCTTCGATGTATTAACGAGCCCGAAGTGACAAATGCTCGGATGGACTTTTTCAGTTATAGAGTTTGAAAAAGGCCAAAAGAAACTACTCTGGAGTTCTAGGCAGAGGGTGTGCCAAACCTTTCGCGAAACCACAGAATACGTTTTACGGTACGAGTGGTCGATCTTCGTGAATGTTGTGTTCACTGCATCGCGATCAGTAGGGTGGCCGACACAGCTTTCTATGGATAAAGGCTTTGTTCCTATAGGGGTCCCCCAATATACGCGACGGTACGCGGGGGCACAAGTCCGTATTAGTGCTATCGTCCCTCAGGAGGAATCACCCACCTTCGTAGAGATCGACGGTCACTATGTTTAACGACGCCGGTTCACGTCTCTACCTAGACCTCTACTGTGTTTCGTTATGTTTCAAAGCGTTGTTAGGTAAATTCAGTTCGTTTTAGGTTGATCTTACTTAGCAGTTTGCCTTTATGGATCACCACGTGATGTATGATACAACTCCTAAATGCAGTCTAAGAATGATAAGCAAGCTTTTTCAATTCTTTCAACTTATCAAAATCTTAACTACTGAAGGAAAAGAAAGACATCATCTTTTCAAACAGATCATAGAGCACACACTGATGCACTTTCCTAAATCGACATGCAAACTGTCAAAATGCACATGCACAATGCAAGTATTTATTTTCTTCTTCCTTAATGTTGATGTATTACAAAAAGAAAGTTGTTGTATAATTTCAAATTTAATTTCAAGCGAAAGCAAACAAGTTTTTGTCCAATAATCAAAAGAACACCTTAAGATTCACTCGTTTCAACACAAGAAATACTGAAATTCGAACCATATAACGAAAGCAAATGTTCAAGCAGCTATGAACAGCAATAAACTAGCTCTTAGAATCACAACGACACTTTCTTACAGGTCTAGATCCAAGAGGTCACAGCAAGACTAGTTCACTTTCGCTACGGGAAACTGTGAATGACAGCAAGAAATACAATAAGAACAATCACGGTTTCTTCATACAACTGAGGCGAAATGAAGGCAAAGAAAGGTAGTTTCAGCTGGGTATACAGGTTGACAACATGCTGAAAAAACAATATTGAAAACTGGGCAACAGACAGTTGGGAACCCCAGTTGCACAAGGCAAAACTGGATCAGCGCAGGTGCTGCACTGTCAATCTGACATGCAGCGCAGGTAGCCCCTTCGGGACCTGCGTTGCAGCGCAGGTAGCCTTTGCTGCAGCTGCACTGAAGAGACAACTCTCGTCTCTCTCAGATTCCGGGTCACAGTTTGCTCAAAAATCAATGGTTTTTGGCCAAATCAGAGGCTATCAGCCAAGTATACACTAGAGGATGATTAAGGAAGATGAACACTATCACAAAGAGCTAAAAAGAGTCCTTGTGGATCAGCTCTTCAAATCATAAACATGCCCAGCACTGAGCTAGAGTAGCTGCCCTCTACTTTGCATTCGAAGGATTCGAATGCAGTTCGATTCGGTACTCCCTTTGTTTAGGAAATGAATAGCAAGAAACACAAGCTACCAACAAGACACGATCCCCAGCAGAGTCGCCAGTCTGTTGTGGGGAAAAGTATCCAACACGGAATGACCCTATCCCACTCTAAGGGTGATAGTTCCTTAGCAACAGCTGAAGCAAAGCTATCTAAAGTTACTTCTTTATGACATGCAAGAGATGAAAGGAAGAGATCCACTTACCGATGTCTTGCGCAAATGGTCGATCCAATCTCCTCTATTTGCCGTTTGCTCCCAGCTCCAAGTCTTCTCACGGGCCCAGCTACACGAGATCCTGCGAACAAGACAATAAAGGGAAACTACAAGAAGCATGCATTCATAATTGATTCAAGGATTAGCATAAATCAAATACGCAAGTAAGACAATACACCATTGAAACACATGTGAATAGAAGAACCTCAAATGCTTTATTAATATAAGGAAGTAAGGTTCAGGCGGTGATACAACCGTAAGAGGTCCAATCCAGCATCACCTCCCCGACGGAAAGAAATCTCCTCTTCACCTCCCTCAAGCAATCACCCAATACTCTCAACTGTAAACCAACAGCAATTCTTTGCACAAAATTCCGGCCTCCTGATCCCATGGGATGAGATCCTTATATAGAGTTTTGGAGTGAAGATAAGTCAGCCTGATGTGTGACTTGTTGTCCTCTTCAACTCCAGTTGTTCTTCAGTCCTTGAGTCCACTCGGAGTTTCTACCTTCCACTTGGAGTTTTAGAACCTCTTTACTCATCATTAGGCGAATCTTCTGATCCAAGTGTCATTTTGGAAGCTTCCTGGGCACTGGCACATTGAGAAAAGATTCCTCCACATGTCAAAGTACGCCCAGCGTAGGTAGCCTTTGTTGCACTTGCTATGCAGCGCAGGTACACCATAGAGCTTTTGACATTCAGCGCAGATGCTTAGTGGAGCAGCTGCTTTGATCCAAAATTGACCTGTTTTTGAGTGTTTTTCAGTGGAGAACTGATCTGTAGTGCTGTGGTTTGCTGACCTTGTTCCTCTAGGGGTAGGAACAACATGTTTAGGGACTTTGGATCCCTCAGATTATTGACATTTCATGCTCCATGATGTAAGGCACAAAAATGTCTATAACATCTAGGGATTCTTTACTGCTCCTAGATAGAGTTCATTCACTTTCCCTCTGTTATGCTGAAAGAGAGATTCTTAATTGCCTCTCATTCCTTAGCCTTCAATCCATCTCCACTTAGCTTGAATGTTGTTTCATGTGTTGCTATCTTGCTCCATATTCCTCTTATGACCAAGAAAACGCACCAGCAGTCCTACTCCATGACTCCATGCCCAATGGTTTGAACTTATCATACTATGCATTACCTCTCTACTTGAAAGCTTCATCCTTCCCACCAAAACTCAAACAAAACCCCTTGAACTCAATAACTAGCCTAAAATCATCATCAACAAAGCTAAATCATAAAGAGAGATCCCTCTCTGATTGCAGGTAGGCTAGGACCTGCAGTCCAAAGATTGGTTAGTGGTTACCTCGGACGTATTCCCTTGAGAGTCAAAGGGAACAACCTGAGTGATAACATGTCCATAGGGCTAAAGATAGCATATGGGACCTCTTTTAGAGTGCAAAACATGAAAAAAAATATGCACCTCAAAAGATTTAATCCTCTTCAAAATGGATCTATATTGGTTCTATATATGCATATAACATGTGTAACTTTTCATTTTTAAAATTGTATTTTTGAATGCATAAATGGATACAATTCCTTGAAAGTTTACTTGGACACTTGGATTATGTAAACTAGATCACATAAATTTGCAATTCCATCAAATCTTTGCTAGACAAAATTTAAATTTAAATTTAAAACTGGAATTAATGGCTCCAATTTTTGTTTTTTTTTTTTAAGGAGATAACTAAAATTATAAAACAAACCCCCTTCTTTATGTTGATTGCAAAATATCATAGAATATAAAGGTCACTCTAGTGAAAAATGCTCTTTATTTAATCTCATTATCAACACACACTGACTTTAGTCATTTCCTTTGTGCAATTACATTTTTTGTGCGCCAGTGCCCACGAGGACCTATGGTAATGTTTCTCCTCATTACCTTGCATGTTATAGCTTGGATATAATATGTATATAAGATTTTGACATAGTGGTATGATTGGAAAAAAATGATTTAGCCAAGTGGTTTGAGCAACATCTGTCAGATAGGTATTGACACAAGTGTGAGACTATTGCAAGCTTGAACACATTTCCTCCCCTCCATCCTCCACCCTTTAGGTTGTTATATTTCCTTTGCTGCAACATTTTTGCAGTAACATCATAGGCATGTTCAATTCCTTTGGTGTATCTTTGCACCTTTCGAGACAATTGCTAGTTAAATAATTTTTTAAAGCCTTATTGTTTCGTGTACATAATGTATACATCTTTTAAAACCATTATTGTTTAACAATATTTTGTGTATTTATATATAAAAAAATGATATTCACTCGACGAAAGCATATAATGGTTACTAATATATAACATTTTTTTATGTTGATGTGGAGGGCTTGTCCAAATGGAAATATACGTGGAGGGATCCTTTGAGTAGTCTACCAACTCTTCCTCCATGTCGAATTTGCACTGTGTCATTGTATAGATAGTTCACTGAAAATATAGAAACCACGAGCTGTTGACCGCCTAACAGACAACCTCTTGTAAGTGTATGCAGTATCGAAAACAACCTGTTGTTGTGGTGAAAAGTAATCTCTTCGTCGTTCAAACGTCTGTCGCACTCTGAGAACTCCACAAAGTTACCTCCCGGGCAGGTCTTTATGGTGTTTATAATGCAAAGGAAAACCCTAACCCTCGTCGTGTAATGGCCTCAGGCGCGGTAAATTAAACCGTAGAGCCATCTTCCTACCCTCCAAAATGCAAGCCACCCTGTTCAAACCAAAAAAAGTGACACTACCTTTCTTGATTTATTTTATTTCTCTTTTAAATCTTTACATAATTTTATTATTTATACATTTTTTGAATCAATTAATTTTTATTGAATGTTATAAATTTTAATATTATTTTTATTCATAATTTGATCGTTTTATTCCAACCATTTGAATTTTCTTTACATCTTTTGCTTGAACATAAAGCAGAGAGCTAGCGCAGGCCTCACGAGTTTTTCAGCTTCAGCTGCTCCATGTCTGCTTCGTAACAATGGTACAACTTATCCTCATTTTATTTGTTTCTTTGTTTTTTGATGTCCATTGAAAATTCCTGTTTTTTATTTGAACCCGCAACTCAAGCCACGAGTGCCCAGATATAATCGATGTTAGTTTTCAAGATACTTCAACATTGTCTGTTTGCTAGATTGTGTTGTAAATTCTTGTGATTTTAGGGTGTATGACTGTCGCTACTAGAAGTAGTGTGCTTATTGTTTCATTTTTAGGGTTTCAAAAGGTACGGGAAATGGGAAGTCCTGGCGATTTCGAGGAGCACTTACAAATTCACATGGACATCCTTTTGATTCTCATTTGTTTGTTTGTTTTAATGAAACAAAATAGTATATTACTCATACAGAGCTGGATAAAGAGATGCATATACATCATAAAACCAGAGACACTGAAGCATGGTCTTTTCTGCCATTGCTTTTTGCTCCTACGGAAAATGGATCCACACTGAAATCCAATGATCTACGTGGGTAGCTATTGGGAAACAGATCTAAAATAGGGTGCGGAATTACAAAATAGATTAAAATACACACACACAAAATTACACATTGTAGCTACTCAGAGTTTAGCAGCATAAGTAGATATTCAGAAACAAAGCAGACCATTAATTTTGAACAGATTATTCAATGTATTACGCTACAACAATAAAGAATGGCAAATCAAACACGATGATTTACAATAATTTCGCATTAGAGCTTTTTCGTTGGAACACAGAAGGAACACAATTTATTCACTCAAGAGTGACCGAAGCGTAGTGGTTATAGAGCTACAACCCTTCTTCTTGTGCTGCTCTGGCATCAGCAGCAAGAATTATTCTCTGCTTAATTATCTCCTACTCTCTTCCACCGGCAAATTAAAAGAACCTAAGCCAACAAACCAAAAGTAAACTCCCACTCTCTTTCGTTCATCTGATATTTCTGACTTGTTATTGGAACTGCTTCGATGCCCACATGCCTAAAATAGATGGATCATTTTATGCCAGGTCTTACAATACGACCTTGGTCGTTGTACTTGTTTCCTGACTTCATAAATTACCATTGTGTCCAAATGGGTTGGTTACAAGTTTATGAACCAACTTATCAGCCCATTGACAAGAATTGCACAGTGATAAACCAAGAACGTTGTAAGTTATGTTTACTGAACCTAAAAATCCTCTAGTTAGCGTAAAAAACAGAAGACAAAACCATCATCACGGCATTCGTATTGATGAATCTTTGCTTGTTGGTTGGGCTGAGGTCTGTTGCCCTGGTTATTCTTCTCTGGTGCACTCTGGCCTATTTCCTAGATGCTTGTCCATGTCCAAGGATATCTGACATTTGAGCTTATAGATAGCATTTCAGATATGGAATATTGCAGAGCTCTTATTTCCAGGTCCTTTATCCGTTGGAGTATTTTGATTTGCTGGCTTTGATCTTCTACAATCTCCCTAATAGTTGCATCTTTGCTATATATTTCTTCTGCAAGAAATTATCTTGTAATTTCTCAATCAACTCACATCGGTTTTCTTGGCATTGGTTCTCCTGGTTTTCTGCCAGAGAAATATGGCTACTTCTCTGTCTTTGTCCATTTGGTTCATTACTTCCTTCCACCCCCGCCAAGGAATGGTGGATTACTTCACAAAGGATGCAATAACAAAAGTGCTCCTCATTTACCTTGACCATCCAGGGACCTGCCACCGCAGGATGTTGAAATATGTAACTAGGTCTGATCTTCATAATGACATATGTAATCATGATTTTATTTATTTAATGTAAAGATAAAAATAAATTTATTATTGTCATTCTTGAGGCATGGGTTTTATGCTCAAGGGAAATTTATTTTTAGGTCAAACGCCCATTGAGTGCTTCTAGGTCTTGTCATTGAATCTACAAGTCAATTGAGTCATTGTCATGTATGGAAGACTCATTTGGGTATGTTACATATTTTAAAGAAAATTTTATTTGAGTCAAATAGAGTTAGACCCTCCAAGACCTTGTCAAATGTGCAAACAACAAGTCAGGATTATCAAGTGACAAGTCAACCTAGGGACAATGACAAGTCGACCTGCAAGATATGATAAGAAGCCTGTACAAAGGACTCGACCTCATTTGCAAAGTAGATCATCCAAGCAACTCGTGGAAGCACAAGAAGAAAGAAGAATAACCAGTGAAGGAAAGGAGAAACAAAGGAAAGGGAAAGCGAAGTTTCAAGGATTGTTTTTGGGCTATAACTCCTTCCACACATGCGAAAAACCAAGGTATCCATTATTGACGAAAGATTGAATTGTAGTCATAACAAGGAGCCAAAAATTTGGTGTCAAGATAGTGGAAATTGTAGTCCGAGATCTTAAGGAGAAGAAGCCTAGTCAAGAGGAGGAATAATAAATTGTTTCCGGATATCTATTTATGCTGTTGAACTCTGAGTACCTACCATGTGTAATTTTGTCTGTGTATTTTAATCTATTTTGTAATTATGCTCCCTATTGTAAATTTGTTTCCCAGTAGCTACCCACGCAGATCATTGGATTTCAACGTGGATCCATTTTCTGTAGGAGCAAAAAGCAATCGCAGAAAAGACCATCCTTCAGTGTCTCTGGTTTTATGATGTATATGCATCTATTTTTCCAACTCAGTACGAGTAATATATTGTTTTATTTCATTAAAACAAACACACAAATGAGAATCAGAAGGATGTCCATGGGAATTTTTAAGTGCTCCTCAAAATCGCTAGGATTTCCTATTAGTTGTACTCTTTGAAACCCTAAAAATGAAACAACAAGCACACTACTTCTAGTAGCGATAATCGTACACCCTAAAATCAAAAGAATTTACAACACAATCTAGCAGACAGACAATGTTGAAGTATCCTGAAAACTAACATCGATTATATCTGGGCGTTTGTCGCCTGAGTCGCGGGATCAAATCGCAAACAGGCATTTTCACTGGACACCAAAAAACACAAACAAATAAAATGAGGATAAGCTCTACGATTGTTACGATGTAGATGTGGAGCCACTGAAAAACTCGTCAGTCGTGCGCCCTGAACTCTGTTCAACCAAAGACCACAAAAGCTGGCTGAAGATACCTTAAAATAGTTTTTTAGGGTTTTGGAAAAAGGGTTCATGTAGAAAGCTAATATTTGTGATAATATATTAAAGCTTTGCTATTAAAGTTAGCATAATTTCTAATAAAAGAGGTTAGAACCATTCTCAACTCCATTACATTCCTTTGAAATTAAGGTTTGTACGAACGACGTTTGAAGGCGTCGTCATCCATGGACTATAGGGATGGAGGTTCCTCTGTGGGCTTGGAACCATTATCAACTCCATTACATTTCTTTGAACTTGGGGTTTATACGAACGATGTTTGAAAGTGTTATCAGTAATTTCTTTATGAGTCTTTTTCTGAATTCAAGTTTTTGTGATAGATAATTTGCATATTGAAATTTTTTCGGTAGAAATTACATTATAATTTTATAGTTTACGTGTTTTCAACTATTCACTGTAGTTCATTGTCAGGACTAAGATGGAAAGAGTCTAATAGATGGAGAGATGGAGAGTCTCTTCATGCAATAGATTAAATAGACAAACGATGTAAAGAAAATTCAAATGGTTGGAGATTAAATATACAAATGATGTAAAGAAAATTAAAATAGTTGAAATAAAACAATCAAATTATGAACAAAAATAATATTATAAAATTATAACATTCAATAAAAATTAATTGATTCAAAAAATGTATAAATAATAAAATTATATAGCGATTGAAAATATAACTAGAATAAATCAAGAAATGTAGTGTCTCTTTTTTTGGTTTGGACGGAGTGGCTTGCATTTTGGATGTGAGGATGATGGCTCTCTAGTTTACTTTATCGCGCCTAAGGTCATTACAGGATGAGGGTTAGGGTTTGCCTTCACACTATACACATCGGGAAGACCTACCCAGGAGGTAACTTTGTGGAGTTCTTGGAGTGCGGCAGACGTTTAAACGGTGAAGGGATTACCTTTCACCACAACAACGAGTTGTTTTTGATACTGCATACACTGGCAAGAGGTCATTTGTGAGGAGGTTGATAGCTCATGCATGGTTTCTATATTTTTGATGAACTATCTATACAATGACAAAGTGGAAATTTGACATGGAGGAAGATTTGGTAGACTACTCAAAGGATCCCTCCATGAATATTTCCATTTGGACAAGCCCTACACATCAGCATCAGGTAAAAGAGTTTTGCCGATAAAAAGAAAAATTTTAGAGAATATCAAGTAGGAGATCATGTATATGTAAGGATTCGAGCAAAAAGGAGTACATTACAATGGAGTGGGTGCACCAAGTTGGCACCCCGGTTTTGTGGACCATTCCAAATTTTGGCAAGGGTTGGGCCAGTAGCATACCAACTTGCCCTACCAAGCCATATTCGGGTTCACAACGTCTTCCATGTATCAGTATTAAAAAAATACGTTTATGATCCTAAACACATAGTCAGTTGGCAAGATGTTCAAGTAAAAAAAAAAAATTCTTAGATAGATCAGTTAAATTATGATGTTAAAGGCAAAACTGACTTTAATTCTGTGGTTACAGGTCGAACCGGAAGGAGAATTCTTGGTCGAGCCGCAGAATATTCTCGAATGGAGAGAAGTAATGCTGCGGAAACGAGCCATCATCCAAGTTAAAGTGCAATGGCAGCACTTTGGGCCAGATGAGGCCACCTGGGAGGATGAACACCTCATGAAAGAAGCTTATCCAAAGCTATTTGAGGTTGAAAAACATCGAGACGATGTTTGCTTTCAGGGGGGAAGATGTAATGTCCCGAGTAAAGTTGTAAATATTTTTATTTACCTCAGTAAGAAACTGGATAATATTGTTAATGTTATTTTACTGTTTGGTTAATAATATTGTTAATTTCTGAAGTTAGAGAATGACTGAGTATTAACAGATTGTAACTTCTCATAAAGAAGTTGGAAAAAGGCAGTTGCCAGTAAGGAAAAAGGGGGAAAACCCTAACTATCTCCCCTAACAGAAAACACTCCAAGAAAAGGGGTGGGGAGGGGGAAAAACCATGCTGTAGAGACAGACGGTAAGATGGAAAAAAAAAAGAATGCTAAGTCTGGTGATGACCAGATAGCATTAGCACTATGTGTAGAAGTCTTGCTGAAGACCGTGGTCTTGCAAGCAGGCTTGGGGGAGATTTGGTCTTGAAGACAAATCTCATGGACGGGAGGATGACAAGCTGAATTGGTAAGGTGACTGAGGCTGATTGGAAACTACTGTGTAGAATCAAAGGTAAGCAGTACCTTATGACATTCACTCTGTAAGAAGGAACGAAAAGCTTGAATAAGTGAGTGTTACGATGAGTCTTTTCTTAATTTATAATTAGTAAGTAATCCCAAGTTGAGGAAATATAGGAGCACTATCATTTATATTTGCTAGGGGGTAGCATTGTCTGTAGAATTATCAGAATTTTGTATACTTTCTGCCGACAAGAACTCATTATCTGTTAAAAAAACAATATGTTTGGAAATATATGAACTATCGAGCAAACATTATTCTGAGTTTAATAAGAGTGTTGTAATTTGCACCCTGCCAGAGAATTTAATGATAGTAGAATTAAAAGGTTATAAAGAAGTATTTACCTGAGACTGTGTATACCGTAGAGTTTAAAGAACTTATTCAAATCTATAGAAATGAGGTCTCGAATAACGAGTGGCTTGGAAGTTCTCACCAAGAAAAACCTTAGTGGGGAAGCTTTTAGAAAGAACTGATTGCATAACAGCTAGGTACCATGAGGTAAGGGAAACTGGATATAAAAGAACGGAAACGAAGGGTCCAAACAGTCTTATACCGTCCAAGCCAAAGGGGTCTGCATAAACAGGCCTGAATGAATGGCATAGGTCTAAACAGAGACTAGCTTATCTAGAAGTGCCTGTACTTATTGCACAAGCAAACCCTTTGCAAAGATTGTGGTAGACCTCTTTTAAGAATAACTATGTAAGAAAGAACCTACAAAAAAATAGGAATTTAGCGAAAACAAACTAGAGATTACCTAAGTAACAAAAGGGGAAATGTCGTGCAAGCACTGTAGTGCAAGCGTGACAAGGGGGTGAGGAGCCTCGGTGACGGGCTCAGCGCCGGAACCCTACCTTTGAAATTTCAAGGGTTAAAAATGATGAACCTGACTCAGAGTTTCCGCCCGCGGCCAACCTTGGTAATACCAGGGTCTTGGCACAGCGGAGAAATTGTATTCACGTCCGACAATAATGAAAAACTAGCAAGAACTCAAACAGCGAGATCCGATGCAGTCCATTTACTAAGAACATCAATTACGAACCATGCATTAAAACATTGTCACCATATCAGTTGTGCAGTCACAGGAATAGCTAGTAAGAACAAATAGACTATTCAGAAGGATTTAAAGAACTGAGGAAACATTCCCATGACAATCATAATGCAGAACAAAAGAATTATAGCATTGTGTATTTCAAAAAATAGAGCCTCGTAACACTGTTCATTAACCAAAGATACAAAAATAATACCGAGTCTAGAGAGCAAGATAGAGCGAGCAATTCCATTGTGGGTCAAGATTATACATCCGACAAAGTAAGGAAACTTAAACAATGACTAACCAGGAATATAACTATGTTCTTAATTACAACATATGAAGCTCAAACCCTGATTATAAAACTTAGCTTGAATCGAGCTTAATCTAAAAGACCCTAGACTGTAAACCTCGAACAGACTGGAAGGACAAGTTGCGTAAAGACCCCACTGGGTAGCAATGTGAGTCATGTCATGTTTAAACCAAATTAACAGGCAGAAGCCATAGTTGGCGCTACCGAAAAATACTAAGCTAAAATCTTTTAAAGGAAATTGAAGAACCTTTCGCTCTCAGCTGAGCGAGGAAAGCTTCCAAATAGGAAGCTATAAATATACCCAATTCTTTTTGAAGTCCCAAGACAGGCTTGTAAGTTGTTCCGCCTCCCAATGTTGTGGCAGGATGTGTAGCCATTCCTCCCGTTTCTGCAAAGAAAGATTATGTATTAGCTGCAGCTTAAAACCCGAAAGAGGGAAAACGATTAACACAGTAGAGAACCAACAATAAGAAGAGAGATTTAATACCTGTAACAGGAAGATGGAAACGCCGGACAGGCGGACCTTCAATCGCTTTTGAAGCCATTCTTGTGCTCTGAGTTCGAATCCTTTGGGACTAGCCTTCTATAGGCAGAGGAACAGAGCACAGCGCCAAGGGGAAAGTGAAAATGAGGCACATTACCCACCGAACGATGAGTGAAAAACCTCTCGGGCAGAGCTGAGCCATAGATTAGAAACCTCACAACCTCCATCGTTGATGTGGGGAATGATCCCAAGACATCCTGTTACAGCTGCTAGGCCACCCAAATGACGGAGCAAAAATTAATTCCGACTGACTAGTGGCAGCCCAGCCTCATAGTGCGAGCTGAGTCATCCCAAGTGTGGATCGACTCCCATATAGGGGAGGGTCGCCATTACATGTGCGCCCTCCCCGCCACGTCACATTACCACGCGTTAAACCACATGGAGCCGGTACGACACCTGTCCACCGTGGAGCTCCATGTGTTGGCTATCATATCACTGCATAAAATTTCGGGTTCGCGCCATTTCACCGGTTTGTTTGGGGTCATTGCTGCGATGTTCCATTTTCCCTGTGTCTTTCTGCTCGGGGCCGGTTGTTGGGCGAAGCCCCCCGCCGAAGATGGCACGGGACGGCCCCAGAACCTGCGCGCAGAGTCGTTTATTCGTGTGTTGTTCGAATTGTTTGTTCGGTTGACAGGGTTTGTGTACCTGCGCGCTTCGCCTGGTATGCAGGTGCTGGTGCGAATGTTTGCTGGAGTTTCAGGGTTTGTGGTTGGGACAGCGGTTCTGCTTTTCTTGTGCTTTTCCGCCTGGATTTCTTGGTCGTTCTGGAATGCCGGTTGTTTAGCATGGAATGCCGGTTGTTTAGCATTTCTCTGGTGGTGGTCTTATTCGGCGATTTTGTTGTTTGGGGAGGAGTCGGTCGCAGTTTTACTGAGCTCGAGGTAAAATAAGAATTTGTTGTTTTGTGCTGGTGTTTTTGGTGGTTTTCTATTCCCTAATGGCTTTTTCTTCTCGTTGCAGGTGTGGAAAAGGTCGTTGCAGGTGTGGAGAAGGTCTGGCGAGCTCCGGGGAAGGTGGGGGAGGTCGGCGACCATCCATGGCCTGTATCCGGTAGGATTTTAATCCTACCAGCAATTTCTCTGTGTTTTTCAACACAAGCAACTCTATTTGGAAATTTTGTATACTTTCTATGGCATTTTATGGCATTTTTTTGAGGATTTTTTTTTAGGGTTTAGGGTTTTTGGATATTTTGATGTTGTTTGTTGTTGAAGGTTTAGGGTTTTTGTGGAAATTTCATTGTTTTCTATGTTATTTTTGTTGTATTCGGTGTTATTTTTGTCGTCCCGTGCCCTCGGCCATCCTGTGCCCTTGGTCGTCCCATGCCATCCTCGGCGGTGTGACCTATTCGTGCACTCTGTGTGTGCTCTGCCTGCTACATATGTGATGTGTGAGTTATGAGAGCGCTCTTAGAAGGACAAAAGCACCAATACCAGTTAGAACCCACTTAAGCGGTTATTTTTGCCATCCCGTGCCCTCGGCCATCCCGTGCCCTTAGCCGTCCCGTGCCATCCTCGGTGGAGGGCTTCGCCCCACAGCCGGCCCTGAGCAGAAAGACAAAGGGAAAATGGAACATCACAGCAATGACCCCAAACAAACCCTCGAAACTCTCTGTCACTGCTCTCAATTGACTTGCATAACTTGTAAATTCATGTAAATTTCGAGTGGACTTGGCTTGGCACTTTGACATGCCTGTCAGAGTAGCCCCTTGTTACTGTGTTTGCTTTATAGATAAAAACGTTGCATTTTTATTGTCCCTGCTATAGTATTTTTTTCGTTGAATTCGGGATTTCATTCCATGTAGATATGACTACTTTTGTTCATTTTAGCAAGTTTAGTTTTTGAACTATTTCTCTGGTTTGGTTGGCTCTAGCATCATAACCTGACCAGGAAACTTTTGCTAACATAAACAGAGTCAAGACAGAACTGCAAGATAATCTACGCATTTGAACAATAGCTATTGCAACTTTAATATTGTCAACTCCTTAACTACCTTCTTGTCGCAACATGCTGAGTTATTCTTGCATGTTAACGTTTGTGTTTTTATGGTTTGTACATTTGAAGCGAGCAGGAGGTGTTTCTAATTGCGAGTGTAGACTTCTATTCAGTGTTAAGTGATTGTGGACTTGTCCAGCACTGTCAGCACATGATAACTATTTTTGTTTCTAATAAAATTTATATGCTAAATATGTTCGATCTAAATCAGGACAGTATAGTGGTGTGGTGAATGCAGACCCATTAGAAGAGATTTACAATGGCACTTATTTTTTATAAGTTGAATGGTGTTCCTTTAGATAACGGTCCACTTATTGGAGCCATAAGTGAGTTTAGAGCTTTGTACAGTACTGCAAATTTGATGCCTTCAATGTTGAGATCGAAGGCATCCTTTGGAAAAATCTCACCATCATCTTTTTCTGTACAATTCATGTAAATTTCGAGTGGACTTGGCTTGGCACTTTGACATGCCTGTCAGAGTAGCCCCTTGTTACTGTGTTTGCTTTATAGATAAAAACGCTGCATTTTTATTGTCCCTGCTATAGTATTTTTTTCATTGAATTCGGGATTTCATTCCATGTAGATATGACTACTTTTGTTCATTTTAGCAAGTTTAGTTTTCGAACTGTTTCTCTGGTTTGGTTGGCTCTAGTATCATAACCTGACCAGGAAACTTTTGCTAACATAAACAGAGTCAAGACAGAACTGCAAGATAATCTATGCATTTGAACAATAGCTATTGCAACTTTAATATTGTCAACTCCTTAACTGCCTTCTTGTGGCAACATGCTGAGTTATTCTTGCATGTTAACGTTTGTGTTTTTATGGTCTGTACATTTGAAGCGAGCAGGAGGTGTTTCTAATTGCGAGTGTAGACTTCTATTCAGTGTTAAGTGATTGTGGACTTGCCCAGCACTGTCATCACATGATAACTGTTTTTGTTTCTAATAAAATTTATATGCTAAATATGTTCGATCTAAATCAGGACAGTATAGTGGTGTGGTGAATGCAGACCCATTAGAAGAGATTTACAATGGCACTTATTTTTTATAAGTTGAATGGTGTTCCTTTAGATAACGGTCCACTTATTGGAGCCATAAGTGAGTTTAGAGCTTTGTACAGTGCTGCAAATTTGATGCCTTCAATGTTGAGATCGAAGGCATCCTTTGGAAAAATCTCACCAGCATCTTTTTCTGTACAATTCATGTAAATTTCTAGTGGACTTGGCTTGGCACTTTGACATGCCTGTTAGATTAGCCCCTTTTTACTATGTTTGCTTTATAGATAAAAACGCTGCATTTTTATTGTCCTTGCTATAGTATTTTTTTCATTGAATTTGGGATTTCATTCCATGTAGATATGACTACTTTTGTACATTTTAGCAAGTTTAGTTTTTGAACTGTTTCTCTGGTTTGGTTGGCTCTAGCATCATAACCTGACCAGGAAACTTTTGCTAACATAAATAGATTCAAGACAGAACTGTAAGATAATCTACGCATTTGAACAATAGTTATTGCAACTTTAATATTGTCAACTCCTTAACTGCCTTCTTGTGGCAACATGCTGAGTTATTCTTGCATGTTAACGTTTGTGTTTTTATGGTTTGTACATTAGAAGCGAGCAGGAGGTGTTTCTAATTGTGAGTGTAGACTTCTATTCAGTGTTAAGTGATTGTAAACTTGCCTAGCACTGTCATCACATTATAACTGTTTTTGTTTCTAATAAAATTTATATGGTCAATATGTTCGATCTAAATTAGGACAGTATAGTGGTGTAGTGAATGCAGACCCATTAGAAGAGATTTACAATGGCACTTATTGTTTATAAGTTGAATGGTGTTCCTTTAGATAACGGTCCACTTATTGGAGCCATAAGTGAGTTTAGAGCTTTGTACAGTGCGCACAGAATAACTTATAGAAATAGTTTTATCATAATTAATATTTTACAGAAAGACATATTCCATTGAAAATTTCTTATCAACACACAGTTAGGTTGCCACAAGAAATCACTACTAGGTTGTAAGCCAAAATGTTCTGTGCCAAGAAAAAGATACAATCCATCCAAAATCCACATCATAATGTGGTTAGAACCAAAAACATATGACACCCCTATTCTTTATGGCCCTGAGAATCTTGAGAGCCAAAACTCCCCAAGTTACCTTCTTGAGCCAGGTAGGTTGGCCTACCAGTCAAGGGCTGATTAGGAAATGGTTGATTGATGCCATATGATTGATTCCAATTTGCAGCTTCCAACCATGGAGGTACTGAGTACCCATACCTCACATTTGCACTACTGACCCCTGCATTAAGTGGAGGTGTGTAATGAGCATACAGAGAATTGACACCAGCTCTGGTAGGAACAAGGCAAGTGGGTAAACCCTCAGTTTGATAGTGGGGCACTTGAATGTTTATGAGATCTTGGAATAATGGTGTATTATCTACAATGGAGTCCAATGAGTTTGAAATAATCCTGGTTTCATCAGCTATTCTTGTATCGTTGATCATCCCTTGTTCCTTTTCAAGCATTTGTTGTGCCTTTCATTTTTCCTTTTCCTGTCTTGCCATTTGCTTTTGTTGGTCCTTAACTTGCCTTGCTTTATCTCTTTCAATCCTTTCTTCTGCTCGACGTTGTGCTGCAACAATCCTTGCTGCCTTCTTCTCCTTGACCATATCCTTCTTTTTCTGTTTTAATTCTTGCATTTCAAATTTCTTTTTTTCTGACTCAACTAACAGGTTTATATAGTCCTCTGAGGTGAGTAACTGTGAGCTTCGGCCCAGACGAAGACTACCCGGTGCACCTTGCTTTTTTCTCATTGATACTCTCTCTACTGGTAGCTTTAGGAACCGTCCAAGTGTCTTCTCCACCCCTCCCACCTGCATGTCATTGCTTGGTACTTCCCTTTTAGTATCTGTTGGAACTAATTGAACCATATCATTATCTTCATTTGATGCCTCATTATGTCCTTCATCTTCTTCCATTGATCTATTGTCCACAAAAAAATGAACAATTTCACTATTCAATTATGTTGGTTGTGAGGGCATGTTCATGCTTTCTTCATTGGTTGCTGAGACACTATGTGCATTCATATTGATCATTGCTTCTGCTAGCCATGAAGGTGGGGTTACTTGGCTTGGCAATGTCAATTGGTCATTGTCAACTGCATGTTCAACAATATCATTAGCAATATCAGCAACAGGAATTTCATGTTCTTGAGTTGGTGGAACAATCTCCATGTTACTAGGAATTTGTTCATTGTTATATTGTGTTTCACATACAGTTTCATCATCTTCAGCATATAAGTGTCCTTGAGACAGGGAAATCATATTACCAGCTGCAACAACATCATCTTGGTCATCTACTTCTTGCACTTCAACACCTGTTTGGACATTCCCTTCTTCCTGACCATCCACATGAAACGCTTGGCTACAACCAGTATCATGCATAAGAGCATCATAGTTCAGTGGCCAGATTCCTGTCCTCCTAAAGCCAGCCTTGATATTTGATGGTGTCAAAGCCCTTTTAAAAGCTTTACTTGCAAGCTCTGCTAGCTCAAACCTTTTCACCTCAACCCCTGGATTCTTTGCCATCCATGCAGCACGCTCCGACCTGAAATAGTTCTTGAAAGGGCCAAACACACTAACATCAAGGGGTTGCAGCCTATGAGTGGTATGAGCGGGCAATGTCAACAGGTCGATGCCTAAATTGTTTGCTTCCTCAATTGTTTGTACAGCCATGTGGCTCCCATGGCCATCTAATATCAAAAGGTGTCTGTTATTAGGCGAGATGCCACCTGGTACCGATGCAACAAAGTGAAAAAGCCAACTTAGAAACAGTTCTTTAGTCATCCATGCATGGGGATGTGCAGCCATGCATGCACCTGGTTCACAGTTCTGTATATAGTTTTTCAGTTGATTTTTACCTTTGAATAGATAAAATCCTGGGATTGAAGTACCAATTGCATTAACACAACATAAAATAGTTATCGACTCCCTGCTCTTGGGCAAAATCTTTGGCACATTTCGGCTCCCTCTCTTGGCAATTACCTGCATGCCACAATTCCTCCCTGCCTGTAAACCTGTTTCATCACAGTTCCATATATGGTATGCTCCATAAGAATGTTTATCATAAGCACTAGAAAGTGTGTCATAGAATTTTTGCACAACTACAGGGCGCAAATTTAATGCTCTGTCTCTATTAAGGCCCTCAGCAGTACGCAATACAAGTTCTGGATGCCTTTTTTTAAACCCAAACCACCATGATTTACCAGCAAACCCATCTTTGAATGGGTTTGGCCTCCCTTGACAGATTTGAGCAACTATTGATTTGAGTTGTATCAACTCTAGCCCATGTCCCAGTTGGGCCATCTCTTTACACCACTCAACCACCTCGGCCTCCTCCTCCTCAGTCATAACTGTAAGAGGCCCTCTACGTTTTGTATGAGTCAGTCCATTTATCCAATAATGTATTGATGAGGGAGGAATACCATGTTTTTTTGCAAATGCCCGAATTGAGTATCCATTAAACTCTATGTCGTCAATTGCAACTAACATTTGTTCTTTTGTCCATCCTCTTATAGCACTGATCTTTTTAGTTGAGCTTGCCCCTTGGACTGTTGTTGATGGTGGTTCTGTGGCTGATGGTGTGTTAACATCAGCGGCTGTCACATGGTCATCTTCAACAATGTTCCTTGGTGCATTGACATCAGCTGGCCTGTCATCACCAGACGATGTGCATCGCAGCTGCGCACCCCTTGTCACTCTCCTGCCACTTCTCCTTGTACGAGCAGAGTAACTTCCTTTTGCCATAGATGCAACAACCTGTAAAATTATTGCATGCATTTAGACATTAGAATATATGTCAAATTATGCTTTATTACTTCTGCAAAAATTACTTTTCCTCTATTACAGGAAATTATCAACATGTATGTTGCATTTAGACATTAGAATATATGTCAAATTATGCTTTATTACTTCTGCAAAAATTACTTTTCCTCTATTACAGGAAATTATCAACATGTATGTTGCATTTAGACATTAGAATATATGTCAAATTTTTCTTTATTACTTCTACAAAAATACTTTTCCTCTATTACAGGAAATTATCAACATGTATGTCACTGTTTTCATATATCATTTTCCATTTACTTTCAACAGCTTTATACAGCTAAACCAATGAGGTATGTAAACATGTATGAATTATGTCATTCTCCTTATATCTGTTAAAGATTAGGGAATACGGGTAATAAGTAGGTCTATTCAATATGTACTTACCCTATAGAGTAGAGTGTAATCATTACTAATGGTTGAATCAGTGCCATAAGTAGAACCATGGAAATCAAAGTAATGAGGAAACAAAGCTTGTTACATTAGGATATGCGTATACAGTGATTACAGTCTATCCATATGTATTACATTAGGATATGCGTATACAGTGATTACAGTGTATCCATATGTATTGATTATGTATTACATTAGGATATGCGTATACAGTGATTACAGTCTATCCATATGTATTGATTATGTATTACATTAGGATATGCGTATACAATGATTACAGTCTATCCATATGTATTGATTAAGTATTGATTATGGAGAGAACGGTACTCTATATAGCAATAAGAAAAAAGGTATTTATATAATAGGAATGACTAAGAGTGAGAACCCGGGATATCATGTTGTATATTGATTAGCTTGTCACCTTTGTACCTTATCTAAGCTTATGACAAGCTATGGAATTAGAACAGAGTAGTTACACATGACTCTTTCTAACCATGCTTGTTTACCTAATCACTTGCTTGTCTCGTTCTCATAACACTCGGCATAAGTAATAACACAGATATTTTATAAGTAACATCATCTAAAGGTTGACCTATCAGTACTAACCTAAGAAATACATGTATAGATATGATAAATTACCTGTATCACAGGTTGGTTATCTCCCTAATAGACTGGATTCAGCTTTAATATACATATAACATATGTAATTATACAGAGCTTTGTTCTAGCTCACTCATAGATAAGGGTGAACTGAAACCATGCTCAGATACTAATACGAGCTTTTTAGTGTATAGAGCTTACTAGTGATAAGATGAATGAGATGTATTCAATAGGTTCAATTCCTGTAAGCTAAGGTTCAATTCCTGTAAGCTAAACAAGTTGTGACTACAGTACTAACACGACATACGTAACCTCTGTGATATGTAAGCTGTAATCACTATGAAGCTGATGATCGAATAATTCCTGTAAGCTAAGGTTCAATTCCTGTAAGCTAAACAAGTTGTGACGTTGATTAGATGGATACGACTGTATTCAATAGGTTCAATTCCTGTAAGCTAAGGTTCAATTCCTGTAAGCTAAACAAGCTATGACTACAGTACTAACACGACATATGTAAGCTGTAATCACTATCACATTTGATTCTATGGTCTCCTAGGTGTCATAGGCAATTGGTTTTACTTCAGTTTAATCGAGTTTCGTTGCAGTCATTTTTTTTTTATATTTTCCATATAATTTATTTAGTTATTTTGAATATTGAGAAGAACAATATCTGCTCCAAGATTTCTCTCCATTTTCTGTGACTTAATTTACAGTGTTGAATTATGTAAATCCCCATTCCTTTGGTCCAACTTTTACAACTCCGTATGGCTCGGGCTCTCCATACCCTAAGGTCTCGAGCTCAACAAGGTGAAAAGATATGAAGGCCAATAAGACTGTCATCTGCTATGTTACTTTTAATTGTGTTTTCTCATTATCTAAAATCTTACAGTCATCTAATCCAATAAAGAGAAATGGTCATCTGCTCGGGCTTCCATTCTAAGAAACCATTCCTCAGTTCTGTGGTCCATTCATCAGTAGTAGAAATTCACTTATTTGCATTCTTTAGACTCAATATCAAAATTTTTGCTTTCTCAATAGCTTCATGCTTCTGAAAATACATGTCTTTGAATTATGTTTCAATGTGATGTCTCAATGATGATTGTCAAGGTCTGAAAATATGTGAAAATTTACTAAGTTTATCAAAGTCATTAAAGTTACAAATCGTTTTTGTTCTATCTTTTAACTCATTCTGCATAGAACCCAAGCCATAATAATCGCTCAATTCCTGTAAGCTAAGGTTCAAGTCCTGTAAGCTAAACAAGCTATGACTACAGTACTAACACGACATACGTAACCTCTGTGATATGTAAGCTATAATCACTATGAAGTTGATGATCGAATAATTCCTGTAAGCTAAGGTTCAATTCCTGTAAGGTAAACAACCTGTGACGTTGATTAGATGGATACGACTGTATTCAATAGGTTCAATTCCTGTAAGCTAAGCTTCAATTCCTGTAAGCTAAACAAGCTATGACTACAGTACTAACATGACATATGTAACCTCTGTGATATGTAAGCTGTAATCACTATGAAGTTGATGATATAATAAGCTAGAACACATACATAAACTCTGTATAAAAAAGGTTAACTGTAACTGTATAGGTTAACTGTAACCCTATGGACAGAACTGTAATGTAAGAAATCTGATAAATGAAAACAATGAAAACAGAACTGTAAGAAGAATGAGTTGTAATTCATATAACTAACTTGAATATATTGGCCATTGTTTTGTGATGTTGTCTTCAAGTTTGCTGAATAGTTTGAAAGCATAAGATGCAACTTCAATAGTGGGTGGACTTCTTTTATAGTTTTGGGGACTTGATTTTAATTGGTGGACATGGATGCACATGGATTGCAATGGCTTCATTTTGAATGTGTGGTATGGATTTAATTTGATGTGATCTAATGGTTGGGAATTGTTTATTTGTTGATCCATGTGCTTTGATCTGTTTTAATGAGAAATAGAGTGAGTTGGGTGTCATTTATTGCAGTTATTGGGTATGGGTGTCATTTATTGAACAAAGTGGATTTAACTGTTATTGGGTTGGGTGTCATTTATTGAACATAGGGTGTTTAGTTGTTGAACAACATAGCAGTTATGGCTGACATACATTCCTTTTGTTATGTGCAGGTAGGCATATTTATTTGGGATGCAAAGTTGCAGTTCTGATGAGTGGGGGTTGAAGTGACTGTTGTTTTGTACTTCTGGAATAGACCAGTTTGTAAGCCTTTATGGCTCTAGCTGTTTTCTACTTGGGTCAATATGTTTTGCAGTATTAAGTAGTAAAATACTATTTATGGACAGTGGTGGGCCCAGTCAATGTATGGGTGATTTTTGGAAATAATTTAATACTTATTTATACATAATGTTATTTATTTATGTTTAAATTTTGGTTTCAAAAGTCTCAATCACTGGTGGTTTGGTGGGACCAGTGCTATATCAATTACTGGTCCCTGCACAACAATAGGAATCTCTCCCCTAATAATCGGTCAAACTATTGACAAAAACATTGCATCGACAGTCATGAGGTACTGTAGGGAATTAATACATCGTATTTGGGATTAGAATTGTAATTAATAACCCAGATACGACAGATAGAAAGTATGCTTTGGAGTTATGGTTAGTAGCATGTTGATGTTCAATGGTGATTGTGGTTATGTATTATAAATACAACAGAATTTATTTTAAATGCATATTGTTAATTTCGTCAATTGTATAGCTTTAATTTTCATTATATAGTAGATGGAGATATGACACTGCCTCTACCTTTGCTGTGATTTTTTCCAGTTGTTCGAGATTTTGAAAATGGGGATTCAACCTCGCTTCTCTGTGTTGAGTTGTCGCTATCATATCTTGTCATCCATCAGCCATACACCTAGTATACCCTCGAACTGGGGAAGGGAATAGGTGACGAATGTATTGTAAAAAGGCAGGATAATAATTTTAGGATTTTTTTGGTTGTATGGGATATTTTTTGAGTTTTTGGACTTGTATGTTTGTTGAAAGGATTGTAAAACTTAAAATGAATAAACGGTGAAATTTTGCTTGCTTAATGGATTTTCATCTCACAAGCCCTCTTCATTGAACCTATTTCAAAAAATGCCACAATGATGCATTTTTATTATTATTTACAACACTTGGTCAACCCTAAATGTTACCACTAATTCTTGTCAATCAACCAATACAAATGAAATAAAAAAATCCCAGTAAAGGCCATTCAAGAAATTCGGGACTTCATGTAATTTTTTTTCATTATTTTTGTTTTGTGTTTCACCACTCTTGATTAAATTTGAATATTACCACTATTAACACTTCTGAAATGCTACTATCAACACTGACAAATTAACCAATGGAAACTGAAAGGAAATATATTTTCAGTTTTAGGGACTTGAATGTTTGTTGAAGGGATTGTAAAACCTAATATAATAAATAGTGAAATTGTGCTTTCTTAATGGGGTCTCAAGGACCCTCTTCATTGACCCTATTTCTTTTATGTTTGTTGAAGGGATTGTAAAACTTAAAATGAAATAAACGGTGAAATTGTGTTTGCTTAATGGATTTTCATTTCACAAACCCTCTTCATTGACCCTATTTCAAAAAATGACTACAATGACGCATTTTTTTACTATTCACAACCCTTGATCAACCTTAAATGTTACCACTAATTTTCTTAAATCAACCAATACAAATGAAATAAAAATAACCTTGATCAACCTTAAATGTTACCACTAATTTCCTTCGATTAACAAATACAAATGAAATAAAAATAACCAATGAATGCCATTTATGAAATTCACGACTTTACATAAAAAAATTTCTTAATCTTTATTTTTATTTCACCACTCTTGATAAAATTTGAATATTACCACTATTAACAATTTTGAAATACTACTATCAACATTGACAAATCAACCAAGGGAAAATGAAAGGAACTTGTATGTTTGTTGAAGGGATTGTAAAACTTAATAGAATAAATGGTGAAATTGTGCTTGCTTAATGGATTTTCATCTCACAGACTCTCTTCATTATCACTATTTAAAAAATTTCCCAAAATGATGCATTTTTTTATTATTCACAACCCTTTATCAACTCTAAATGTTACCACTAATTTTCGTCATTCAACCCATACAAATGAAATAAAAATAACAAGGCCATTCAAGAAATTCATGACTTCACATAATTTTTTTCTTAATTTTTATTTTGTATTTTACCACTCTTGATTAACTTTGAATATTACAACTATTAACACTTCTAAAATACTACTATCAATACTCACAAATTAACCAATGAAAAATGAAAGGAAAGAAATATTCAGTTTCAAGTCTCTAAACCCATCAAACATGTGTCAAAAGTCAATTTAGCTTATAATCAAGGTGTGATCTATTTATAAGCCAAAGTGGATACAAATACCTTACTTATACATGATGTAGATGTGCACACCTGAATATCTTGTTGCATATCCTTACTATCCATGAGCAACCTATCAACATTGATGTTATTATCCCTTTAAATATGATTTGCGGACATGTCACAGATTCTTGAAAACTCAATAAATGAAATATATGTACAACACTTGCTATATATTTAAAATATATTACAAAAGCCCCTGAATGTATAATGGGGTTAAACATGATGACCTACGTTGTAAAATCCCTAACTAATTATGCAATGCAAAATTGGTAGAAGGTTTACCACATGGATGAGATGTAACCCTACAAGGAAGGAACTAGACCCTTCATAGTTTTACGTGTTGTCCCTTATAAATTTGCGATATTGTTGGGTTGTTTGATTGAATATGGATTTCACCTCAATCCATCTGCTTACCATACTTTGAATCCACTAGCTTTGGATGTGAGTTACAATGCAGTAACTTATTTGTTTATCATTGAAGAAATGCAACATTAGGGTCTGAATGGTGTAGACATTTGGGATTGCAATGATGAAAATCAAATTGGGTATGGCATATAACTTATAAAATATCTAGTGAGCATTTCAAGATTTGTAGGGCTTTGGTTCTTCAAAAGTGTTTGTTTAGAAGTTGTATTGATCTCATTTGTAGTGTGTAAAAAGAAAAAACATTTATGTAGCATTATCATATTGTAGAATGATGAATTTGTTTTCAAGAGAAGGCAGTGTGTGATTTCATTAATTCTTATGAACAATATGATGTATGATTTCAAATTACACATTGTTGAGGTGGATGAGTCATGTTCAACACAACAAGGCTTGGCCATGACATCCATTGTTATTATTGTTAGAATAGAGTAGGGGAACATATAAGAAAAGATGAAAGGTCAGTTAGTACCTCGTTGTGTCTTTTATGGGATTTGGAATTATAAAGGTTTTATTTGTCTTTATTCTACATTGTTCATTATATGGCAGTTGGCATGCAGTCATGGCATGGTTACTTATTGAGCACATGTAGAGTTATTGCTCCATTGAATACTTCCTATGTAGTTGAGGGTCTTGTTGACACTATCCTTAATGTAAATCAAACTAGAATATCACAAAATTTCAAGATTCTTCCAACACAAAGAGGCAAACAAGTGGTATGTTGAATTTGGTATGCTCAAATTGTGGAGTGGGCTAATAAAGAATAATGATTGTAGAGACAACTAAGTACAAAAACATGGCTAATGGTAAGAAGGAACACATTTGACTTAATCTAAGGCAAAAGAAAAAGAAGAATGTACAGTGCGAGCGTTCTATGTAGCAACATGAATCCGAGCCTCTAACTATACCCTTCTCTAGAAAAAGAAGTCAAATTTAGCTCGTGGTTACTGAGGTACATATTTGAAATCTGTAGCTCATATAAAGAGGTTTGAAAGTTTGCCCCAATACTGAATTTCTTGAGGAGATCTGAAGTCTGATCTTTGAAGAGCTAAGGTGAAGGAAGGAAGGTTGAAGATCATAGTTTCTTGGCACTTTTGTTTGAAGACATTTTTCTAGCAACTATCTTTTCTCTGTCTTTTCAATGGCAAGGCACATGAAGGTCAAGGCACTAAGGAGTCCCTTTGAATCCATCAAGGGATACATCAGCAAATTCATCTCTAATCTTTCTAAAGAAATGAAGGATGGAAGTCTTTACTTTGCACTTACATGTTCATTTGAAGATGAAAGCACATGGGTAATCGATAGTGGAGCTTCAAGGCATATGACGGGTGAATGTGCACATCTAAATACCCTATCTAAAGGAAACTCTTCTCATAAATTCGAACTTGGAGACAAAAATAGATATTTAGTTAAAGGGATTCATCTACCTTCATAGAGTTGGAAATCAGTGGGAACATTCATCTTAACAACATCCTCTATGTTGTAGGTTTGAAAAAGTATTTGCTTTCTATTTCTTGTTTAGAAGACAAAGGAGACATGGTAGCATTTATTGATGGCAAAGAAATTGTTGGGGCAAAGGGATATAGTATAGAAAATGGAAGGAATATTTGTATTTGTGAGGGGAGGTTGTATAGACTTTTAACTCCTCGTCAAGCTTTAGTACATTTGGACATCAATCCTTGTGAGTTATAGCATAGAAGGTATGGCCATCTCCATTACAAAGTATTGCCATCCTTGAGTCAAATGGTTACAGGTATACCCCAATTAAAGAAAGAACATGAAGGAGTTTGTAAAGGGTGTGCCCTTGGCAAAAATGTGAAGAAACAACTCCCTAGTAGTGATTCAAGATCAAAGGAATTCTTAGACGTTATCTAGTTTGGTTTTTGTGGGTCCATGTCAAAAAAATCACTTGGTGGTCATCAATATTATGTAACATTTATTGATGATCATTCTAGAAAGACATGGATATATTTCTTAAAGTTTAAAGATGATGTGTTTGAAAAGTTTCAAGAGCTCGAGGCAGAAGTGGAGAATATGACAAAAAAGAAGATCAAGACCCTAAGATCAAATAATGGAGGGCAATATACATCTAAAGAACTTGTGGCTTTTTGCAAGGAAGTTGGGATTAAGGTAGAGCTAATAGTCCCTTGCAATCCTCAATTGGTGTAACCGAAAGGAAGAATCGATGTATTGAAGATTGTGTAAGAGCCATGCTACATGAGCAAGACCTTCAAATTCTTATGGGGAGAAGCCTCGATAACAAAAATCTATATTCAAAATAGAAATCCTCACATAATTCTTGACAACATGACCTCAAAAGAAGCATTTGAGGAAAGTAACCTAATGTTGATCACCTCATAATTTTTGGATGTCCTGTATACATTCATATTCCCAAGGACAAAAGGAAGAAATTGGACCCTACAGGTTTGAAAGGAATCTTCGTTGGTTATAACACCTCATCCAAAGCATATATAATCTACATCAAGGAAGAATGTCGTATTGAAGTAAGCAAAGATGTCACATTCGATGAAAGCGTTGCATACAAGAAGTCCAAGGATATCCCCATTGACTTCGACAAAAGGACTTATCTTTCCCAATGAAGAGAGCCCAAGGCAAGGCAATCCTCTAGAACCTACAATTGATCATCATGAAGAACCTAAAGGACCAAGCGAACTTATACAACCTGTCATCATTCCAGAAACTTGAAAAAGCCCAGCTTGGTTAAGATAAACTCTACAAGAAGCTGGAGAACATGCAACAACAAAAGGCACATTATGAGAAAGCAAGAGACCCAAGAGATATTTAGGTTATGCAACATATATGACCAAACTCATTAGTAGGACCTACTTCTTACGAAAAGGGAAATGGACATCAAGTATGGAAGAATGCAATGTTAGAAGAATATCAATCAATAATGAAGAATGATGTTTGGGAAATCGTTCCTAGACCAAAGGACAAATCAGTTGTGACTTCCAAATGGGTGTACAAAATTAAGCATGCAGTTGATGGGAGTATTGACAAGTACAAGGCAAGATTTGTGGCTAGAGGATTCTCTCAACAAGAAGGAATTGATTATGATGAAATTTTGCACCTACAACCAGGTACAGAACAATTAGATCTCTCATCTCTATTGTAGCTTCTATGTGATGGAATATACATAAAATGGACATGAAAACAACTTTTATAAATGGCACAATTGATGAAGAAGTCTACATTGAGAAACCTCAAATATTTGAAGTGCATGGAAAAGAAACTCATGTTTGCAGGTTAAAGAAGGCTATATATGGCTTAAAACAAGCCCCAAGAGCACAATTTGCCAGAATGGATGCTTATCTAATAAGATTTGGTTTCATTAAAAGTACTGCATTTATGAACCTCTACATCAAGGTAGTAAAGAATGAGCCTGTGATCACATTACTTTATGTGGATGACTTACTTATAACATGTGTGGAACATCTTATGCGTCAATGCAAGAAGGAACTAGCAACGGAATTTGATATGAAAGATCTTGGACTAATGCACTATTACGTGGGACTTAAAGTTTGGAAGAAACTTGGTGAGATTTATCTTGGTCAAGGAAAATATGTGATTAAGATTTGATAGAAATTTGGGATGATGGATAGTAACCCATGACAACACCTATGATCACCAATTTGAAGAAACTAAGGAGTTCATACTCAAGTTTTGTTGATCCAACATCTACCGACAACTGATTGGTTCTTTGATGTAGCTCGTGAACACTGGATCAAATATATGTTCTGCAGTAAACACTAGCCAGTATTAGATGGAGCCTAGACATGATAATTGGATAACAGCTAAACAAATCTTAAAATATCTCTGTGGGACCATACATCATTGATTGAGATACATTACAGGAAATGAGATTAGTTATTGGGCGACACAGATTTAGATTGGGCAGATAGTGATGCACATGGAAAAATTTCTACATATGATTGTTTTTGTTTGGGATCCTCTATGGTTTGATGGATGAGAAAAAAAAAGACTCAGTTGCGTTGAGTATTATTGAAGCTAAATATATGGTAGCTAGTGAAGTTAGTAGAGAAGTAGTTTGGATCCATAAGTTGCTTGCTGATTTGTTTGAAGGACCTTTGGATTCTACCATCATATGTTCTAACAACCAAAGCTGCATAAATCTGACAATGAACCTGATTTTCCATGCAAGGACGAAGCACATTAATATCAAATGTCACTACATTCGAAGCATGGTCTAGGATGTAGTTGTGAAGCTATAATACATCACCACTAATGAACAAGTAGTAGATATATTGACGAAGTCTCTTCCTAACAACAAGCTTGAGTATTTGCGAGACAAGCTTGGGATTGTGGATAACTCCTCCCTGGTTGAGAGGGAATGAGGATGGACACAACATTCTCCATGTGTCACGTATTGTGGCCATGACTAACAACCGTAAGCCTAGTGTATGAACACTGGTGTTGAGGTATAAAACGTGTCTTTTTAACTCCTAATTATCTTCACATTAGTTATCAATCCGGGCAAGATTTTCTATTTCAAGAGTGTACACAGTTTGTGGCGGCTATTTACTCAAAAGTAATGTTAATTTCAATACAGTGCTTTCAAATACAAGAGTAAATAGATGCTTGAAATAAAACTCACTTGCAATTAAAGGAAACTCACTGCTCTAATCTAAATCATTTATTCAACAAAGTAACAACAATTATCAGTCAAGGATATAGTAGCAATAACTCATTCCTTGTTTAACTGATGTAAAATAAATCAAGCATTAATAAGATCCTCAATCTGAGAGCTTTGACAGTAATAACCAATGTTCTTTACAGTTGTTGATCTCACACACACCACACTAAATAACCAATTGGAAATGGCAATCAATGAAATCAATAATGCTACTGCAACTGATCAAAATGAGATAATTATGCTAACTATAAGAATACTAAAAGGCAAAACTAAATGATTGTAGAAAGTAAATGAGCAGCAACGCTTTATAATAGAAATTAACAACCAAACTTATGTAACTGCAATGAACAACAAAGCTAAGTTACTGAAATGAACAATGAAGCTCTGTAAGTAAAATGAACAGCACAACAATATACTTGCAAAAAGCAGTGATCTTGTTATGAGGGAAATGAACAACAACGCAATTCAATTACAGCATATAAAACAGATCAATTCATTAAGTCTGGAAATACAAAACAGTAAAGCGATGTGACTACAATAGATAGAAATGAAACCAAACCATCACATGGCAGAAATCGTAAAGGAATGATACAAGAACAGCAAGTGAATCCACCAGGGCCGGGCCCTTAGCCACTAGTGAACACCACCGGATTACTTCAGTATGAAAGAAGGAACAACAACTGTATTATATATTAATCATATGCAAAATGGTTACAGCCAGTTCGTACTTTGTTTCAACAGCGAGAATCGATGATCAAAGTAAAAATACAAAAGTGATTTCTGAATAATTCCTCCCGTTCTTTACAGTCATTTTCCCTTTTATAATGGCCAGGTGGATAAAATAGTAACAGCGGATAGAATGGTGACAACGATCTCTCAAGATCAAGAGATCCTAAGAGATCCGCTCAATCTTCCATCTTCGGTTAGCTCTTTGTCTTTTGCACTGATGCAGTGATCTTCTTTGCCCTTATCCATAACTTTGTGCTCCATCCTTGGCTTGTTGCCTGGACACTGCTTCCTGGTGAAGGAACAACAGTTACTCCACTTTGTCTTTTTTCCTGAACGGTAATTTCCATTTCATCTTTTTTCTACATAAGAAAAGCCAATAATTAGCTAAATTGCAATAACCAATAACTCCCTAATTTTTGCTATAATTCTTTGATATGTTAATATCTTAGAATACAAAGGGGATATGATTAAGGAAAAATACAATGAAATAAATGTCAAATTCATACCTTTTCCATGGCTCAACACACTCCCCTACTTACCCTATTTCATGCCCTCATGAAAACCATGTAGTTTGTGTGCAAAGCGGTCAAAGAATAGGCTGCAGAAGGAATGTCATGAGGTGGTCTAAAACCATGATTTTTTGCCAAGATTTCAAAAATGTTTCCTGTCTGTCCTTCAGGTAATTCATATATAGCTTTATAGCCCTCTACAGGATACCAGACAATAGGACTACGAAATCGACAACCTAGCCAAAATGGGCCTTCCCTCAAGATGAGGTTACTATAAGTAACAAAGCGATCTGCGGCCAATTTAAAGTTTTTGTAGTTGAATTGTTCTCTATCTTGTATATTACGATTGGAAACTGTCCATCTGAATTTAGCTGCTGCCAAGGAGTTGTCTTTGATAGAGAGAAAATATTCTACCCCCTGCTGGACAATTTCTGTGTGGATGGGTCCCAAGGTCTGGATTACTCCTGCCTTTTGCATTAGATTCTTATGTTTGGTCAGCAGTTGTAATGGGTTTCTCGGTTCACCCCTGACCCAAAGGTCCAACTCGTTTTCTTGCCTCTAGAAAGTGTTATGGGCTTTGAACCATTTCAACTGGTTAACAACAAATGAAATGAATGCTTGAAACTGTACATCACCCACAAAAGGGTTGGGGTTCTTCTCCATTTCTTCTTCCAATATAAAATTATGTAAATAAAACTCACAGAGTAAGCGTTGAACTTTCACTCCATGGTGTTTACAGTAGTTTATGAAATCTTCAACAGTCTTTAATTCTATGGGTTTCCCTGCCCTAACAGCCTTAATTTTTAACTATAAATACCTTTCTAACAAAAATAAAGCATAGTTCCTGGCAGGGGACCTACATGCTAAAACATATGTGTATAGGGAACAGAGAGTATCCATCTGACACATGATTGTTTCCAGTCTGCCCTTTATCTTTTCAGTTCTTTCTTCTGCCCTACGATATTTATCGAAGGTTTTGCTCTCCGATGTGTTGATATCCCTCAACTGTTTCTGTAATTCTAGGTACCTTTGTTGGGGAACGGTTTCTTCCTCAAGCCTTTTTATAGTCAGTTGGGCATGTGCGAGGTTCTCTTGGAGCTTTGTCATATCAGGGTTGCTGCCTATCCAAACTTCTTTGGCTTGGATCTCTCTCTAGGTGATTTTATTACAAGACTGAGTGCCTATAGTTTGCATCCCCTTATCATGGAATGGAATGCATGAGGTCTACATTCTTTTATTATGGACAAGCCGATTTTCTGTCTAAGTGGCCGCATTGCTGGAGGGTAATGCCTTCGTTTGAACAATTGTATTGCAGAAATGTGTAGCCTCTGTTTGGGCGGCTGCTTCTGTAACGGTTGCATGATGTTCCTTATCATTTTGAATGAGTATGGGCTCAGTTTGAGTCTCCGTAGCCCTTGTATCATGGAATTCAGTTTGGATGGTTGCATTCACCATTTTCAGGGTTTTGCTAGAGATTTTACCCCTTTTTAGTGTCCTTATCTTTTGTCTGAGTTGTTTCACTAAATTTTGCAGCTTCTGTTGTTCCTTTCGAAACCTCTTAATTTTGCTTTTCTTCTGCCTGGGAGGAACAACTATTTCACCAACCGTTTCTACTCTTATCGAGCTCGGTTGCTCAGTTGGGTTTTGTTCTCCAAGGGCTCTGTCTTTGCCCTGACTAGTTTTCATTTCCTCTGTTTGACCCACATCTTCTATGTTTACATCAACCTGACTAGGTTCTTCTAGAGAGGTAACCCTAGTTTGGTCTGCATTTTCCTGAGTGGTTTCTGCCCCTGTTTCTAATTCACCAACTATTTCTTCTGATATATTCCTATTATGGGCAGAATTTCCTTCTGATTGTTCTGCTTCAACATTGAGGTTGAGCGCACTTTCAGGCTGAATATATTCACTCATATTGGTCAAAATCTGGGCCATTTCAACATCATGAAGTAAATCTTGTGGTGGACTTGTGCTGGGAGTTAGAGAAGTTCTGTTTCATCCCTCTCCTCTTCACTAGTATGCTCTGTTTCCACCTCAAGTTTTGACTCTTGGTTGTCTCTTCCTTCTAGCTGTAAGGGCTGCTCATTTTCAAGGCTAGATAATTCTAAGGGTTGATTGTTGCCACCCAAAAGGTTTTCAGTTGTCCCCATGCTTGTTCTCAATCTGGAAGAGTGTCTATATTTTTGCGGTCTGTTCGTTGTGCTGGTAGCCCTTTTCCTTTTTGGGGTAGGTAAGGCTAACCCCTCATTTATAGCAAACACTATTTCTTCCCAACTGGTTTTCTGTTGGGCAAGGTTATAGCTTACTATTAACCGAATTAGTGATAACTCACAACAGTATCTATATGTCGATATTTCTTTATGCTTTGAGTAGCGTCATGCAATAAAAAATTCAAATATGCATGCAAGTTTACATAACATTTCTGTTTTAAAACTGCTAGTAATTTAAGGTGGCACAGTCTTACCACATCCTTTCTTCCGTCGCATGTAATGTAGCTCTGAACTACTCTAGCCAGCTCTGTCCATGGTTCTCCCAGAGATGAAGGCTAGACTCCTTTACCTTTGACAATCAGGTTCTGTCCCTCGTCTCGAAAGACAGCCATGGCATCTTGAAGCCTCAATTTTTTATGTGTCCATATGGGTCCGACTGCTGGTAGTCCAGATACCTCAGCTATTACTGTATCCGTCACTATTATTCGTCTTCCTCTTACTATAGAATGATCATCCTGCAAATTTTGTAAAAATTCGATAGCCACGGTTTCATTGGGTTGCTGCAGTCGTGTAAAATATGCGACCCATCCCGCCCTGACTAGAATTTCTCGTGCGGCACCGGAAACTGCTAGTGTTTGTGGCTTGCTGCATATTGATTGTCCTCCCATTTTTGTTTGAATTCTGCACACTGTTATCTTTAACACAGGTAACACAGCAATACACAAAGCCAGCAATGGAACAACAAGTCGCTAAATTCGGATAATACTTTCTTAAAATAGATACCGTTAAAAACTTGCTATTATGGGATATCATGCAGCCCAGTACAACCAAATAAAACACTGACACGTATGAAAAAGTGCTTTGGAAGTCACCTGCACCCCCCTGAAAAATGATAGGTTGCCTTCAGCCGGTTAAATGGAGGAACGATGTACTGAAGGTAATCATACCGTGTGAAAAAAATGGTAAGGTGTACATATTTATGACAAGATCACAAAATTATCGAGTTGCTGAAATCGATGCATTAAAATGGAAATTATGAATAAATATGGAGATGCTATGGAGTGATGCGAAAAAGGGAAAAGGACAACCGACGTGGGTAAGATGCTATGCGGTCATTATTCCACTTAAACCGTTATGATTGACTTTTTAAACGATTTTTCATGCATAAAAGGTTCAAAAATAATTGGGAACATAATCTCTTTTGAAATAAAGATAAAGAAATAAGAAAGGGTTTATAATTACTATTGACGTTGAAAAATATGACTCCAATACCATCAGTAGAGCTTTGTTGCCCACAGGTGTTTATAACCTTGACAAAGTTGCTTTTTCACCCTTTGGAACCATGATCCTTTATGTATACTTGGGAGAGTGCCTTGTGATGTCAGAATGGAGGCCATTGTGCTAGCTTGGTAACCAGATGGATCACAATGCCATTCACTAGGAAGGAGTGAAAGGTGGGCAGGCCAGCTCGTGATGAGACCTCCTGTTCCAAGGACTTTTATTTTTCTGATGTGTCCATTAGATCATATCCCTGGTGTGGTGGCCATAGTAGGAATGCCAATTCACTGCTTCCTTATGATCATGGTAGGCTGGCGCATGATGAGACCCCCTATCCTCCATCTGACAAATCATAGAATTGTTAGTAAACATATATATATATATATATATATATATATATATATATATATATATATATATATATATATATATATATATATATATATATATATAGATTCTTTCCTTCTTTTTTCTTTTCTTTTATATAGCACTTCATGTTTATATATAGAGGATGGCTCAACATTCCTTAAGAGTAGGGATGGTGGAAGAAGTCTGAACATATCAATAGAAGAAAATATGTCCTTATTCTTATTTAGTGACAATAGGGAAAGAGAATTGTGAGAATTAGGGAAGAACCAGCATGATACAAGTAATCAATCAATTTGAGTTCTAATGAAGATAAGGACAGCAAAGTAATATAGATAGTTGTGTCCTTCCCTTTTTCTAATCAATACAAAGAAATCTCGTTAAAGATGATATTTTTTCTTTGATTTGCTTATTCCAGTAACCTCTAATTTTGTATCCTTGCATATATTTGTATTCTTTCTTTCAAAGGATCGTGAAGGGTGAAACATTATTCACCAAAAAATGCACTAAAAAAAAAAGGTTTTGTTCTTTAAATGGAACAACTGGTGTTCCTTAAGAGGAACAACAAAAAGACAATTGCACGCAAAAACTATTATTCCTTAAGAGGAATGGAAGAAAGATTAAAAAAAATTGCACACGAAATTGTTGTTCCTTAAGAGGAACAATAAGTAAAATAGACACAAGTGAAAGTGTTGATCCTTCGGCGGAACAACATAAAAACAAACCAAAACGAAATTGTTGTTCCTTAAAAGGAACAACAACAAGAAAAAAAATGACGAAACTTTTGTTCCTTAGGAGGAACAGCAACTGTTCCTTAGTAGGAACAACAACTGTTCCTTAAATGGAACAACGTAAACACGCGCATACAAAATTGTTGTTCCTTAGATGGAACGGTTGTTGTTCCTTAAAGGGAACAGCAATTGTTCCTTAAACGGAACAGCGCAAACAAATGTAAATGGGGTTGTTGTTCCTTAAATGGAACGGTTGTTGTTCCTTAAGAGGGACAACGACTGTTCCTTAAATGGAACGGTTGTTGTTCCTTAAGAGGGACAACGACTGTTCCTTAAATGGAACGGTTGTTGTTCCTTAAGAGGGACAACAATTGTTCCTTAAGAGGAATAGCAACATGCGAAAACACAGAATTGTTTTTCCTTAAATGGAATGGCTATTGTTCCTTAAGAGAAACAGCAAAAATATAAACACACAAATCTGTTGTTCCTTAAGAGGAACGGTTGTTGTTCCTTAAGAGGAACATCAGTTGTTCCTTTAGAGGAACATCAGTTGTTCCTTTAGAGGAACAACAAAAAATATAAACACGCAAAACTATTGTTCCTTAACGAGGAGCGAATGTTGTTCCTTAAGAGGAACGACTATTGTTCCTTTAGAGTAATAGCAATTGTTCCTTAAGAGGAACAACAAAAAGACAAACAAACGAGATTATTGTTCCTTAAATGGAACGGCTGTTGTTCCTTAAGAGGAACAACAGTTGTTCCTTAAATGGAATAGAAAAACTAGACCACACGCGGAACTGTTGTTCCTTAAATGGAACGGATGTTGTTCCTTAAGAGGGATAGCAGTTGTTTCTTAGGAGGAACCGCAAAAATGCAAACACGCAACATTGTTGTTCCTTAAATGGAACGGTTGTTGTTCTTTAGGAGGAACAACAGTTGTTCCTTAAGAGGAACAACAATAATATAAACACGCAAAACTGCAGTTCCTTAAGAGGAACGGCTATTGTTCCTTAAGAGGAATGGCAGTTGTTCCTTAAGAGGAACGGTTGTTGTTCCTTAAGAGTAATGGCAGTTGTTCCTTAAGAGGAACAGCAAAAAAATGAAAACTCACGCAAAAACTGTTGTTCCTTAAATGGAACAGTTGTTGTTCCTTAAGAGGAACAGCAATTGTTCCTTAAGAGAAACAACATGAAAATTAAATAAAGAGAAAAATGTTGTTCCTTAAATGGAACGGCTGCTATTCCTTAAGAGGAACAACAATTGTTCCTTAAATGGAACGACTGTTGTTCCTTAAGAGGAACAACAATTGTTCCTTAAGAGGAACAACAATTGTTCCTTAAATGGAACAGCACTAAAATCTATACAAAAACAGTTTGTACAAGCAAATTAAAAAAAAATTAAATAAATAAAAATAAAAATAAAAAATTATATACAAAATTCAAAAGAAAATGAGTTGTTTACTGGATTGAAGCTGAGGATGGGTTAACCTCCTCAGAAAGAATTTGCATGGGGGAATCTTCCCGTAACTGTTGGTAAAAGGACTCCTTGGTAAGCGGTTTGTGATAAAGTCGCACTCGATGACCATTCACTTTGAAATAATATCCAGATCCATCAATGGTTGTCAATTTAATGGTGTCATTATCATGCACTTTTTGTATCTCATAAGGTCCTAGCCATCTAGTCTAGAGTTTTCCAGGGAAATCCTGGAACCTTAAATCGTATAGGAGTGCCCAGTCTACTTTGTGGAAGATTTTCTTTTTAATAAGGGCATCATGCCATTTCGCGCTCTGTTGTTGAATTAATGCAGTGCGTTGAAGAGTTGAGAGCCTGATTTCATCTAATTCATTGATTTGTTGTAATCTATTGGTCTGAGCTCCATTTGAATTCAAACCCACCTCATGCGCTGTTCTGAACGTTTGAATCTCGAATTCTATTAGGAAGGTGGGTTCCTTACCAAATACTAATTGATATGGTGAATATCCCGTGGTGTTTCTCCATGTTGTGCGGTATGCCCACAAGGATTCTGGAAATCTTGAACCCAGTCATGTTTGTGTGATGCAACTGTTTTTGTAAGTATTGCCTTAATTACCTTATTAGTACTTTCTACTTGGCCATTTGCCTACGGGTGGTATGGAGTTGTAATTTTGTGCAAAATATGGTAATTCCTCAATGTTGTAGCAATCTTATTACCTACGAATTGCGGTCCTCCATCTGTAATTATGTCTCTTGGCAGGCCATATCGCACAAATAATTGGAAAAGAAAATGTATTACTGAATCCTCTGTAGCTCTTGGCAGCACCTCTGCTTCAACCCATTTAGTAACATACCCTATTGCAACCAGTATGCATGTTTTTTATTAGATGGTGGGTTAATAGGACCAATAAAATCTAGCGCCCATCATTCAAAAGGCTCATTTACTAATTGCGGGTTCAGAGGCATCTCATCAGATTGTCCAGGGTGTCCCGCCCTCTGGAAGCTATCACAGGCTTGAACAAAATTTTTAGCATCTTTAAAGATAGCGGGCCAGTAATAGCATGTTTGTAAGACTTTGTGACCAGTACTTTGGTCTGCAAAATGTCCACCACACGGCCCATCGTGGCATGCTTTTAGAATGTAAAATACTTCACCTTCCCGGACACATCTTCTGATGTGCATATCTGCCCCTGTATGGAATAAGTAACCTTCAATCCAAGAAAATCGGGTATTGCGCTGCACTATTTGTTTTCTTTCATTAGGCGTTAGGTGCTTAGGTAATTTGCCTACTGCCAAGTAATTTGCAACATCCGCGTACCATGGTGTTCTGACAGTAACAACAAATAGATGTTCATCAGGAAATTAATCCTCAACTGCTGTTACGTCAGCTGGCTTTGGCATTCTTGAGAGGAAATCAGCTACAGGGTTTTCTTTTCTACGTCGATCCTTAATTGTGATGTCAAATTCCTGCAAGAGAATCAACCATCTTATCACTCTTCCATTTGTAACAGGTTTATTTGCTAAATATTTAATGGCAGAGTGATCTGTATATAAAACTACAGGATATCTGGTTATATAATGTCTAAATTTATTTACAGCATATATTAAAGCTAAAAATTCTTTTTCAGTCACAGTATAGTTTAATTCAGTAGGAAATAGGTTTTTACTGATATAATATATTGCATATGGCTTTTTATCTTCTTCCTGTCCAATAACTGCTCTAATGGAAAATCCCAGTTGGGGCCCCTTAGCACTAGGGCTGTTGATACAAGATTTTTTAGATCCTCAAAAGCACAGTCACACTTATCTATCCAAATGAAATCAATATTTCCTGTTAGTGCATATAAAGGTGCAGCAATCTGAGAAAAATGCTTTATAAATCTTCTATAATAACCAGAAAATCCCAAAAAACTGTGTACCTCTGTTTGTGTGGTAGGGGTAGGTATTAACAAAATTATCTGAATTTTAGCCGGATCTACCTGTATTCCAGTTGCTGAGATATAATGACCTAAGATGAGTCCCTCGGTCATCATCATATGACACTTTTCATGGCTCAAACAGAGCCTAGTGGCAATGCATCTTTGCAACACTTTTTCTAATGTTTGTAATGCTGGCTCAAAGTCATCCCCATAAGGTGTGAAGTCATCCATATATACTTTGAGCCCTTCATTTATTAAATCTGAAAAAATGTTGAGTACAGCCCTCTGAAATGTGGTAGGTGCATTGCATAGCCCAAAGGGTAAGACCCTGTAAGCAAATGTTCCCCAAGGATAGGTAAAGGTAGTTTTATCCTGATCTTCAGGGGCAATCTGGATCTGATTATATCCACTGAAGCCATCTAGGAAAGAAAAGAATTTCTTTCCTGCTAAAGTGTCCAAGACCTGATCAATGAATGGAAGGGGGAAGTGGTCTTTCTAGGTTGCTTTATTCAGTTCTCTATAGTCAACACATATCTGCCACTTTCCATTCTTTTTCGGCACCACTACTAATGGAGAGACCCACTTGCTATTAGATATTGGGTAGATAAAGTTTACATCTAAAAGTTTTTGCAATTCAGCTTTCACAATATCCTTAAGATGAGGATTTAATCTCCGTTGGGGTTGGCGAACGGGTCTAGCATCCTTTTCTGTATAGATGTGGTGCGTACACAACTGGGGATCAATTCCTTTCATGTCCAGGCAATCCCATGCAAAGACTTCTTTACATTTTCTTAGGAGTTGAACCAACTTTTCTTCTTGTTCAGCAGTCAGGTTTTTGTTAATGTTCAAAGTTTTTCCTTGCTCAATTTCTATAGTTTTGTTGTTATAAACAGAGGTATCTTTTAGGGGATCTTCTTTTACTTCATTATTGAATGCTGCTTCGATCATGTGACATTTTAGATGGGATCTAGTTTCTAGTTGGTTAATGAAGTTGTTAATGATGTCATCCTCTGTTTGGTCTTTAAATTCGAGGGCATCTTCTATGGTTAGTGGTGATCTAATGTTTTCAGTTAGGTATGATACAGGTTGTTTTTTTGTTTTGATTATTGTTAAACTTGGCTGGGCTGGAGGATATAAGGCTAAATTCTTTACATTGCTTCCTCTTGCTATAGTCATGTTGCCTTGTCGACAGCCAATGTAAGCGTCAGCAGTTGCTAGCCAAGGTCTACCTAGAATTAAGGGGTGTCCATCTAGTCGGTTTCTAGGATTGATGATCAGAAAGTCTGCAGGGTATTCCCAAGAGTCTACAGACACCATTACATCATGTAATGTGCCTTCTGGTCTGACTACCGATCGGTCAGCCAACTCCAATAAGGTTGTGGTTGGGTCTAATGATGTAATGCCAAGTTTTTGACAAGTGGTGGTTGTAAGAATATTGATTGCAACTCCTAAATCAACTAAGGCATTGGGGAAGGAGCATCCATTGATTTGCACCGTGACTATAGGATTTCCTGGGTCCTCATATTTTACAGGTGCTTCTCTTCCTGATAGTAAGTCAGATAGGGTACCGACTACATGGACAGTTGGATTTGTTGTTATTTTCCTCTTTGGCTTTTTCATACATAATTCTTTGATAGTTTTTGCATAAATCGGGATGTCTTGAATAGCCTAGAGGAGTGGAATTTTTATACACAAATTTTTTAGTTCTCCCAGAAGATCAAAATCAGGATGTTCTATTGGGCGAGGTATGATCAGTCGTTCTGGGAATGGTGGAGAAGAGGTGGTTGCTTGTTCATGAGTTTTCTGTCTAAGCAGATTCTCTTCTTGTAGTGTTTGTTCTATAGGTAATAGATTTTCAATTTGAACATTTTTATCTCCCTTTGATTCTATTATATGCCCAAATCTTAATTGAAGGTCATTGCACTCCCTTAACTCAGTTTCTGGTTCTGGTCCTTCAATTATTTGCACAGATTGAACCGGTCTATTGTTGGGGTTCGGGTTGGGTTGGGCTGGGAGCTGCGGTCTTAAGTTGGTCTGGGGGTTTTGTTGCAATGTATAAGGTGCTGGCAGTGTGGGTTGAGGGAGAGGGATCGTTCCAACTAGCTGATTTATAGGTCTTTGCCAGTTCGACTGCCAGTTTTGACTCTGCGAGGTGGAGGGTGACCATTGTGTTGAATATGCATTATTTTGCCAAAATGGTGGACAGTAAGGAAAGTTCGGCCAATTGGTTTGATTTGTTTGATTTGGCCATGGTGATATGGGGAATGGCTGTTGTGACCAGCTGGAGAAAGGTGGTTGATTCTACCACATTCCATTATACTGCTGAGCATTATACTGAGGAGGCTGAAAAGAAGAGGATGGATCAACGGGCATACCTGTTTGTCACGACTGCCACTGGCGGTGCTAATTTAGTAGGTAGACCGGTTTTGTTTCTTCTTCTGCTTCTTTATAGACTGCTTTCAATCCTGGGAGTGATGGGCAGCTTTCTGTGGCATGATCTTTCATACAGATGGAGCAGATTTGGACTGTATCCAGCAGGCACTCTTTGTGGCTATGCTTCTTTCTGCATTTGGGACAGAATATCGCCAAGTTTTGTCCTACTTCTACTTGCTTTTGCTTGGCTTGCATAATGTCCAACTGCGTTGTTAGAGTCCCTAGAATATCAATTTTGAAATCCTATAGCAGATTGCCAATTTTTATGCGAGTTATACCTCCACCAGAGATTTTGTTATCCCTTATGATCATGTCATGTTTTGTTGGCTTCAGTCTTGTGCTGCCTCTTGAACATCCGATACACAAGTTAATGATGTCAGTAAAATTCTCCTGATATATATATCACCTTTACCCATAATGTTTAATGTTTCAATCCATTGTTCTTTCATCCCTTTAATTAATGTAGTTTTTAACACGTTATCAGGCAAGGGTAAAGATGCATAAGGAGATCTCTGGAGATTGTATTGAAAGCATTCTACATATTCCTCCAGTGTTTCACTAGGTCTTGCTGTCATTTGAAATATCTCATCCTTTAATTCTCTGGATCTGCAATAGTCCTGATATTTCTTTAGAAAAGCAGTTTTCATCTGATCCCAGTCGTTTATAACACCCCCACCTAACCCCATAAACCATCGTAAAGCTACTCCTTTTAATGTGGAGGGAAATAATTTTAGTTTTTAGGGATCGGTGGTATAGTCATACCCCCAGCATAATACATCAAACTCAAATAGAAATGCATCTGGATCCTCTGATGTTAGGCCATGGAATGTAGGAATATTCTGGAGAGGAATGGCTTTCATAGGTGCATTAACTGTTGTGTCCATGATGGGATACTGTAGTGTGGAGGTCTAAGGTGTTTGCTGGTTCTGGGCCATTTGATCAAATATGTGCCAATACGCTTCTGGGATTTCCAGAGTTATTCCTAGGATGACTAGAAGGAATAGGAATTCTTAGTCATACACACAACTCAAATATTTATTTCTACCCTAAGTTCTTTAACAATCCTGCTAGAAAGCGGGCAGGGGAGCAGGGATTTTACATGCTCCGTATGCAGGTTCTTACCTTCTGTTTTTAATACCCAATTCTCTCCTAACAGGCACTCATCAGATACACACTACTCCTTAGAAATGGCTACACTCTCCCTGGCAACGGCGCCAAAATGTTGAGGTATAAAAGGTGTCTTTTTAACTCATAATTATCTTCACATTAGTTATCAATCCGGGCAAGATTTTCTATTTCGAGAGTGTACATAGTTTGTGGCAGCTATTTACTCAAGAATAATGTTTCTAAAATGCAGTACAGTGCTTTCAAATACAAGAGTAAACGGATGCTTGAAATAAAACTCACTTGCAATTAAAGGAAACTCACTGCTCTGAACTAAATCATTTATTCAACAAAGTAACAACAATTATCAGTCAATGATACAGTAGCAATAACTCATTTCTTGTTTAACTGATGTAAACTAAATCAAGCATTAATAAGATCCTCAATCTGAGAGCTTTGACAGTAATAGCCAATGTTCTTTACAGTGGTTGATCTCACACACCCCATACTAAATAACCAATTGGAAATGGCAATGAATGAAATCAATAATGCTATTGCAACTAATCAAAATGAGATAATTATGCTAATTGTAAGAATGCTAAAAGGCAAAACTAAATGATTGTAGAAAGTAAATGAGCAGCAACGCTTTATAATAGAAATGAACAGCCAAACTTATGTAACTGCAATGAATAGCAAAGCTAAGTTACTGAAATGAATAGCAAAGCTCTGTAAGTAGAATGAACAACACAACAATATACTTACAAAAAGCAGTGATCTTGTTATGAGGGAAATGAACAACAACGCAATTCAATGACAACATATAAAACAGATCAATTCGTTAAGTCTGGAAATACGAAACAGTAAAGAGATGCGACTACAATAGATAGAATTGAAACCAAACCATCACATGGCAGAAATCGTAAAGGAATGATACAAGAACAGCAAGTGAATCCACCAGGGCCGGGCCCTTAGCCACTAGTGAACACGCTGGTTTACTTAAGTATGAAAGAAGGAACAACAACTGTATTATATATTAATCATATGCAAAATGGTTACAGCTAGTTCGTACTCTGTTTCAATAACGAGAGTCGGTGATCAAAGTAAGAATACAAAAGTGATTTCTGAATAATTCCTCTTGTTCTTTACAGTCCCTGTCCCTTTTATAATGGCCAAGCGGATAAAATAGTAACAACGGATAGAATGGTGACCGCGATCTCTCAGGATCAAGAGATCCTGAGAGATCCGCTCAATCTTCCATCTTTGGTTAGCTCTTTGTCTTTTGCGTTGATGTTGTGATCTTCTTTGCCCTTATCCATAACTGCGTGCTCCATCCTTGGCTTGTTGCCTGGACACTACTTCCTGGTGAAGGAACAACAGTTACTCCAGTTTGTCTTTTTTCCTAAACGGTAATTTCCATTTCATCTTTTTCCTACATGAAAAAAGCCAATAATTAGCTAAATTGCAATAACCAATAACTCCCTAGTTTTTGTTATAATTCTTTGATATGTTAATATCTTAGAATACAAAGGGGATATGATTAAGGAAAAAGATAATGAAATAAATGTAAAATTCATACCTTTTCCATGGCTCAACAACTAGTAGGGAGAATGGAGGATTGGATAAACATCTTGGATCAATATTCTTTGAAGATCTATATTATGACCAAGACTAACAGTCTTAAGTCAAGTACATTGATCTATGATAAGAATAGTTCTAAGGACCTCCATTTCCTAGTGTCAAGTGTTGTGACAATGGATTAGGAAATGGTCCTGTGAGGACATACCTAGTGAACACCTAGGTGGGGTATGTGTCTTGAGAGGCAATGGTGTCCAAATTTATGCTTCCAACATTGTGCTCTAATCTAGTGGAGAGATAGACCGTATTTTTCTAGGCCCTGATGTTTTGATAATACTGGTTGTTGTACCTTAAGAAACCAATTTCCCAGCTATAGAGAAATTGTGCTTAAGACATTAATAAATATTATTTACTAACACTTATTGTTTGTTGTGTCTTCAAATGAAGGACCTGGAAAACTTGGTCTTTAACCCTTAATACATGTATGACCAGAACATTTCAAAATGCCATTTGTTGCTAGATATAAATGATGAGTGAAGAAAGCTTGAAGGAGAAGTTAAAGATAATACGCTGGTTTTTCACAGAAACTATTATCTGTAACTTAGAAGAATTATGAAAATGAGAATTGAATCATAGACAATATGCTGCTTAACACATAAACTACTATCTGTGACTCTTGGAGAAGTTAAAGATAATATGTTGGTCTTTCACAAAAACTATTATCTATAACTTAGAAAGGAAGGTGGAAACTTCAAGTATAGGAGCGCTCTTTTAAGGAATTTTAACTTTATCTACATAAGCAAATAAAGACCTGCAGCTTCATTACTATACTTGAAAGAAGAAAACATAACGTGACACATGATAGAGAAGGTTACAAATTATACCCAACAACTCATGGAAACTTCTGATTCTTTCATTAATCAACGATGATATCAGGAATACAGTGGCCTAGCCTCCGGGTTCTCCAAAATTCCAACAACCCCACCCTTTCTCTGTAAATTTTCCTCTTATTATACATTATGAAACAGTTGTTGATCTCTGAAACTGCCAAACTACTAAAATTGTTTCTCTAACTATCTGAAGTAAGAATTATTACAAAATATTTTACAGAGGGTAAAAGACACCTCCAAGAACATCAAATAACGAGAATAATTGAACATGACAATGATTGTTGGCCTTTCGGCTCTGTTGATCTGTTGTCGAGTTCCTCTGTATATGCCTTAATAATAATTAAACCGCCTTAATCATAATAAACAGTGTTTGACTTTGACTTGTGGATAAATATGGACTTACGCATGTATCTGGCATTTTGATTGGCCAAAAAGCAAATAAAACATGTCCAATTGCCTTCCTCTTAAGATTCGGCTTTAATGCTTATTTTTCCTTTTACACAGCAAAAATAACGCAAAGCACGCAAAAGCGGAACTGAAAAAGAATTGATCCAGTTTAGTAACTCCATCAGATCCGGAATCCCATCGCATATCGCAATCATCACTTTCCATGGTTATATCAACGTAATGTTGGACTTACGCATAAACCTTAATATTTGCACTATTTATATTATATCTTTTTTATAATAGAAATACACCATGAACCTGCCTTTTCTACTTTTAACGCGGGCTCTGCACAAATATTGAGGCATACCTTTATCGCAATCGCAATTGGCGTTTTCATTATATCGACCCAACCCTTAACATTTTGCGATATGATGGACGTGCCGTAATTATAATACATAACATGTAAACTATCGAGTCTGGAAACCCAATCGCGAATCGCAATCGACGGAATGAGCCAACCCATATACATAAGGCACTTTATGAACCTGCCAAACTTTATAAAACACGATAAATATGTTTTCAGGTCCGGCCATCGCATATCACAATTTGTGGAACCCAACACACATGCATAAAGCATTATGCGATATCACGGACCCACCGGGCTTATAAAATGCAACTTATAGTATTTTAGGTCCGGCCCGCAATCGCAAATCGCAATTGGCATAGCCATACTCACATATATAAAGTGTTATATATATATGTATGTACACACACATATATATATATATATATATATATATAGATATATATATATATATATGTATGTATGTATATGTATGTACATATATATATATATATAGATACAGATATATATATATATATATATATATATATATATATATATATATATCTATATATGTATCTATAGATACAGATATATATATATATATAGATATATATATATATATATATATATATATATATATATATATCTGTATCTATATATATATATATATACATACATATATATATATATATATAGATATATCTATATATATATGTACATATACATATCTATATATACATATATATATATATATATATATATATATATATATATATGTGTGTGTGTGTGTGTGTATGTACATATATATATATATATATAGATATATATATATATATATATATATATATATATATATATATATATATATATATATGTACGCACATATATGTATGTACATATATATATATATATATATATATATATATATATATATACATACATAAATGTATATATATATATGCTCGGTCCGCCATCGCAAGTCGCAATCGGTAGAACCCAACGGCCATAGCTCTGCGATGCAGCAGACCCGACAAGACTTTAAACCACGATGTATATACCTTTATAGGAGCGCTCTTTTAAGGAATTTTAACTTTATCTACATAAGCAAATAAAGACCTGCAGATTCATTACTATACTTGAAAGAAGAAAACATAACATGACACATGATAGAGAAGGTTACATATTATACCCAACAACTCATGGAAACTTCTGATTCTTTCATTAATCAACGATGATATCAGGAATACAGTGGCCTAGTCTCTGAGTTCTCCAAAATTCCAACAACCCCACCCTTTCTCTGTAAATTTTCCTCTTATTATACATTATGAAACAGTTGCTGATCTCTGAAACTGCCAAACTACTAAAATTGTTTCTCTAACTATCTGAAGTAAGAATTATTACAAAATATTTTACAGAGGGTAAAAGACACCTCCAAGAACATCAAATAACGAGAAACAATTGAACATGACAATGACTGTTGAGCTTTCGGATCTGTTGATCTGCTGTCGAGTTCCTCTATATATGCCTTAATAATAATTAAACCGCTTTAATCATAATAAACAGTGTTTGACTTTGACTTGTGCATAAATCTGGACTTACGCATGTATCTGGCATTTTGATTGGCCAAAATACAAAGAAAACATGCCCAACTGCCTTCCTCTTCAGATTCGGCTTTAACGCTGATTTTTCCTTTTACACAGCAAAAATAACGCAAAGCACGCAAAAGCGGAACTGAAAAAGAATTGATCCAGTTTAATAACTCCATCGGATCCGGAATCCCATCGCATATCGCAATCAACACTTTCCATGGTTATATCAACGTAATGTTGGACTTATGCATAAATCCTTAATATTTGCGCTATTTATATTATATCTTTTTTATAATAGAAATACATCGTGAACATGCCTTTCCGCTTTTAACGCAGACTCTGCACAAATATCGAGGCATACCTTTATCGCAATCGCAATCGACGCTTTCATTGTTATATCGACCCAACCCTTAACATTTTGCGATATGACAGACGTGCCGTAATTATAAAACATAACATGTAAACTATCGAGTCTGGAAACCCAATCGCAAATCACAATCGACAGAATGAGCCAACCCATATACATAAGGCACTTTACGGACCCGTCGAACTTTATAAAACACGATAAATATGTTTTCGGGTCCAGCCATCGCATATTGCAATTTGCAGAACCCAACACACATGCATAAAGCCTTATGCGATATCGCGGACCCACCGGGCTTATAAAATGCAAATTATAGTATTTTGGGTCTGGCCCGCAATCGCAAATCGCAATTGGCATAGCCATACTCAAATATATAAAGTGTTATGCGATGATCGCGGACCCAACGAAACTTTATAACCGAATATATATATATATATATGCTGTGTCCGCCATCGCAAGTCGCAATCGGCAGAACCCTACGTCCATAGCTCTGCGGTGTGGCGGACTCGACGGGACTTTAAACCACGATGTATATACCTTTCGGGTCCAACCCTTTAACTTTAACACTTGTTCCCTTTGCGAATCCGATATATTTCTTTGTTTCTTTCTTGTTTCAATATGCACATATATATATAACGGGACCCGCTCCATATAACTATTTATATTGCGATTTGACTTGATCACATGGGCCGATTCTTTAACAATTGTTTCCTTTGTGATTCTAATATATAATAAATAAAATGCTTCATTTCTTTTAGACTTTGCGGATAAGAGAGCCTCATTAAGGTTGAACCCCTGCAATGATTTTTAGACCACACATTGTGATAAAAATGAATAATAAGCTTAAACACAATATAAGCTACAACATCTGGCTCCAACTGGGGATAGTGCTTTTGCCACAGAAGCACTAAGAACCGTAGATTAGTGCCTTATCCATTGGGCATGGAGTCATATATTGCTTCACCAAGCTTAATTGTGTGAAAATTTTGTACAGTGATCCCACGCTGATATCTGCAGTGATAAGATGCTTGCACTTTGATAGCAAAATATTGAGAATCGTAGATCAGTAGCCTTAGTTGGGCATGGAGTCCAAAACTGTGAAAACCCTGAAATTTGACAAACTGGAACCTGACAATCTTGAAGTCTGAAGCCTCTACAAACCAGTTTCCAACTGGGAAAGTCACCCTTATTCATCAACTAATGATTAAACTGAAGAACTGCAACTGGAAACCAAATGCTCAACACCTGAGCTTATTTATGTACAAGTTCCTACATATGTACATGATTGATCTCCATCAGGTGAAGTCAATCTTCCAATGGTACTAGGTTAGCATTTGAGTGCTTAATCTAGAACCATTCTGCCAGTGAATCTTTAAAAAACAATTCATTTTGAGTTTCTCCTGAGTTCCAATGTTGTGATCCTGAATGTGTTCATCCTGTGAAACCTTCCCTGAGTCAACAGCCACATCATTGGGGTTAGAAAGCCTTTCAAGAGGAATAAGTCCCTTTGGAAAAATATTATCCTTCAATTAAGAAATATTCAGATTAGCTATTGAATCTTTTGAACCACTGATTTCTGCAACTTTTATTGTTTCTTCTTTATCTTGATCAATTTCTATGCCCTGAAACTCCTCAGCTTTAGTAAAAAAAAAAATTAATCTGCTAATCATCTTCAAAAGCTTTCCAATTTTTAACATTATCAGGAACAGAGGGTTTGTGTCTCATCCCTACCTCATATCTTAGTCTTGGATTAATAGGAGACTTGAAAGTACTAGGAGCCATAGCCAATGAATCTGCTAATCTATTCTCATTTCTTGGAATAAATTGAATGTTAAAAGCTTCAAACAAGTTCTCAATCAAATCCCATACCTCATTTATGTATACCCTAAGCCTAGTTTCTTTGTTTGGAAATGATTTTTTATTTGCTTGATAATCAACTCTGAATCTCCAAAAGCGGAAATTGACTTAACTCCCATCTATTTAGCTGTTTGTAGAGCAATAATCAAGGACTCATATTCTGCCACATTGTTTGTTACCTCGAACTCTAATTTGAAAGAAAAAGGGAACATATTACCTCCAGGTGCAATTAGAAGAAAACCAACACTTGTTCCTTCCTTGGAATAAGCTCCATTAAAGAAGCATTTCCACACTCCTTCAGTTTGCAGCTCTGTAATTACATTGGCTGAAGCAAGCTGCTTCTGATTATCTTCAGCCAGCTCTGCATTATCATACAGTGTGAAACAAGCAAAATCATCCTTCTCCTGACTATATACATGTGAATTACTTGCTCCATTTATTGTAATTGTTTTTACAAATCTAGTTTCTCTGTACAATCTCCTCTCTTCCCCACCAAAAATTGGTATAACAACATATGTAAAATCCAGTTTCAAAACACCACCCAATTTAGCCCCCCAGGACCTAGATAGAAGCATTCCAAATCTAGCAGGGATATCTGCTACTACTACATCCATGACCAAGCTTCTAGCTGGAATTTGGGCTAGTGACACTACTAGATCCTTAATAACCCCCAGACACCTGACTTTGTTCGAATCAAAAGAATACAAGTCCCTATAGGGTTTGGTAACTTGTAGATCTAGTTGCTTCATTATTGACAAAGGCATAAGATTGTGTGAAGCTCCCGAATCAAACATACAATTATGTAAGAGGAAGTCATGGACCAATAAGGAAATATAGAAAGGAGGTATTGAAGGGTCTACTTCCTCTACATGTGTACCAAAAACCACTACTAGTTTGTCTTCCTGCAGATTTACAATGTCATTTATAATTTCATTTTCTTTCAAACTAACAAACTCAGCAATCTCCTTATGATAAATAGGTTTTTTTGCCAATTCTATAAGGGAAACTTGTATTCTTACCTTTTCTAACTCCTTAATAAGACTAAACAAATGATCCTGCTTAGCAATCCTTTCATTCTCATCTTCACCTTTCTTCATGACTGGAATTGCTTGAGGAATTGAAACAAGTTTCTCCAAAGGAATTTTTCCAGTTTGATCTTGAGAAGGCTCACCTTGAAGTATCTGTGTCCTGCCATTTGCACTTTATTGCCACTTTCCTTTATTCACTTGTTTTGCAGACTGAGATTCTTGTGGAGTCGCCTTTGGTGAGGAAGTTGAAACTTGCTGCTCATTTTCATTTTCTTGATTTCTTGTGATTTCTTGACCTCTTCCTCGATCTCAAGTCATATTTCTTATGTAGTTAAGCCTGCATAAAATTAGAGAATTGCTTCCAATATTCATCAATTTTATCATGAATGGCATATGTTTCATCATATTCATACTCTTCTTCTTCATACCAAGTTCATCTTCATCCACTGTATATAATGCAAAAATTTGATCTTCAGGATGCTCTTGCTTTTCAACAGGATCTGCCTCTATATATAATGGTGCTTGAATTTGATCTTGATCTTTTCTTTCCCTTTGCAAGATTTGCAAAGGTTGTCTTTTGTATTGGGGATTTAAGTTCTTATTATATTGTGTTTGCTTCTGAAAATTCTTATTTTCTAACTCCAATTTATTTACCTTTTCTAACAAAATTTTAATTACATCACACATATCCTCCAATGCTTGACTTTGCGAGGATTCCACCTTTGCCTTTCCCTTGTCTTGGATAGGTTGTGTTTCTAGTGCTTTTCCTGCAACCACCAGATTTGCTTCTATCTCTAATGCATCTGTTTGTATCTGATCAAGGGTTGGAGCTCTTCTTTCCCTTAATGTGAATCCAAAATTTGATTCAAAAGCCCTTGCAAAAGTTATTTTTGCACCAACAAGAGGAGGCTTAATCTCCGTTGTGAGACTATTGTACAATTTGTTAAATCTTCTGACAAATTCAGCCATAGTTTCATCAGACTTTTTTTTTATGGCATTAAAATCTGTTAATGAATACCCATGGTCTCTTTTTTCTCCCCATCTCTGAATAAATAAGCATTCCATCTCTTCCCAAGAAGGAATAGTATTATTGGGAAGTCCTTTGAACCATTTTCTTGCTTCTCCATCCAAGGACTGAACAAAAAGTCTTAGAGCAACATCTACATGTTCAACATCTTTGTTTGCTGCAAAATTGAAAAATACTGACACATGATTCTCTGTAGTTTGTTCATCTTCCCCTGTAAAACGAGGGAGAGTTTTGAGGTAATCCTGTGGCATTTGATTTAACGGTTGTGGCAATTGAAGAGGTGCATACCTATTCATCAAGAATGCAGGTACTGCCATGTTTATTGAACTTTGATTACCAACAGATGTGGAACCTGACTGAGATGTAAATGGAATGTGCAGAGGTGGTAATGTGGATATTGGTTGAGGTTGAATGATTATAGCAGGTAAATGAAAAGTAACAGACTCAAAAGATTGTTCTTGACAGCTAGGTTCCTGAAATGAAGATGATGAAAAAGATGACTCTTTATCAGATGAATGTTCGAATAAGTTGCTGCCTAATGCAGACAATGTAGGAATTGGTGTAATTGGGATCTTAGACTTCCTAACCCTCCTAGAAACCAGCTTTCAGGATATGAAAGAGCTTGAACCTTCTATTGTGAAGTGTTTGATCTTGTATGGGGTCTTCTTGAAGCCAGAGTTATTACTTTGATTCAAAACAACCAAATATTTCCTCCTCACTGAACAACCAGAGGAAAATATTGAAAACCCAAGGAAAAGTGTTCTTATCTTCTCTCCCCGGCAACGGCGCCAATTAATGTTGTACCTTAAGAAACCAATTTCCTGGTTGTAGAGAAATTGTGCTTAAGACATTAATAAATATTATTTACTGTCACTTATTGTTTGTTGTGTTTTCAAATGAAGGACCTGGAAAACTTGGTCTTTAACCCTTAATACATGTATGACCAGAACATTTCAGAATGCCATTTGTTGCTAGATATAAATGATGAGTGAAGAAAGCTTGAAGGAGAAGTTAAAGATAATATGCTGGTTTTTCACAGAAACTACTATCTGTAACTTAGAAGAATTATGAAAATGAGAACTGAATCATAGACAATATGTTGCTTAACACATAAACTACTATCTGTGACTCTTGGAGAAATTAAAGATAATATGTTGGTCTTTCACAGAAACTATTATCTATAACTTATAAAGGAAGGTGGAAACCTTAAGTATAGAAGTGCTCTTTTAAGGAATTTTAACTTTATCTACATAAGCAAATAAATACCTGCAGCTTCATTACTATACTTGAAAGAAGAAAACATAATGTAACACATGACAGAGAAGGTTATAAATTATACCCAACAACTCATGGAAACTTATGATTCTTTCATTAATCAACATTGATATCAGGAATATAGTGGCCTAGTCTCCGGGTTCTCCAAAATTCCAACAACCCCACCCTTTCTCTGTAAATTTTCCTCTTCTTATACATTGTGAAATAGTTGTTGATCTCTGAAACTATCAAACTACTAAAACTGTTTCTCTAACTATCTGAAGTAAGAATTATTACAAAATCTTTGCAGAGGGTAAAACACACCTCCAAGAACATCAAATAACGAGAAATAACTGAACATGACAATGACTGCTGGCCTTTCAGCTCTGTTGATCTGCTGCCGAGTTCCTCTGTATATGCCTTAATAATAATTAAACCGCTTTAATCATAATAAACAGTGTTTGACTTTGACTTGTGCATAAATCTAGACTTACGCATGTATCTGGCATTTTAATTAGCCAAAATACAAAGAAAACATGTACAGCTGCCTTCCTCTTAAGATTTGACTTTAACGTTGATTTTTCCTTTTACACAGCAAAAATAACGCAAAGCACGTAAAAGCGGAACTGAAAAAGAATTAATCCAGTTTAATAACTCCATCGGATCCGGAATCCCATCGCATATCGCAATCGAAACTTTCCATGGTTATATCAACGTAATGTTGGACTTACGCATAAATCCTTAATATTTGTGCTATTTCTATTATATCTTTTTTATAATAGAAATACACCATGAACATGCCTTTTCCACTTTTAACGCGGGATCTGCACAACTATCGAGGCATACCTTTATCGCAATCGCAATCGGCGCTTTCATTGTTATATCGACCCAACCCTTAACATTTTGCAATATGACGGACGTGCCGTAATTATAAAACATAACATGTAAACTATCGGGTCCAAAAACCCAATCCCAAATCGCAATCGGCGGAATGAGCCAACCCATATACATAAGGCACTTTACGGACCCGCCGAACTTTATAAAACACGATAAATATGTTTTCGGGTCCGACCATCGCATATCGCAATTGGCAGAACCCAACGCATATGCATAAAGCATTATGCGATATCACGGACCCATCGGGCTTGTAAAATGCAACTTATAGTATTTCAGGTCCGGCCTGCAATCGTAAATCGCAATCGGCATTTCCATATTCACATATATAAAGTGTTATGCAATGATCGAGGACCCGACGAAACTTTACAACTATATATGTGTGTGTGTGTGTGTGTGTGTGTGTGTGTGTGTGTGTGTCGGCTCTGCCATTGCAAGTCGGAATTGGCGGAACTCAACGTCCATAGCTCTGCAATGCGGCAAACCCAACGGGACTTTAAACCACGATGTATATACCTTTCAGGTCCAACCCTTTAACTTTAACACTTGTTCCCTTTGCGAATCCGATATATTTCTTTGTTTCTTTCTTGTTTCAATATGCACACACACATATATATATATATATATATATATATATATATATATATATATATATATATATATATATATATATATATATATCTATATATATATATATATATATATATAATGGGACCCGCTCCATATAACTATTTATATTGCGATTTGACTTGATAACATGGGCCGATTCTTTAGCAACTTTTTTTTGTAAGCTGAGGTAGTTCCTTTTCTTATCTATTCACATAAAATCAGGTTAAGCCATATACATCGTTTTGGTGGCCTCAACCCACCCAGATGGGAAACCGAGTCTGTTGACAACCTCAAATTAATATAAGCCATCCAGTAGCAAAAATGAGTAAGTCTATCAATCCAAGCTAAATAAAATTTGCAACAAAAAATACTAAGCAAATGTCTGACAGTCATAATAAAAAACAGGAAAATGAAAAACTAGCTTCAGAAAATCAACATGGTAAACATCTGCAAGAACTAAAATGTCATTCTTCCACAAGCTCGAGAGGTGTTGTTGCTTCCCTCTTCGCTGGAATAAGTTGCTTCAACTGTTGCTGGATTTCATCCAGCTTGCTATCCTGCATGATCATAGTGATTTGCAGGTTCTTCATTTCCTTCTTCATAGTAGGCATGCCTTGGGCCAATTCCGCCATTTCGCCTGCAACTTGCTCCAATGCCTTAGCTAGTAAGCGTTTCAACACCCAATAAACATGCAAAGCCTATTTATATAATGTCATCCATCCCCTAGTGTTACCTGGGTCCGGAATGAGGTTCCCCCATTTTTCCATTTCAAGCTCTGAATCTTCTTCCATTACGTTTTCCTCTAGTTCTTTGATGAGCATGTAGATATCCTCATCGGTGCCTTTTCTGTACGCCCTTTCTGCCTCTTGAATAGATGTCCTCATCATTTTCTGACGGCATCTCTGAGTGGTCGGCGCAGAGGTTGTTGGGTTATTGCGACCGGGCTGATTAGACCGACCTCGTCTGCCACGCCCCCTACCCCATCCCTGGCGCGCCATTTTCCTCCTTACAACCTCTTGTGTATCATGGCCAACAGAAAAGGTTAGATTCTCTGCAATGGTTTTTGTTCTCGTTTCCTGAGTTGCCTTTTCTCAGGTTCTGCGCTCCTCTCTCCAATTTCTCCCGATGGTCTGGCTGCTTCTAGGCTTTGCTCCCCCTAGCCCATAAAATTGTTTATTCTTTGTATTCTTCTCTTCCTTCCAGATTGTTTCCTTTTGCTCTTCAGGTTGTCCCTGAGCACAGCACTTACAGTAGCCCAACAGGTCTTCACCTTGGTTTCCACGGTTCTTTCCCATGTTCTGCCCTTCCTCTGAATTTTCCTTCGTGCCACCTTCCACCTTCTTGTTGCGAGTTACAAGGGGTATTGCCCCCTCTGGCATACTTCTACCTCTCTCTGCTATTCCTAGCTCACCTCCCACTTCCATCAAAATACCTGAGATTAAAAAAATTACAAAGTGTGGCCTTACAAAAACATACCCAGACCTTTGCTTCGCCTCAGATGGAACCAGTTCACCCTGCACTCCTGCTATCTTCCTCCTTCGCTGCATAATGATCTCCCTTACTCCCTTCACCACCTTTATCAACCGTCTCCCACTTGTCCCGTAGCCCATCATTCTTCCGCCGTCGATTTCTGTTGTTTCTTCCCCCATTCCCCTGTCACCTCTATTTCTCGGGATGCTATCCCACCTGCATGCCGCCCCCACGTCCTGTTTTATAATGGGAATGTTTGGTGGCTAGTCCTGCCGTCCTCTCCTTGTCATGATCCGTGCCCACGTCATATCTCCGTCTCTCACCCCGATCGAGGGGATTCTTTAACAATTGTTTCCTTTGTGATTCTAATATAAAATAAATAAAATGCTTCATTTCTTTTAAACTTTGCGGATAAGAGAACCTCATTAAGGTTGAACCACTGCAATGATTTTTAGACCACACATTGTGATAAAAATGAATAATAAGCTTAAACACAATATAAGCTACAACACTGGCTATGATGATGTAAATCATCATTGATGCTTATCAATCCAGAGCCTTTCTTATATGAATATTTCAACTTGAGAACATCTTGTTGTGTCATTATGAATACCTCCCTAGTTAAGAGGGAGTGTTGAAAATTGTAACTAGTGTCGGTATTCATAATATAATAAAATGTAATTTTTATCATTCTTATATTCATTATTATTATTTTATTTTGGTCAAAGCATGTTCTTCATGCTTATAGAGTCAAAAAGAGAAAAAGAAATTATCTCGGGTCTAAAGAAATGTATTTGAGTCAAGTCCCATTTGGACTTTTGTAAGAAAAAGAAAAATAATTTTTCTTTTGAGTCAAATAGTCAACATAAGACCAAGTCGGCCATCATTGGAGAAAAACCACTGAATGGTTTTAATATAAGTCTTAAAGATTACATCAATAGGAAGCTCCAACTTCCAATATTCTTTGGCAACAACTAGAAGGAGCTCCAACCCCCTGATTTATCAGCTCCCACTGAAAGGATGCTAACACCTTGATTTATAAACGCCAACTGCAAGGAGGCTCCAAACCCCCTAGTTTTATCAGCTCCAACTGAAAGGATGCTCCAACACCCCAGAAGCTCCAACTTGCCCTTGCATGACCTTGCCACCCTGAAGTGTTCTTAGGATCCAACTTGAAGGAGACTCCAACCTCCACCTTGCACCATCTTGCCACCTTACTCAACAAGCCACCACTTGCCCTAAAGGCTCCAACCTTCAATTAACCACAATGGACCATGTTTCATATATTTTTATATTCGATCCACCTTTTCTCAATATCGATATAAAAAACAATCTGCTGACTTTGTCAATTTGTAATACTAGCACAAGGTCATCAACAACAATATCAACTTTCTCTTCTAAAGAGATCAAACCCTAGCAACATAAATAACTATGCCAAGTCCATTGGCACAAAAATTTGCTCAATGCATCAATAGCACATCAAACTCACTCATGATCCCAGCTAGCATACGCAACACTCTCTGCAATACAATCCTGCTCAGACTGAATACATACAACTTCTGTCCTAATAACACCAATATTGCCAAACCTTATCAACAACCAAAAACCAACTCTGCTCATTATAACCAATCAACAATCCATGACTCAAACATATATCTCTCATATAAACCACAACAACATACCCTCAACCTCAATCAATACATTAGCAGTGATAATACAGGGCTTGCACCCCAACAATACATGTCAACTATAACAATCTTATTGTCAATTACAATGATAAATACAAATAGATTTTCAATACTATATATGCCCTTCTATTCAACCTCAATAAACCTTAAACAATGCTTGCTTCAACCTTCAACAATGAATCCTATAAGACCTTGAAGTTTACTTCAAACTTATCGTTCACAAAGCTTCACAAAAGAATATCAGAAGAAGGATTTGTCCAATGAAGCTTTCTCAATATGATATGGTAATTAAGCTCAAAAATCTTCAAAATTTGATATGAATGATCCCACAAAAGGACAATCCGAATTCTTCTTGTAACCATAATTTAAATAAGACAAATGACAACCCCAGGAAGGTCGAGAAGACCATTTTTTATTAGGCCTTACAATGCTCATTCGTCTAACCTCACGAAGGCCTAAAATAGTCCAACAATAACCTTAGAAAATATGCCACAAATTGGTCTCAACATAAGCTTAGAGAGGGCCTTTACGATGCTTGAAATCTTCTTCAGAACAAGGCTTAGAAGGCTGGAAATAGTCCTTGAATTTCCACAAGAGGGAGGCCGAGATGGCCCTAAGATCCGATGTGAGTTAACCCTTATAAACCATCCAAAAAAATGTGAAAAGCTCCATAGTTTTGGCCTCAGGAAACTATAGAACAAAGCCTCATAAAGTGCAGGTCTGAGCCTCTGAACAAGTGAAAATTGGCCCATAAATAGCCTCAGAAGGCGTGCCACAAAAATTTCAGACAGGGCTGAAGATTTTCATAGGAAGGGGCTACCCAAATCCTCCAACAAAGGGCCTCAGAATAGGACTAAAATTGATCAGTCACCTTTGACTAGCGAAGAAACACCACTGTAAAACATATAAATTAAGCCCAAAACATCTCATAAAATTCGACCTTATACTTCAGATCAATGTGACTATACAAGGCCTTAGAAGATCAGACAATACTTAGAAAGATGAGTGTGAAAGAATGATCTTTAGGAGAGATCTGTGACTCTATTTATAGAAGAAGAAGGGGCTTTTAGATGGGGTGGCAACATGGCCTTAAAACATAGTCGACCTGCTTAAAAAGTCATAAATTTGAATTTTCAAATTTATAATTTGTTGAGCCAACTCAAACTCCAATTTTTCATAATTAAAAATCCTCCTTTACAAGCCGATTTGGGCTAGGATAATCCTCATTTGGAGGGTTGATAAGACCCACACTAATCAATCATTTTTTCTTGAATATTTAACTAATCATCAAAATGACTTTCATCTTTCAAATTGGGCACCATGACCACACTTTTTGGGCTTTCAACTTCGACGAGGCATTTCTCCTCAATCGCAAGGAGTTATGTGGTGTGTCACCTATCATCAGAATCATCAGGACGAGGACAATCAAATGATGGTATTTTGCACAAAAACATTGATCTTCTCATTCAATTTTATCATCAAATGCGAGTTATCATGACCACACTGCAATGGCTAGGCTTCCTTCTTTTCCTTCGAGGGCTTCTTATCCATTGGAGTTGTTGGAAATACTGAGGGGGGGTGAATCAGTATTTCTTTTCAATTATTATTTTTATCAGTTAAAAACATTTATATTTGGAACACAGAAATAGATAACAAGAATAGATGCTTTTATTAATGTGATATTTGCAATAAATCAAGTACAATATATATATATATAGATATATATATATATAGATATATATATATATATATATATATATATAGATGAATGGCGAGCGTTAGGGTTTGCAGAGATTGTAGCGCGGCCGCAGAGGGTCCAAAGAATGTTGCAGAGGCCGACGGCGTTCCTGGGCGCGGGGTTACGGTGAGCAGCGCTCCCAACGCTGCTGTAAGGGCCTCCTCCGGAAAATGGCGCAGGCAAATGGATCAAACCTTTGCAGACTACCACGGCAACGAATCTTTGAGTTTTTCGGCCTCAAGGTACCAGATTTTCTGCCATCAAGACAAACGGCACTTAGAGGCCAGAACGTGCCAGCCACAGATCGCGCGGAGAAATGGCATACGGGGTCTGCATGATGCGGATCGGAGCCCCCTTTTAATACGATGGCCAGAACCTCGCAGATCCGTTCTAGATCTACCTGTTCCAGCCAACAGTCGAGGCCCCAGGCAGCAGATCGGCGGCATCAAGCAGAGATCGAGCAGAGGGCTCGTAGATCCAGACATGCACAAGGAAAGACGACTCAAATCGAGGCCAGGTCTGGAGTTTTGCTCGCAGCCAGGGAAGGTAAGAACAAATCGTTTTCAGATTTTTGTTAAACCCCCTGCGGGGAAAACTCGAATAGTGTGGGTTCATGCAGGAGACACCATCTTGCAGCTAAAACAGCAGATATGGACAGAGATGGGATACCCAGTCCAGATCCAACATCTGGTCAGGGGTAGGTGGTCCCTCCAGGACTCTAGAACAATGAAAAACTATGAGATCAGCCCAGGAACAAACATTGTTCTAAATCTGAGGATGAGAGGAGGGGCTCAGCCTCAGGGGCAGTCAAGCTCCTCAGGGGGAGATAAGGGGAAGACAGCACCCCAACAACACCCCAAGGGAGGCACATCCTACAAAAACACTCTACAAGGCAACAGGAAAGAACCCACAAAGGGGAAAGAACATTCAGCTGTTAATATACCTCCAGGGCAGTATATCGTGGATGAAGTACCAGAGAGCCCCTCCATTCCGCTAGATATCCCAGAGGTAGAGTGCATATTCTCAGATCTACAAAAGAAAGCCGTTATTTGTAGATTTAACGGCTTCTGGCCCAGAACAAATTCTTTATATCAATGGATCCATACGGCCTGGACAACAAAATGCCAGATCCACCTATGCTCGAAGGGTTTCTTCATAGTAATTTTTCGCGCTGAAGAAGACAGGGATAAAGTACTCACTGAAGGACCATGGTTCTGGGGCAGTGCGGGATTATTTGTTACCCCTTGGTTCCCGGAATTTGATCCAAATACCATGGTGGTATCAAGGATGCCGGTATGGGTAAGGTTGCACAACCTTCCGATACATTTCTGGCACTTCAAGACCTTATCAGTTATAGGGAATACTCTTGGAAAAATGTTAAAGATCGATACAGAAAGACACTTAAAAGGAATTTTTACTTTTGCTAGAATATGTGTCGAGGTAGATCTCAGCCAAGGGTTACCGGAAAGCATCATCCTGAATTACAACAATACACAGTGGAAACAACCTCTGGACTATGAGAATACAGCATTTAGATGCAGGGGATGTCAACAAACAGGTCATCTGTTCAATGCATGCAAAAGTCTAAACAAGAACAAGCCACAACAAAGGAAACACAAAGGATGGCAGAACATAGACTCTGTCATGAAGAAGAGAACCGCGGGAAAGAAAGCCCCCTCAGTAACAGAAGACGAAGAAACAGAAGCAGAGGAGGATGATACCACCATTGAGGAGGTTGAAATAGAGAACCAGAAGGAAAATATAGCAGTCAACAAGGATTCACAGTCACACTCAAATCAGGCAGAAACCCAGCAAAATCAGGCAGAGATGACAAGCGTGGATCAAGGCACTGGAGGCATCAAACGGCATCATCACTCAGATACTTCAGATTTAGATAAAGAAACAGGGCATCCAATTGTATCAACCCAGCTAGTCATTGCCTCGACCGAGCCCACTGTGGGAGAGTGGCGCAAGGTTGAAAAGAAAAAGGGGAGGAAAACCTGAAGCGTCCCTCCCCCCTCTCACCTCTCTTTCTATTTTTCTTATTCTTTGTGCACGTTAGTCCTCTAACGATGCGTGGGGTGCGAAAGCACTCGAGCCCTTGTGGCAGCTTACGGAATGCTTTTTTGCTTCTGGAAATGCTCAGCATATGCAATGTAACTTTTTATTTTTTCTTAATAAAAAGTTCGCTTTTTCTTCGGAAAATATATATATATATATATATATATATAGATAGATAGGTGGAAAAAATATGGCTCTCACTCTCGTTAGGTTTTCGCGTCTCTACTCTTTGCAGTTCGGTCCCAACGCCTGGGCTCAATCCACTACTGGAGACTATGGCGGCCGGGGGCTTTTGGGCTCTAAGATATTCAACAAAAAAAATCGTAGTAGCGGTCATAGAACGACTTCTCTGGTAGAGACTCTTTTGGAAATATGGCATATTGTTCCGAGGGTTTCACATAAAACAGGGGAGCATGATTATACAGATGCATCTTGCTTGGTGGACAGACAAAAGACCGTTACTGGCATACATTTTGATGCTCAAAGATCTGAGCCCATAGATGAGCATGTTTTTTTATCTATCGTTGCCGACGAAGCGAGATGGAGAGGCCACTGTTCCGTGGGTAATCCTCTCTCTATGTTTTTTCCTTTGCTATAGTTTCTTTTTTAGGGTTCCCCGGGTGGGATTCCTCTTAGCCGTGGAGAAATATGAATGTATGTTCCTTCGGGTGCATCATTGTGATGGGGTTTATATTCATTTGGACGTTGTTTCGAGAACCTTTTTGGGGAGGGAAGACCAAACCGGTGTTCTCAGGCAAATTTTTAAAGGAAAGGTTGACAAACAAGAAAGGGGCGGGAGCATAGGGTCGTGGTACAAGCGCTTCGATGCACCCCTGTACACCTCCGAACAGACGTGGGAGCATGATTTCAAGGCAGAGAAGAAATACAAGACTCGGGCCCTCCCCATCAAAAATGCCATTCGTCGAGTGGTCAGGGTTTCCCTGATACACACAGGACCTGTGGGTATTTTATATGAGCAGCGGAAAAATGACCTCGGTGAGCCTACACCCCTTATTGCATCAATGACCCAAATAGCAGAAGATTCTGAGAAAAAAAAAAAAAAAAAAACTAGCCATCAAGGACCCCGGCCAGGAACGGACACAAATTTTCATTAGAACCCTGTCAAGGAATACGATTTGCAAGCAAACCTGGACAGGGATGCTGATAAAAAATATAAAGGATGAAATACAAGAAGATTTAGGCATCTCAGCAAACCTGCTAAGCTTGGTATATGCAGGACAAATTCTACAGGATAAATATACAGTGCAACACTATGGCATTGTGCGAGACTCAACCATCATACTAAGCACGAGGCTGAGAGGTGGAAGCTTTGGATCTTGCTCAAAGGGCACAGGTTCTTTCAAGGATGCCGTCAAAGGGAAGGGGGAAGCCACCAACAAGCCAGCACCAATACAAGATCTACCTAGACCCTATATTGTGGAGCAAAGATCGTAGACTCCAGTACTGACAATCGATTTGCCTGAGGTAAACAATTTTTATACTGATTTCTCTTCCATGGCTGTCATATGCAGATTCAATGGCTTTTGGCCCAAAACAGATGCATTAAGACAATGGATCTTCTCCACATGGACAACAAACTGTGACATCCATTTGTGCTCCAAGGGTTTTTTTATTGTCAAATTCGACACGGTCAAGGAAAAAGAATATGTCCTCCATGAGGGGCCATGGTTCTGGGGCAATGCAGGACTCTTCATGACCCCCTGGTTCCCGGGTTTTGACCCCTCCTCTATGGTGGTTTCCAAAATGCCGGTATGGGTCAGGCTACACAACCTCCCATTACACTTCTGGCTTCCCAAAGTTTTTGAAGCAATGGGGAATGCGATAGGTAAATACATCAAGCAAGACGTGGAAAGAATTGCTAGATGCATACATACTTTTGCCAGAATCTGTGTGGAGGTTGATCTTAGTCAAGGGCTACCTGACAGCATAATTTTGATCCATAACAACACACAGTGGAAACAACCACTAGATTATGAAAACACGGCCTTCAGGTGTCGAGGTTGTCAACAAACAGGTCACCTCCGTAATAACTGTCCACAAGTCAAAAGAGAAAATAGAAGAAACAAGAAACAAGCACAAAAACCAAGAGGCTGGCAATGCACAGTGAATCCAGAAGAAGAAACAGAGGACGAGGAGGCAATTAACCCTCCACCTGAACATGATGATGATCCTATTGGGGAAGAAGCCACGACATCCATCCCCATAGCTAACAATCAGATACACAAGTCCCCAGAATCTGAGAAAATTGCAGCACAGGAATTGATGGACTCTTTGCCGGAGAAGATACCAGATATAGAGGACACTAGCAGAGCTAAAAGACAACATTCTCCAGATCACTCTGATACAGACAAGGATAATCCTTGCATTGTGGAGGACTCTTCTCTCGTACTTTTTTCATCCTCACAGACTCTGGGGGAGTGGCGAAAGGTTGAGAAGAAAAAGGGGAGGAAAACATAATTTCCTCCCCATTTGTACTATATTTTCCAGGTTTTTTTTTTTTTTTTTTTTTTTTTTTTTTTTTTTTTTTACTGCAGACTTTTGTGCTGCTTGTTGCATATGCACTTCTGCATCTACAAAATGTAATTTTGTTATTTTTAATAAAATTACGATTTTTCCCAGGGGAAAAATATATATATGTATGTATATGTATATGTATATACATATACATATAGATATACATATACATATACATATACATATATATATGTATGTATATATATATGTATATATATATATATATACATACATATGTATATATATATATATGTATATGTATATACATATACATATACATATGTATATATATATATGTACATACATACATACATACATATATATATATACATATATATTTATATATACATATATACATACATATATATATATACATATATATTTATATATACATATATATATATATATACATATATATATATATATATATACATATATATATATATATACATATATACATATATATGTATATATACATATATATAAATATATATACATATATATGTATATATATATATGATTTTGATTAGTTGCCAAGCACCAACTTGGACTCTTTGTGAGGCTCCAACCTCCAGAGCACCAACGTCAACGGCTCCAACCCTCTGTTGTAAACTGTCTGGATCTGTTTGTTTGTAATTCTCTGCTCCCAACCCTACTGGACCTATGACTTACTTCTATCTTCCTGTTCCTTCCACTTCTGCTAGAGCTTCGGCTTCCTTTGTTTCTTACACTTCACCAGCCACAACCACTTTTTTTCTCTGTTATATAAGCCTGATATGCTGACCTTTGGCTTCCTCCTTGCTCGCTTGAGCTTCGGCTTCCTCAACACTCGCTCAACCTTTTGGCTTCCCTCCTCTGGTCACTTTAGCTTCCTCTGCGCTCGCTCGTCCATCTACGCTCACTTAATTCTTCAACTTCCCGGTCCATGGCTTCCTCTGTTTATTCGAGTGTTCCAATACTCACAAGACTCGTAAATTTAGAAGAGAGGCCGAATTACAAAGAAATGTTGCATATTAAAAAATATCAGAGAGGCCCTTTTTTCTTTAATATACAATAGACTCAATCATTATTTATGGAGGATTTCACTTTTCAACTCCTACCTTCGGTCCCACATTGACTTTTCGCTTTTTAATCAGCGCCTCGTTCCGCACCATCAATTTCTTCTGTATTAGATCCAACGATCAACACTCGGTCCGATCAACACAATCCATTGGAAGCTTGGTGTGCCATAGATCTCTTCTCTCCGGATCTAACGGTCCTGACTTAACCCGATCAACCCAAAAATCGTATGTTGATCCTTTATCGTCGATCAACCCGCGCTAGATCCAATGGCCTACATGCATTTCGGGTGAGCCACTTGCAAGGGAAATAACCACTCGAAAAAGGTGGTTTTCTCTCTCCACCTGAGTGCTCCCTGTTGCTCGATTAATGGAATCGAGGGTGCTCCTCTAATTACCACTTATTGCCTAGCGTCCACCCGATAACCACTGCCACTATTACAAACCCACTTTTTGGAATATAACCACGTGCATTAATCTATCACTTAAATAAAGCGCTTAATCGTTTAACCACGATATTAACACTTAACACAAGATAATCATGATTTGTGAATAAAAGCATTAAGCACTCAGATTTATGTTTTTTAGTGGGAATACAAAGAAATACCCGGTTAACTGTTGAACGCGGATACACAGAGTAATGAGAGTCCACACCAGGCATGATAATGATACACACTTGAATCAAATTCATTAATTTAACATCTGTTACAAAGTCTTGCCCTCTCAGCTCAATTACAGCAATAAATTGACCTCTATCTCAAACCCCCTCTAACACTCAACCTCTTGCTTCTCACTCAAAACCTAATCATCTCAGCTCCCTTGACTTTCCGCTCTTCTCTGTTCTGATATGGCTCCTCTGTTAACTCCTCTGATACTCTGCAATACTCATGGCTTGGCTGGTTTGGCTTCTCCTCATGGCTTGCTCCTTGGCTTCTTGCTCCTGTTTCTTCACGGATCTGCTCTGCTTCTCCTTGGCTTCATATCATCATTTAGTATCCCAGAATATTGCCATATTGACATTAATGACAATCTAGATCAACAATGTCCCCCTTTGTCATTGATGGCAATATTCTTCTTCTCTCCCCCTTTGAAATCAGTGGCAAAGGAGTGCACAAGGACTCCCCTGTCGAACTGCTCCCCCTGTCCTACAACATCTTTATGAATCAACTTAAGTGATGCTAAAGAGATAACTCCCATCTTTTGACGAAGATGTTCAAATGCTTCTCGAGGAAGAGGTTTTGTGAAAATATCAGTTATCTGCTCCTTAATATTGATATATTCCAAGATGATGTTTTGTTTAGCTACTTTTTCATGAAGAAAATGATACTTGATTGGTATATGTTTGGTCTTTGAGTGCATCACTGGATTTTTCCTGAGGCTTATCGCACTTGTGTTATCACAATAGATGGTAATTGGTCGATTTGTACCTATGTTGACATCTTTTAGAGCTTCCTTCATCCACAGTATCTAAGTACAACAATCTGCGACAACTATATACTCGGCTTCAGCTGTAGATAGTGATATGGATGTCTATTTTTTGCTGAGCCAAGATACTAAACAGTCTCCCAGGAAGAATGCATTTCCACTAGTACTTTTCCAATCATCGACACTTCCGGCCTAATCAGCATCGGTGTATGCAGTCAAAGTAAGAGTTGAGCTCTTAGGGTACCAGAGACCGAAATCAGGAGTTCCTTTCAGGTATCTGAGAATTCTTTTTACAGCCAACAAATGGGATTGTTTAGGAGCTGATTGAAATCTTCCCACCATTCCTACTGCTTGCATAATGTCGGGTCTCATAGTAGTTAAGTACATAAGGGCTCCAATTTTTGACCTGTAATGAGTTGCATCTACCGGAGAGGAGTCATCATTTTTGCTCAATTTTCAACTTGTGGTCATAGGTGTGCTCATGGGTGCACAGTCTTCCATTCCATATCTTTTAAGCATGTCTTTAAGATATTTGGCTTGAGATATAAACATGCCTATCGTGGTTTGAGATACTTGTAGTCCAAGGAAGTGAGATAACTCTCCTATCATTGACATCTCGAACTCTTTTGACATATTTTGAGAAAACTCATGGCTCATCTCATCATTATTACTAGTGAAAATCACATCATCAACATAAACAAGTGTGACTAGTAACTTATCCTCATCCATCTTTATGTAGAGATTACTTCCTGCCACCCCCTTCTTGAAGCCTTGTTGTTGTAGATATTGATCCAATCTTGCGTACCAAGCTCTGGGAGCTTGTTTCAACCCATATAATGCCTTTTTCAACTTACAAACAAAGTCTTTTCCTTCTGTTAGATTAAACCCTTCTAGTTGCTCCATGTAGACTTCTTCCTTGAGTTCCCCATTCAGAAATGTTGATTTTACGTCCATTTGATAGATTTTGAATCCTTTTGAGCAAAAAAATTCCAAGAACATCCTGATAGCTTCCACACGAGCTACTGGTGCAAATGTATCTTCAAATTCATTTCCTTCAATTTGTGAATAGCCTTTACAAACAAGCCTTGCCTTGTTTCTGATGATTTGTCCATCTTCATTCATTTTGTTTTTAAACACCCACTTGGTTCCTATTATGTTTTTGTCCTTTTGATGAGGTACCAGCTCCCATGTCTCATTCTTCTCAATTTGAGACATTTCTTCTTCCATAGCTTTTACCCAACGAGGATCCTTACTTGCTTGAGTAAATGTTTCTAGTTCTATCATGGATAGAAGAGAAATATCATTTTTCTTTTGTGCATTTGTCATCCTTCTTCGGGTTTTCATCCCTTCATCTATATTGCCAATAATCTGCTCTTCTAGGTGATATTTTTGGAGAAGTTTCATCTTTTAAGGAGTTTGAGATGGTTCTTTTTCCTTGGGTATTTCTTGATTTTTTTTCTTCTTCTTCAATGAGAGGATCAACTTCATGTTCTTCAATTCTTTCTTTGGAAGGTCTTCATCAATCTTCACATCAATGCTTTCCACTATTTTCCATAGTCGGTTATTATAACACTTGTAGGCTTTGCTTCGTGTAGAATATCCAAGGAAGATCCCTTCGTCAACCTGAGAATCAAACTTTCCTGGTGAGCCATCATTGATTTTTATGAAGCACTTGCTTCCAAAAATCTTGAAGTATTTTACCGAAGCAGGTCTTCCTTTCCATAATTCATAAGGAGTCTTTTCATTATTTGGTCTTAATTGAGTTCAATTCAAGGTATAGACAGCTGTCCCGACTACTTCTCTCCAGAATTTTGGCTGCAAGTCAGCTACTATTAACATTGTTCTTGCCATTTCTTAAATTGTTCAGTTTCTTCTTTCAACTACCCATTTTGCTTGGGTGTTATTTCTCCTTGGAGTGCTGGAGTTCTAGTTGGTCCACATAAATCAGCATGGATGATCTCCAAAGGCTTTGATGTAGAAAACTCCTTGGTCTTGTGGCTGGTTCTGGTTTGCTTTCCATGTTGACATGGACCACATATTCCTTGATTTGGTTTTAATAACTTTGGAATGTCTCTTACTGCTTTAATCTTGCTGATATTGATCAATTTATCGAAGCTTGTATGTCCAAGTCGCTTGTGCCACAACCAACTTTCATCTGTTTGACTTAAGTAGCATTTATCTTCTTGAATCTTGTTCAGAATGTAGATGATGTCTGGTGTCGTAACCCTATTCGCCACAAGTTCCCCTGAGGAAGAGTTCCTTATTTCACAGTCTTTAGTGCTAAAGACAAAATTATGTCCTTAATCACAGATTTGGCTAACACTCAGGAGGTTGTGTTTGAGCCCGTTTACTAGCAAAGCATTTTGAGCTTTTCCTTTTCCATTAATAAGAGTAACAGTTCCTTTTCCAGCAATTTTGGCAGATCCACTTCCAAAGGATACATTTCCTTCCTTTTTGTTCAATGAGACAAACTTCCTTGTGTCCCCGGTCATGTGACTGGAGCACCCACTATCCATAAACCAATGATTTTCATTATTTTGAGCACATAGAGCTAGGCCACATTTATCTGTGTTGGGATTCTCACTTCTTGCTTTTCCTCTATTGAGTGGGCAATTTTGTTCATTGTGTCCATTATTATTACATAATGAGCAAATCAAATCAAATTTGGCCAAGGGATCAAAAGAATTGTAGGTCTTGATTTGTCCTTGCCCTTTGGGGCCATATGGTTTGTTTATTTGATCCTTTAGTTTTGGTGTGTCATTCTTACGAGCCATGCAATGTCTAGCTTGATGACCAAAATTTTTACAATGGAAACAATGCCCAAAAAAGATAATTTTGTACCTGTTGTAATAGCCATGATTTGAATCAACATTCTTCCTTGGAGTTACTTCGGCTTCATTATTTGGATCTGGGATGAACCTTTGATGAAATAATCTTTCTTCTTTTGGGTTGCTAGAAAGTACATCGACATAGCTTTTCGCATTATTCTTAGTACTTGATGATTCGCCTTTAAAACCTATTCCAGATTTTTCATGTTGAGGTTTTTGATTATTTAGGATAGTGTCAAGTATTTGAGAGCTTTTCCAACCCTTTTTAACTTGCTCCAATTCCTTCCTCAGAGATACTATTTCGGCTTCACGTTCTTCGCAAGCTTCTTCTTTTTCTTTTAGCTTCTTTTTCAAGAGATCTTCCCTTCTTTTTGTTTCCTCATTTTCTACCTTGAGAGAAATGATTTTATTCTGTAATTTCTCATTTTCTTCAATGGCACTTATTAACAATTCATCTACATTTACATCTAGCCCTGAGTCATCATCATTTGTGAATGCCATGAATAATACTTCTTGGCTTCCAGCATGGTCATTTTCTTCATCTGATTCTTCATTACCTCCTTTGTGGTGAGGGAACTGGTTAGTTGATTTCTTTTTTATGACTACAAATTCATCTTCATCAGACTCATCTTGCTTAGAGAGGAAATTCTTCTTATTGAACCCTTTCTTTTTATATACCATCCTTTTAGAATTTTCTTCATCATCACTATCATGCTTATGAGGACATTTTGCAACATAATGACCTATTTTTCCACATTTGAAACAAATAAGAGGGTATTTACCTTTTAGCTTAGATCCTTTCTTCAGCCTTCGTACAAATTGTGCCAATTCGGATTGAACATCGGAGTCATCACTACTGACATTCCTTTCTTTCCCTTTTTTTGATTTTGAGGCCTTGAATGCTGCATCTTTGGAACTTGGGCAAACTTTTCTCATTCATAGGCAATGAGAATTCCATGGAGTTCATCCATATTGAGAGTATCTAGATCCTTCATTTCTTCTATGGCACTTACTTTGGAGTCAAATCTGTGTGGGAGAGATCTTAAGACCTTTTGAACAATGGTGTTTTCTTCCAATCCTTTAAGAGAGTTGACCACTTTAGCCACTCGGAGCAAGTATGATGCAATATCTTCTTCATCATCCATTTTCAGACTTTCAAATTGCCTTCTATGAGTTTGAAGCTTTTCCTTCTTGACTTTGGAGTCCCCGTCGTATAAGCCAATTAGCCTATCCCATACTTCTTTGGCAGAGTTACAATTCATGACTTTTGTAAATTCAGAATCAGTGATTCCACTAGTGATGGAGTTTAAGGCTTTTGCATTTGCAATGTAGACTTTCCTCTAATCTTAATCTGTTGGAAGAGTGGAAGGAGCTATGTACTCATTTAAGACCAATTTCCAAACTTAAAGTCCAAGGGACATTAAGTAGTAGGACGTTCTCTTTTTCCAGAAACCAAAATTTGTGCCATCGAACTGAGGAGGTCTTCCTGACACTTCTTGATTTCTCATCATGACTAAGAATCCTTCTTCAAGCTGTTAGGCTGATATGAAGAAGCCCGCTCTGATACCAATTGTTGGAAATACTGAGAGGGGGGGTGAATCAATATTTCTTTTCAATTATTATTTTTATCAGTTAAAAACATTTATATTTGGAACACAGAAATAGATAATAGGAATAGATGCTTTTATTAATGTGATATTTGCAATAAATCAAGTACAATATATATATATATATATATAGATATCAATCAGTTGCCAAGCACCAACTTGGACTCTTTGTGAGGCTCCAACCTCCAGAGCACCAACTCTGTCTTGTCAAGGCACCAACCCTAAATTTAGGAGCACCAACTTCCAGGACACCAATCCTTTCAGTTCTGAGGCACCAACCTCAAGGGCTCCAACCTTCTGTTGTAAATTGTCTGGATCTGTTTGGTTGTAATTCTCTGCTCCCAACCCTGCTGGACCTATGACTTACTTATGTCCTCCTGTTCCTTCCACTTCTGCTAGAACTTCGGCTTCCTTTGTTTCTTACAGTTCGCCAGCCACAACCACCTTTTTTTCTCTGTTATATAAGCCTGATATGTTGACCTTTGGCTTCCTCCTTGCTCGCTTGAGCTTCGGCTTCCTCAACGCTCGCTCAACCTTTTGGCTTCCCTCCTCCAGTCGCTTTAGCTTCCTCTGCGCTCACTCATCCATCTACACTCATTTGATTCTTCGGCTTCCCGGTTCATGGCTTCCTCTGTCTATTTGAGTGTTCCAATACTCATAGGACACGTAAATTCAAAAGAGAGGTCGAATTACAAAGAAATGTTGCATATTAAAAAATATCAGAGAGGCCCTGTTTTCTTTAATATTTATACAATAGACTCAATCATTATTTACGGAGGATTTCACTTTTCAACTCCTACCTTCGGTCCCACATTGACTTTTTGCTTTTTAATCAGCGCCTCATTCTGCACCGTCGATTTCTTCTGTATTAGATCTGACGATCAACACTCGGTCCGATCAACACAATCCATCGGAAGCTTGCTACGCTGTAGATCTCTTCTCTCTAGATCTAACGATCCTGACTTAACCTGATCAACCCAAAAACCGTCCGTTGATCCTTCGCTGTTGATCAACCCGTGCTAGATCCAACGGCCTACATGCATTTCGGGTGAGCCACTTGCAAGGGAAATAACCACCCGAAAAAGGTGGTTTTCTCTCTCCACCCGAGTGCTACGTGTCGCTCAGTTAATGGAATCGAGGGAGCTCCTCTAAATACCACTTACTGCCTAGCGTCCACCCGATAACCACTGCCACTATTACAAACCCGCTTTTTGGAATATAACCACGTGCATTCATCAATCACTTAAATAAAGCGTTTAATCATTTAACTACGAGATTAACACTTAACACAAGATAATCATGATTTGTGAATAAAAGCGTTAAGCACTGAGATTTATGTTTTTCAGTGGGAATACAAAGAAATACCCAGTTAACTGTTGAACACGGATACACAGAGTAACGAGAGTCCACACCAGGCACAATAATGATACACACTTGAATTAAATTCATTAATTTAACATCTATTATAGAGTCTTGCCCTCTCGGCTCAATTACAACAACAAATTGACCTCTGTCTCAAACCCCCTCTAACACTCAACCTCTCACTTCTCACTCAAAACCTAATCATCTCAGCTCCCTTGACTTTCCGCTCTTCTCTGGTCTAATATGGCTCCTCTGTTAACTCCTCTGATACTCTGCAATACTCATGGCTTGGCTGGCTTGGCTTTCCTCTAGCTTCTCCTCATGGTTTTTCTCCTTGGCTTCTTGCTCCTGTTTCTTCACAGATCTGCTCTGCTTCTCCTTGGCTTCATATCATCATTTAGTATCCTATAATATTGCCATATTGACATTAATGACAGTCTAGATCAATAGGAGTTTCCAATTAATGCAATCTACTGACATATATCAAGAACATTCAAATATTGATGTTGGCATCGATGAAAACACCATTCAACAAGTAACATTGGGAACTATGGGACTAGGGGATATGGAGCATGACTACAATAATGGGCAAATAATAATCCAAATAGGAATGGAATCTCACTTGCCTTTGAAGTATGTTGGAAGCCACGTTGACCATTAACATAACGCATGATCATCTCAACTTCGATGCTTCCTAGTGTGTAATTTACTAAGGTTGTAGTTGAAGAAGGCAACAATGCTGGATAAATTCCTTACAAATATAGTGACATATTCTCCCATGGATTGAGCAACAAAATAGAACTCATGTATGTCAATATGGAATGTGGTGCAAGCCATATGACCCTAATGTTTTTTATTTTACTAAACCCATGGGAAATACCAATTATAATGGTGTTAATGCGAACAAAAATGCATATGCAATTCAACATCCTAACAATGTGAACATTATTGTGAGTGGTTGGTGCAATAATTAAAAGCAATTCCCATGGATCTTAAGTCAATTCAATCATAAACCCACATAATAGTGATTTAACATCCCCAATCACTCCCAGGAAACACTACGTAACTAAAACTGCTGAAATTTATAAAATTTTCACTGCGAAAGCATTAAAACCCTAACTCTGCCATGGGCACTCTTGCACTTGGCAGTTTTTGGTTAGCATGTATGCAGTACTAAAATCCATTACTACTATGTTTAGCACATACAAAACATAAATACACAAATTCACAAATGCACAAATGCACAATGGAATTTAACACAAATACATAATTATGTTGTTCACCATAAGTACAATATTCAACACAGTAAAAAAATATAAATACTTATCTTGTCTAGAAAATCCAATTGGATGTGGGCTCTCCATGTTCCATCCAACAAAGAAACATGAAATATGTCATGAATATGCATGGATGCAGGAAATGCAAGCCTTTATACAATGGAACCGATCCTCTCTAGGATCTCAAATGGTCCATAATAACATGTTGCTAATTTAGCACAATTGCCTAGTTTCACTAAGCTCTTTCGCACTTTGACTCTTAAGAACACATGATCCCTAATTTTAATTTCTTAATGAATTTTATGCTTATTTGCATAAATTTTCTTCTTGTCCTGAGAAACTTTCATATACTGCCTAATTTTCACAACCTCCTCTTCCATTTCTTTGAGAAATTCTGGACCAACCATGAATTTATCTACTAGATTTCTCCAACTCAGAAGAGTGTCACACTTCTTTCCATACGATGCTTCAAACATACTCATATTTAGTGAATCTTAATATTCATCATTGTATGCAAATTCTTCTAGATCTAAATAGTCCTCCCATTTGGACGATTTATCCATTATGTACATTCACAACATATCTTCAATCACTTGATTAACTCACTTAGTCTGTCCATTAGACTCTAGGTGATATGCTATAGTAAAATTCAAAATTTCACCTAATCTTTTAAATAATACCATCTAAAACTTAGATGCAAACTTCAAAGCCCTATCCGAAATAATTTCCCTAGGCACACCATGTAGCATGACAACTTCCCTCATATAAATATAGGCCATGTTAGCTACTTTATACCCTGATTTCACAAGAATGAAACAAGAAAATTTGGTGAGTTTATCAATGAACACCATAATTGCACCATGTCCTTTTTCTATCCTGGGAAAATTAGTAATAAAATTTATCGTTACAACATCCCACTTCCACTTAAGAATGGATATGGGTTGCAACAAGCCTGCTGGGTGCTTGTGCTCAGTGTTAACTCTTTGACACTCTAAACACTGTGCTATGTAATTTTCTAAATCATTCTTTAATGTAGGCCAAACATACTACTTTTTGACTATTGTAATAATTTTCGAATAACCTAGGTGTCTTGCATAAGGCACCATGTGCATCTCCTTCAAAATCAACTCTTTCACCTCCTACACATCTGACACATATATACGACTTCTATAGAGAAGAATTCCATCTTCTCCAAGCTCATAATCCATATATTTTGGCTGCTTTTCCACCCATTGCAAAATATTCTTGATAACCAAATATTTTTTTATCTAAGTTCCCAACTTCCAAGACTCTGGTCACTATATCTGTCTTACATGCACTTACTACTGAAGCATGCATCATGAGCACTCTCCGACTGAGAGAATCTTCCAACTTATTCTCATTTCCCAAAATATATTTAATCTTGAAGTCACATTCAACAAATAATTCCAGCCATTTGATTTGTCGAGTATTTAGATTCATTTTTTCAAACAAATGTCGCAAATCATAGTGATTATCGTGCAATTCAAATATCCAGCTCATGAGATATTGTCCCCACATCTTATGAGCATGAATTATGGCTGCTAATTCCATGTCATGCACGACATAATTATTTTCTTGTTCCTTCAACTTCCCAGACTCATAACACACCACATGGACATTATGCATAAGCACTCCTCCCAAACCTTCTCTATCACATCAATGCATACAACGAAATCTTCATTTGTGTCTGTAATCCTCAATACCATAACACTTTTTAACAAAACCTTTAAGCATTGGAGGTTTCCTCACACTTGGAAGTCCATTCAAATTTTACACCCTTCCTCTATGATGAAGTGATGGAGTGAATAATCCTAGAAAACCCCCCAATGAACCTCCTGTAATAGCCAACTAGGCCCATAAAAGACCTGACTTATGTAACATTCTTTTGCGCTGGCCATTCTCTAATGGACTTAATCTTTTCTGGATCCAAAACTATCTCATCCTCAAAAATCAAATGGCCCAAATAATGGACATGTTTCTAATAAAAATAACATTGATTAAGATTGGCATATAGCTGATCTTCTTTGAGCACTTGTAAAACCAACTTCATATATTATTTTTGCTCCTCTTCTGATTTACAATATACCAAGATATCATCCAAAAAAACAATAACAAACTTATCCAGATATTCTCTAAAAACACCATTCATTAAGCACATAAAAACACTGATGCATTGGTTAATCCAAAACACACCACCATGAACTCATAATGTCCATAATGAGCTCAAAAACTTGTCTTATTGATTTCTTCTTCCTTAATCCGCAACTGGTGATATCATGACCTCAAATCATTCTTGGAAAATACCTTAGCTCCTGAAAGATGATAACACATATCATCTATCCTCAACAGTGGGTACTTATTCTTAATGATCACTTTGTTCATTTGACGAAAATCCACACACAACCACAATATTCCATCCTTTTTCTTAACAAAGAGGATTGGAGCACCCCATGGTAATACAGTGGGTTGTATGTACCCTTTCTTTAATAACCCCTCTAACTGCATATGCAATTCTCTGAGCTCTAAAGTACTCATTCTACATGGTGCTTTAGCCACTGGAGCAAATCCAAGTAACAGGTCAATGGGAAAATCTACATCCCTCCTTGGCGGTAATCTTGGTATCTCAGTAAACACATTAGCACACTCTTTCAGCACATGATAATCCTCCAAATAAACTTTCTGATCACTATTGGGTTCCTCTAGATGAGATACCAAATTTTAGCATCCTTTTCTAAGGTTCTTCTTTAAATACAAAACTGATATCTCTCTAATAGATATCGACATAGGGACTCCCTCGACTTGTCTCTACTATCCCTCATCATCAATACAAGTGAAAGGTTTGCTATAATCCAATATCGATGATGATTATCTAGCCAATCCATGTCGATTAGGAAATCATAAGATCCCAAATTATGTTTAGCTCAGCTTTAGTACTTAGTGCATTCATATCAATTGGGCATTCATTCACCAATTCTATAACTTTTTTCTTTACTCTTGTAGCTAGTTGAACTAACCAAATTTCTCTACCAGTTTCAGATCTATATAATTGTGACTAGTTCCTAAGTCAATTAAAATAACAATAGACTAATTATGTATCTTACCTTTGATTTCAATCATGTGCACCTTGTGCTCAACTTGGTTGTTATCCAACACAACACAGATCTTGGGCATGCTTTTACCTACATTCTCCATTGTGTTAGTTGTCTATATGTTACACATAATCCTCTGACTCTCAACCTTATGATAATCCTAGCATGTGCTCAACTCCAATTCTCATGATGCCTCCTATCTTCTTGGCCTTAAGAACTTTCTTAAAGATATTCTCCAAAATTCTTAGCCAGTTCGAAATTATGTGACCGCCAACATGTTTTGTTCATCAATAGCTTTTCGTAGATTTCCAACTTGCGAACTTCTGACACCCGATTAGAAAGTTACATCTTCTAGAAGTTTTAGCTGAAATTAAATTCTTCTCCTCATAATCCGTGTATATTCTCTTCTTGATTTCTGGAAGTTTATTACCTCCAAATCTAGTTTCTAACTTGCCAAATGGGTTCTACCTGAAATTAGTTTTCTTTTGACTATTTACGAGCCAAATTCTGACTCCCGAACGAAAATATACGATGTTGTAAAGTTTGGCCTCTCTTTTCCTCGTTTTCTCAACTATTACAAAGTTAAGTTCTCATATCAACTTCCAAATCGAATTTAATTATTCTCCTATCAGACTATTGTAAAACTTCGCCCTTGCAAGTACACCTTGGGTATCTTGAGTTTCAACATCACTTCCCTTGTTAACATATCAATTCTAGGTTTTTTATTCCCTTTTTTCTGTTGTCATTGCGCCCACTTCATTCTCACTGGGAAATAACTAGTGCTCCTAGAACCTGGCTGACATGCATTGGCTGGTCCCATACCTAACATGTGGGTCCTTCCTTGTGGAAAATGAGCAGAACACACACTCACCTAGGGGGCACTCCATGCATTCTCGACAAAAAATTAATTAACGTAAAATATTACATCACCAATATAGATATATATATCTATATTACCCATGGGCTAATCCACTAGATGACGTTAGCGGTAGGGCCCTCCTAAATCGATGACTAGGAATTAGCTGATTAGACAACCTTGATGCCATCAAACTTCAAATTTGGGCGAATGTTAACATGAAGCTACACTCCGATGAGATTCGATGGTCCAGATCTCTTTGATCCAATGAATGTCATGTAAATTGGGATCCAACTTCCCCAGCCTTTAATGGTCTCCCACGATTTGATGGGATCCTAGTTCTGCCTCATCGCATAGTTCCACTACTGATGACAAAAAACTCCGTCAACATCATGCCCTGTTCCGTTTCTCTGTTAGGGTTTTTCCTCCATTCCTCGATGCCTCTTTTGCTTGCAATGACTCCTATGGTTGACGACCTTGCCTCTATGGTGTTGTGGCCCAACCACCACACCCCTTGGGAAATGTTATGGCTTTCCTTCATGTCCTAGCTCCTCGATGTGGCTCTTTCTTTCGTGGCTTGAGGTATCATTCTGCGGCTGATGCCTTGGCCCTTTGGCATTGATCCACCATGAAATCATGGCTTGTGGGCTTGCTTTCACGGTTTTTGGTCCGCCTGTGGGTTCCACAATGGAGCTTTTCAGCAATGCTTCGAATGTGGCCCCCAAATTACCTTATGGAATGGCACACCAAAACGCTCCATATGAGGCAAGCAGGGGTTCCACCTGGGAATTCTACCCCAATATTTTTTTAATAAAAAACAAACAAATAAAAACCCCCTCATGCATAGAAACAGGAACCTACGCACAAATTTTAGCCCTTTAAGGCTAAAATTGGAAAAATTTTCTTGTTATTACACATATTCACTCTTTCTGGGTCCTTCTAGTGTACTTGTGCTCTTTTCTGGGGCAAATTTTAATCAATTCCACCACTGTTACTTTTGTCAAACAATTAGTGGATAACTTGCAATTTCTTCAATATGCCTTGAATCTAGCCCATTCAAGCCCAATGTTGTAAACTGAGCTCTGACACAACCTTGTAACACTGCCAACCACTCCTGGAAAACGCTACATAACTAGTACTGCAGAAATTTATAAAATTTTCATTGCGAAAGCGTTAAAACCATGCCATGACTGCTCTTGCACCTGAGAATTTCCGATTAGCATGAATGCAAAAGTAAAAACCATTTCTACTATGTTTACATATAAAACATAAATACACAAATGCACAACATAAATGAACACATAAACACATAATTATGTTGAACCCTGAAACTAGGGTTTCACCATAAATACAATATTCAACACAATACAAAAATATAAATAGTTATCTGGCACAAAAAATCCAACTGGTTGTAGGCTCTCCACGTTCCACCCAACCATAGACCTCGTGGTTCAAAAATCTCAACCATGGGTCACCCCCAAGTCAGGGCTACAACTCCACATGAAACAATTTTAACCAAAAATTAGCAATACATCAATGACCAAGGTACCAACCCAACAACCACTGCTCCAACCACACACTCTGCTTCCTCCGAACCTACACCCAAATGACAGACCCCTTCTTTGCACCCTACCAATCCCTCGATGATGCTTGCCTTCTAGGGCACCTTATGACCAACCAAGAATGTCTCAAATTTGGGCTTCTAGGAGCTAAAGGTGCTTTGAGGGCTTCAAGGCACCCTTCTAGGCCATAATCAACACGACTTCTAGTGAATTCCAAAACTCAATCACAGGACCCACCAATTGGTTACTATAAACTAAGTTCACTAGAACTCCATTCAACTATAGAGTCCAAACACAAGACTCACCCACTAAAATCCCCAATTAATTCTAGAACCCCATTAAAAGGTTCACCAATTGTTTAATAACCAAGAATCAATCACCATCCAGCTCTAAACCTTTGCATGAAAAAAAATGAATGATTAACCTCCATAAGCAAAATACTCACTCTTTAAATATACATGGCCTCTCTCTGCCATGTGGCACCCTTGGCGTCACATGGGCCCACAGTGCCCTTTTCTCCCCAAAACCAAACACACCATCACGTTGCCTTTGCCACCATGGAGTTGCACTGCCCCCCATACTCTTTTACCATGGAGTGGGCTCCACAACCAGTCTATTTTATTATTATTTTATATGTACAACCATTTACATCATATTTACAATCTTGGCCCTCTAGCAACTTAGTGAAAACTGGCATATTTATACCTAGGAACACTAGTGTTAATTTTCCTTAGGGCTATAATGTTCCTTTCTTTGATAATTTCATTTCATTATTGATGAGCCCCAGTATTGCAACAAGAATGTTGCAACTCCCAAGGCTACCAACTTAAATTATCAACCCGGGGTTTGTACAAAATTAAGAGGTGTCGGCACTATATGTGCAACATGCAATGTGTACTTATTTATTTGATATGATGTAATGGAGTGAATGACCTTAAAACAAAGCCTAAACTTATTACAGAAATGAAAATGTTACTTTGAAAAGAAATTAATCCTAGGCAAGAACAACAATTTGTAATTGAAATCCTAAGAGCATGAATTCAAATAAATATGAATAATCTACTTTGTAAAAAGGCATGTCATAATTGGTGTTTATTCTCCCTCAATCATGGATTTAGATCCTAGGGGTCATGATTCAAGCCTAAGAGACAAAAACCAAGCTTTTGGAGCAAATATGGTCAAGTTTACACGCGTTACAAGAGTGCTATAGGGGAAACAAAATTGGTACGGGAGGAGATAATTCACCGAATGACCAAGTAAATCAAATGAAAATTGGGTGGGAATTTTTTATTTATTAATTAGGATGCCTAAACTAATCAAGTGAGAATGCATTGGAGTGAATTTTGTTATTAAATTAAATATTTTTATGACCTAATCCAAGTGGAATAAATTCAATTTAAGTTCATTAACATGTTCTAAAAAATATCATAAAAATACTACTTTTTGCTACAAGGGACTTCTAGAAATTCTAGATTTGTGAACTAGTAAACCAATCCAAGTAGCTCAATGATGAATATGAATTTCAAAATCTATTCTAAGGATGCATCATTCTTGTGACTCTGTGAATAATCTTTAAAAAAATCACTTCAATCATTTAACCCAATCCTACAACAAAATAAACATCAATACTAAATGCAAAAATATGGAAAACAAGAATAAGAGATGCATGTGAATAAGAAGTGAAAAGAAGAAAGACAAAGTATACAAAAGGTTTTGAGGCTCTTGGTGATCCAGGTGGATATTGATAGACACCCGCCTATTCCACCTAGACCTTCAGTCAATTTCAACTGTTTCCTTGTTTATTTCAACATTTACTATTTTTAGTAGTTTTCAAGCCCTGAACTTCCGAAGCAGTTTTAACCCCCTAAACGACATTTTTTTAGGTCTGTAGCAGTCCCATAACTATGGGTAGGGGCCTGCCACAAATACTGTAGTTCCAACAAGGTATCATACATGCCAAACAGAGATAATATGACCAAGTTATGACCTCGAGAAGTTGGCTGCCCAACTGACCCTAATGAGGCCCACAAACTCTTGGCATTCCATCTCTTGGGGTTAGGGTTTTGATTGTTTAGGGGTTTCCCTTATTTTTAAATAATAAATAGGCCCTTAAGCCTCATTGTAACACAGTTCGGAGGCATGTAGCCGCCACATCTCTTCTCATAGATAAGCTACCATCGCCCGAGCTAGTTTATTTCCATTCTTTTTGTAGCAATATTTCAGTTTTATGATATTAATGAAATGAAATGTTATTTTTGTTGCATCTTTGTATTTATGATTATACATGTAATTTGTTTCGTTTTTGTTTACGTTCAGATCACTTGGGATGGCCAAGCCCAAGGATACTCAAATTCCTATGAAGAAGAACAAGGTTTAGAAGCTAAAAAATGGCACCAAACTTCATTATTTGAATCAATCAAAGTACATCCCTTCTAGAAATGAAAGTGGAGCTGCAAAAATACAAGTTTTCTCCACAAGAAGACTAAGAAATACATTTTCCTAAAGGAAAATTCGAATTGATACTTATACAAAATGATGAGGAAGCATTCTCCTTGAAAGGAGAAAGCTTTCCCCTCCAAAATCCCTCAAATAGTGGATCTGATTCCCAACACTAGGAATCTACATTAAATGATAGGGGACACATTCCTAGATTTTCTCAATCACTGGAGCTCCATAATTTGTCAACGATTTTGTGATATTTTGTTCATTTATTATCCAATCTTAATCCTCCTGTAGTAGGGAGCACGTCCCTAGATTATCTCCTCCTCCAAATCTTCATAATCTGCCCAAAATTCTCACAATATTCTTCAAAAATAAATAATATTAGGCACAAAATATGCAATCATCTCTAAACCTTCCCAAGAACATATTAAAGAAAAAAAAACATTATTAAGTGTAGAAGGAGAGGTTTAATATCACCTTCATGTGCCTAAGAAAGGTTAGATGGGCCTTAATTTGTGTCTAATTTGGGGGTCTGTCAATTATTTCCATATTAAATTCACCCCATAGCATCATAACATTATTCAAAAGAATATGAAACTATATAGAAAGAACAATATCATCATCAATGCAGGGCAACATAAAGGAACAATAAAAGAAAAACATTCACACATAGAGACACCAAGATTGGTCGGAGATTAGGGAAAAACCCGCTATGGGGAAAACCCTTTCAAATTCTTCTTCTTATTAGATTGTCAATGAATTATTTAGCAAGGAGAGAGTACAATGATCCATATCTTCAACCATAAATCTATCCAGTAAAAATAAGTAAACAAAATTCATGAGATTAACCCAACAATGCCAATAATCAAAACCCTAATTTAGGAACATGTAGTAAACTGTCAATGTCTGTAGTCAACTGCCGAACTCTATGGTCAACGAACAAAAACTTCGGGCAAATGAAAAGTCAACCTTTAGGTCCTAATCGCAGGGAAGATGTGTCATGCATGTGGTTGAAAGGTTTTAGTCAAAATTTATCCATGACATGCCTACAACTGCAGTCGAAATTTCTCCATGACATGCCTATAGGTGATACCCAAAACCCTAAAAACAAAGATGTGAGATTTAGACCCTACAATTTCAGACCAATGTCAACCAATCTCTACAAACTTTCCTCAGACCTGTGCAAGCAAAACTAAGAAAGAGAATAGAAGAATGATCCAAGATGATGTCCTGATGAGGTTGAGGTCACTTGTATTTATAACCTTCCAAGGGTGTCCAATTAGATTTTGGGTTGACCTGATCAAATATGCACATGTGGGATTTAATTCAAAAATACACTTTCCTTGTCCAAATTGAGTGCTTCAATAGTAAAAATTGGTCCTCTAAAAAAAGTAATCTTGTCCCATGGTTGGAATTTGTTACTGAGCTTCCAAATTAACAACTAGCCCCAAAATTTATAAACATAAACACATAGGCATACAGGTTTATAAAATAACTCCGGCTCACCAGCCTGTTAATTATATACATCTGACTCACCAACCTATCAGTTATATACATTCATATCACTAGCCTAAATATCAATGTACATGTATTTACATTTTCATAAACGAGCAAGGGTGTTACAAGTGATAGGGTGGAAGTAGTGCAACCAAGGCCACATTGGAGAATCATTGAATTATATTTAAGGAAATACTTTATTATCCTTGTAAATCCCTAATGTCAAAAGACATGTGGTTGATGGGTTTTGGACAACAATGTTTGACAATGAAATATTTTAAGAGGTGTCTTCCCTTGAAAACGACTTTTGGTGTAAATATGAATAATGAACCTCTAAATGGAAAATTGTAATTTAAAATAAATTCAAAAGCCTACTTTCATAGAAGTGAAAATATATGATACTTTAGTGAATTATCCATCAACTTAAATTGTAGGAAGAAAGGGATGGTGTTCCCAAGTGAATTACTAGAAATTTGTTCATCCAAAGCCATAAACAGTTTGCTTATAATTTTGATACATATCTCACCAATTCTTGTTCCTTCACCTATAACAACATACTGTAAAAAATGCTTTAAACAATTCAAACAATTCAATAATGACGCAAATGGATTTTGTGCATTAAAAATTTGATGCATGACAATGTATAGGTTTTGAAATTTATAAGTCTCTTTATATCAATAAACATATATTTATTTTTGTAATGTACAATAAGTGCTTCTTGTTGCATTTGTAAGTGGATTTTATCCCACATATTTCATGCGCAAGTTGTTGAATTTGCATGTATTACATATTCAAAACAAGCTCATCTCCTTATTTTTTTTTGCTAGCAAAGGGAAATTATATGTGGAGGGGCTTATCTCACCTTGATGATCCTCATATGAAATAAGGTCACACTTCTAGTTGTATAAGTTGAACCATGAAATGAGGCTTCTGATAACATGGCAACTTTATATGTAAAATTTGGATGACATGTTTAAGATTAATATTACAACATTCCAAAAATTTGAGAACTTGTAAGATAAATATTTTCTCTATTGAAGAGTGCACAAACTAATGCCACTGAATATCCAATGATTTTTTTTACCTTAAAAAACATATGTTACATAAAAAATAATAGGCTCGAGAGATGCTATTGTGAGTAGCAGGGAAGTAACCCCTAAGGAGGAGACAAACCAGTTGAGGTACTTGTAACGGAAAACAACAAATAACGGCATGAGCAAGACAAAAATGGTATAACATGGACAAAAAGCATTCAAAACCCAAATGTTCCACTAAAATTCTCTCTCAATTCCCCGTGAGGAAAAAATAAAAGCAAACCTGCAGTGAATTCAAAGAAGGGTACTAAACAAATGAACAACCAAATGGACTCTCCTAGGGATAGTAAAATGGAAGAATCTGAACCCAAAATGAAGCTAGTAGTGTAGGTAAAGAACCAAACTTCAAAACCTATAATTAACATGGGACATGTTATATCAAAGGAATAGTGTGATATTGTTGCACCAGACAAATCCCTCTTGTGGACAAGAGCGATCTCCCTAGATCCTTGACGAAAACTAGAAACAAGCAAGACAATTGAACTGACTCTTTCCCTAAGTTGGACTTGTTTGAATTATAAGAATTAAGGCTAATGGATGAGCCTCTTACCTATTTCACGAAATGCTCGATGAAGATCCCTTGTTGTGATTTGATGCAGCTCCTCAATGCTTGATAAGACCTGCAAACATAGACCATAAAAGGATCAAAAGCACATGCGATATAATAATCCAAACAAAACTTAACCTAATGACCAAGGAAATTAGGAATTTAATTTTCCTTAATAGACATTATAAACTCCCGGATGCGGGTGTGTAACATTGCGTTCTGTACGTGGGTGGCTTGGTGGGTTGGCACGTGGCTTATTACCATCACCATCCAGCCTCGCGTGATGCCAGTCTTTAAGTCTTCTGCTAACATCTTCAATGCTGCGTTAATACAGTTCGTCCCTCCACACCAGCCTGCAAGTTCATCTGTCATGGTGCCCCTCCAAGAATTCATACATGCTCCTCCCCTGCGCTCGTTTTATTCCCTTGCTGCCGCAGAGCCTCGTTCTCGGACCAGCCTAGGGAAACATTGTGCTCTAGAATGTTGTGTTGATTTATCGCCGAGATTTCATGTTTCACAAAGCCCATTCTGTAAATTCAGTTGTCGCTCGTCCTCAGTCTTTCCCAGTGCTCCTCTACGAGCTGAAGCTGGCCCCCTTTCAGTCCCCCCCCTGCCTTCATAATACTGCTACCTGTTCAGCACCTCTTGCTCTTTTCATTATGCTTAGATTGCGCCAGAGAATGCGCTGCAGGAGGGGAAGTTCCCATGGGCGAGTTATCTGCTAGCCCTCCTCCTCTACTTCAAACTCCTTGTCTTATTCCTCGGACTTTTGCTCTGACCGCTATCTCGTTACCAGGAGTGGTCGTGGATGGGGTCGAGGGCAGCATAATTCAACAGCGCGCTCTCATAATTCTCAATCTCACACCGCTTGTTTTCAGTTCCCCTATACACTCAGTAATTTCTCCTTCATAGCTTCAGTCACCATTGAGCTTCGAGAGGATACTTATGGTCTGGTTGCTATGACACCAGGGGTGACTCTGGAGACGAGGGCGGAAGATAAGCATGGCACTTCTCAGATTGACAACAAGCAGAGTAAGGATCCTGGTGGCACTGCAACCCAGGACATGAACATTCAAGCTGGTCCGAGCGTCCCTACTGGTGGCGGTTCTTCAGGCAAAGAGGGCCATCCCTCTGAGGATGAAGATCCCTACAAATATGGGTGTCGCATCATTGAAGAGTCGCCTTCCACCTCTCATGAAGCTTAATCAGGTCTGCGTTCAATGGTTTTTGATTCTCTGTTGCTCGAAGGTGCTCAATTCCCTCCTGTTTTATAGTCATTATATGCTCTACAGTTCTCATGCTCAGACCTTTTTTCTAAAGTTAAATTGTTGGTTTCCCCTGCGTGGGCGGCATTCTTCTGACTGTGTCTTTGGGTCTCAGTTACAATTACAGTTGTTTAATGGGTCAGATTTTAGTTTTGAATTGGGCAGCGCTTCCCTGTTTATTTGTATGGGCCCAGTCAACCTGTTTTGGTCTTTGAATTACCTCTGGTCAGTCTTCAGTTTCGATATTGGCGTATTCTGTTTCTATGAACTAGTCATGGTCATGGTCCTAGAAGCTCTTCTGGTCAGTCTTCAACAAGTCTTTTTTGTCATTGTTTAGCTATGTAATGTGAGCATGCCGCATCTCTGGGCTAGACTTCTCGAGGCCACCGCCTCTTTGTAAAAATATTTTTATATCAATATAGGAGTAGACAAATTCAAAACAAGATTTCCAATCTGAAACTAACAACATAAGTTTATCTTCTTTGAGTTCTCCCCTCCTCAATTCCTCTAGTCATTTTATAGGCCAAGAGGAAGAAGTTTCAGATTGAAAAGAGGAGGATGAGACTCCTTAATTGAGGGATTAGGTTTCCATGAGAAAAGGGATTAATATGCATCATATGAGGGTTATAGTTCGAATAATCATCACCTGGAAGCTTTTAGTTGGGAAATATTCGACCAACTATGTTTCTCGAATGTACTTTTTATTTTTACTTTCTTGAATTCACCTGCGCGAGTTTATAGTGGCAGAATGAATGTAGCTCTACGATGTTCTCAGAGTTAATTCCAGCGAATGCACGGGAAAATCTAGAAAAATCAGTGCAGGTGAAACTTAACAAGGTGTGACAACTATTTTCCCCAAATTTCTCATCCACTTCAATATATTTTGGGTTGTTTGACTTCTAAGGGAGTTCATTCAAACATGTTCATGGATGGTAAAAAGACCCATAAACTGATCAAGTGTCATGGCGAAAAATTGACATGTAACAGATTGCCCCCTAAAGTGCGAAGTCTGTAAAATACATTTAAAAGATTGAAGCACTTTATCATTCCAAGGATCGGATCAAAGACAATGGTCAGAAACCTGCAGGGAACATTCAAGGATTACAATGCAAATGTATATAAATAATCATCATTGAGGTAGGCATTCCCATACTTAGAGTAAAGCGAACTCAATGAACAAGCATGGAAAAACCAAAATCATATAGATAGTAGACACATCATGGACGCATCCATTTGTCATAAATAGGTCTACATAATCATGAATATAAAATCTCCTCACAACCTGGATTGATGAAACTAGATCCAGGGTCTTGATCTCCATCTCTCGATCCATAGTACGAATCTAACCATGCGAGTGAATGTTTCGAAGTAGAACATGGCAGAAACCACTTGAATACTAGTCAATGATATGAACCGTTAACAAGTGCGAGAGAAACCACCAATAATGACTGTTGGCGAGGTAAATCCCCTCTGCGAACAGAGGCGATCCCCACTAGCCCATAATGGGTCTAACAACAATCAAACAATGCTAACACACAGGTTCCTAATTACAAATTAAAGGTAAATGATGAGAGCCTACTTGGATCCCAACGCTAGTGTTGTAGAAGAGTCGACACTCCCGTTCCTTTGCTCCGACCGGTCACGATCCTCACGATCTTTGTGAATGGACACCTGCACATGCAAAGAACGACACAAATACAAGCATAAAATCCAATAGATGCAATTATATACCGGTCAGAAAAGATATAACTCAAACATCATTACAATGAACAACAAGAGTGGAACCATAATGATAGTCATCTATTATTGATAAACAACAAAGAAGAATACAACCATAGTTCTGATGTCAAATCCTCCTTTGGCTAGGTGATCAGCTACATATGTCTTGCAAAGCTTGTTGGGATTGGGAACAAGCCTCTCTCTCTTTGATTATGAATGCAAAGAAGACTCTTATAGCAATCTCTTAGACTTTTGAAAGTATAATTCTCCCTATGCTCGAACTAGCTTGTTAAAGGCAACGGAGCAAGCTTTTATAGATGGAGGAGAAGGAGATAAGATCAATCACACCATCTATGGGACTGGGTTTATCCTCAAAAAGCTATTATGGATAGAGGAAAGGGAGATAAGATTAATCACGACATCCATGGGATTGGCATTATCCTTAAAAAGCTTCATGAGTCGAAAGGAAAGAACCTTCGCACGTGCGTTTGTTAAAAAGCTTTCCCAAACTCGGTTGGCGCGAGTATATCTCTAAGACAGAGCGCCAACTGGCGCGTCCTCTTTGGAGGATTTCCCCTATTGGCGCGAGTAGTACACTGTGGATCCGCACTAATGGAAAAAGGGAACTTTTTAAGGATATTCTGCAGGAGGTGTCTTCAGGGCATATGAAGTCCATACTTAGAGGAATATAATGCAAGTGTTTTCAAGTTATGTCACTTCTCACAAGTCCCAGAATGAGTCCTCCAAAGTGCGGGAGAGGGGTGACAGGGACGGTGACAAATTACTGTGTAACAGATGCCTCCTAAAGCATGAGGCCCAAGAGAGAGAGGGGTGAAATGCTTTACAAGAACACATGCAACTGAAAATGCTGCCACCGGAGAATCTGCATAGAGAGGTACAACTGATATCTCAAGTACATGATATATGTGGTATGGGCGCAGCCATCCATAATAGAGTACATAATAATCTAGATCCAAGGTATGGGCGCAGCCATCCGATGAGGATCGATGAATAGACTCAGGCATGGTCGCAGCCATCCAGTGAATGAGTCATGTAATAATCACAATAATCCACAAAATCGCAACCTGGATTCCAACAGACAAAATCCAGGGTCTTGCGCTCCATCTCGACCCGAACAAAAGTACAAGTTCAAGCATGCGAATACATGAGCTGAAGTCGAACATGCATGAACATCGTCTAATTACCAGTCAATAATGAAAACTGTTAACAGACGCGAGAGGTACCACCAATAATGACAATGGTCCTCAAGGTACTATAGGTACAATCTACGGCGTGCGAATCAGTGAGCTGGCGTCGAACACCCGTAGAATCATTCGATCGGAGGCCAATGATGAAAACCTCACGTCGAACACAAAGAACCTGCCATTGCGGCATGGAGGCTCCAAGGCACCGGAAGGGAGTCTCTAGATCAGCTTCCTGGATAATGAGCTGAAGTTGACAGGAAGTGACCTTGATCGAAGGTGGGCCATAGTGTTTCCCACATCATCGACACAAGACATAGGAAGAATGTTGTGGTGAATCAGAATTATGTGAGCTATCAGAGGGAGGTTGTTATTCTGCAGAGGTCAACTTCTCTTGAACATATTGGCGGCACGACAGTGGACTTGGCAGTATTTGACAGCAATGGATCAAAGGTCATGGTGACGAGGCAATGAGCAGATGAGAGGTCAAACAGGATCACCCAAACCCACGGAGGCAAGTGAAAAACGAGATGAGATGTCCCCACCCAGACACGAATGCTAATAAAGTGCCATGTTCAAGAGCGACATACTGCCGACATGACAATAATTATGGTTCCATTTTCCCCCACCATTTCTGGCGAGTACCCCAGTTATTTTTATTAACAAGCTTGACGGGGATAGCATATGCTTGTGAGGCGTCATTTCGACGGAATCCAATGTCATCAGGTTTTAACGAGTCTGACAGAGGAAGAACTCGACATCTTTTCATGTTTAGAGAGTTTGAAAAGACAGCAGAAAAGAAAACTCCAAGGGTGTCCTTTTTCGTAAAGTTGTGTCTCTCGAGCCCGAAAAAGTATAAAACAATGCTCGAAAGAACCGCCCGACCATTACGATCGAGGAGTACTTTTCATGTTTAGTGACTTCGACCTGAAAAAGTAGAAAAGCGACCGAAATCACGTCGTTTCATAACCATTAACGAGCCTGAAACGACAAGGACCCGACAATCTTTTCGTTTTTACACGGTCGGAAAAGAGTTTAAAGACGACCACCCCTTATTTACGTTTAGCGAGTCAAGAGGAATAACTCGGCAATCTTTTCGTCTTTAAACGGTCGGAAAAGAGCTGAAAGCAGACCTCCATTTTTATTCTCTTTAACGAGTCAAAAAGGGAAAAATACTCGGCAATCTTTTCATTTTTTACGAGTCAGAAAAGAGCTTAAAAGGAGACTCGTCCTGGAGGAACGAGTGGTATAAAGGGTAGCAACTGGTTCCGGAAATGGTGGAATTGCTCAAAACATATAATGGTCAAGAGTGTTAGAGTCGGTCTTGTCGCCCTCCATCAGCGATCAAAGCTCTTTGCATTTGCATAAGTAGGTGTCTCATCAGTGTCAATTTTTGCATCCCATTAGGCATGCCATAACCCTGATGGAGGAGCTGGTGTCTTTGTCCCCCTCTTGGCATTGCTGGATCAGGTCATTTCAGTCTTTAGTCACTTTCAAGCTTGTCTTGTCTTGTCTTGAGGTCAAATTCCTAGGTCTAGGGTTTTGGTCAAGATGGTTTACAAGGTCATGTCTCTGAAGGTCAATGAGTGCTCAGCAAGCCAAAGGATGATTTTAAAGATGTTTCTTCACAAATTTCAATCTTGTACAGTTAATGTTCACCTTAGATTTTAAAACTTTGTTTTTAAAGCCAAGGTCATTTTTCAAATTTTTGTAAAAAGTGATGAAATTTCAAAAAACCTCCAAGGACAGTATGAAACCCTGGCTCCCTTGCCAAGATCCCTCAGATGATGTCCCTGCAAAAAAAAAATATCAAGCAAAAGCATTAAATGAGTCAATTTCAGGATAAAGGAAACCAAAATGGTCAATTTTATAAAGTGTCAAAGAGAAAAATTAAAGTGTCAAAGAGAAACATTATAAAGTGGGTTTGAGCATGAAATTATTTCAAATCAAAGCTATAAAGGCCCAATCTCCCTCCATCGACCCTCATTGTGCATCCAAGTTGTTTGCAAGAGCGATTGAGTGAAAGTTTGAGCGAATTTGGGAGCTGGACAGGCGCGCGACCCGTCAGCAGTGTTCCGGCAGTGTAATTTTTCAACGGGCGCGACCCGTCAGTGGCGCGCGACCCGTTGGGTGAGGTGCGCGACCCGTCAGCGCCCTCCTTACCAAACCGACTGCAAATTTATCCAAGGACCCTCCGAAATCGCCAAATTGCCAAGGTAGGCTCTCCAAACTTAAGAATGGTTGCTTGTTATGGTCAATGGGAATCTTAATGGCATTTTTAAAGGATCTCCATGTGCAAGATAAAAGCTCCATGTTGCTGCATTTTAAATTTGTAAAATTTGCCTAGGGTTTTATGTTGTTTGAAAGGTATTCCCCTTGTAATCATTTTCCCCATTTCCCATGTCATTTTCCTTATCCTTCTATATAAATTTCCCTTTTAAATTTGTAAAGAAAAATCCAAACCCTACCCCTCTTCCCTAAAAAATGAAAAATTAAGCCCTAACCCTATCTCTCATTACCCATGTAAACAATGTATATAATGATGCATATGCAATGATTTTTGCAATGTTTTTTCCCTTAAATTCCTGTTTTATATGATTATTCCCATTTTCCCTTTAAAAGTGTCCTTCCCCTAACATTCCCTTCATGCTCCTTGTCCCCCTTGAAACAACATACAAATCAGCATTTTACAAAGCAGAAACAGCAGTACATTTTGGCCACTCTGCTCCTTAAACAATGTCAGAAACCGAAACCTATGAGCAGAGTGATGACCAGGCATCAGCTTCAGAGATTGAGATACAGAGGAGGCCTCATAAGGGTGGTAAGGGTGGTCATCATAGGCGAGAGGAGCCCACCTCTTTGACAGATTTACAAGCTTGTCCTATGGCAGTCTCATGTTTCCAGTACATGTCTTGCTATGAGTTTTGTGAGAGGATCTCTCGGATTCAGCACCACAGAGAGTTGGATCGCCTGTTTGTTTTACACTTGCATGATGGACATGTCAACCTTGCCGGGGTGGACTTCACATTGACACCTGAGGTGATTGCACAGGCCACAGGGATACCTAATGTTGGGGAGGTATGGAATAAGCGCAAGGTGCTGGACAGTGTTCATTTTGAGCCTTTTGTTAGACCAGCACTCATGAGACACTTGACAGGAGTGTTTCCCTTCAGATTTCTCAGGAGTGAGTATGCTCCCATGATGAGGCTCATCATGCTCTATTTTACCTGTGAGGGCAGATTTTCACAGGTATATTCATACCATATTCGCCTCTTGATGCATTTCACCCGGGTACGGATGATGAACATCCTTGTTTTCTTCTATCAGAACATTGAGAAGATGGTGTCCATGATGCAGAGGAAGAGCCCGACACAGCAGTACAGGAGCCTTTACCATTATGGTTTGATTCAGCTAGTGGTATTACATCAGTTGGCTCAGCAAGGCACCTCATGGGAGGAGTTCATCTCTCGTGAGTTTTTCACAGCACCATCACCGCCACATCCTGAGGTTATTCATGAGGAGGGAGGACCATCACAGCAGCATGACATCCCCTTCACTAGACATGTCAGCTCCTCACCCGTGGTTACTTATCAGAGAGGCCAGAGGGCCTTATTTGCAGCAGCCAGGCGAGTATTATCTCCACACCAGGTGGAAGGGGTCTCGCCTTCTTCATCGGCTCAGCGAGTGTTATCTCCACATCAGGTGGAAGGGGCCTCGCTTTCTTCAGCAGCATAGGTACCAGGGAGGGGCAAACAGCCCAAGATTGATGAGGGACCATCAGGTGTTCCGGATATAGAGCTTATTGATCTTGATGTCAGTTCTCCTAGCCGAGAGGCAAAGGAGATCATTCAGCACCTCACAGCTGAAAATGATGCTTTGCAGAGGAGATTAGAGGGGGCACAGTGGACCATCACATACCTCGAGCAGCGCAACAAACAGTTGGAGGATGAGCAAGCACTTGATGAGCTGTGGAGGATTCGTAGTGACCGCACTTTGAACCGGAGAAGATCCGGTGATCTATTGCCCGCTGAGCGAGAATCCATGCTCATCCAGGTAAATGCACACTTGGAGAGGCTGTTGGCTAGGGCCAACCAAGAGAAGAAATTGCTGAGGAACATGAAGAACCATTATTGGGCAAGAATGCACGTGTGCAAGGCAAAAATGAAGATGTTCCAAAGGCGGTTGGCCAAGGCACAAAAAAGGAGAAAGAGGCATGGGCCCCTTCATATCTTGGCCGAGGTTTCACTAAAGGACCAAGGCACTAAATAGCCTAGCCACAGCACAAATCCCAAGAAATTTTGAGCATTTTGGGTAAATTTTGGTTTTTCAGGCAATTTACAGGTTTTTCCCCATTAACGGGTCTCACCCCCCGCGCGACCCTACATCATGGCAACTCCATTTTGCAAAAACTCAGCATTTCCAGACTTGTCATGAGAAGTTACATATGCTCATCAATGGACTTGAGATTTTATGAAGTTTTGGGCCTCCAGAAAGTCAAAAAACAAGCAAAAATTGACTTTCTGCCACATTTTTGAGTTGCAGAAAGCAGTCTTGGGAGATTGCAATTTTGGAGGGGCAAATGACCACCAAATTCAGAAATTCCAGTTGGGTTGGAAAGTAGACTCACAGACCTTTCCAACAAGCCTACTCTTGCTCAATTTTTCCACCTGGAAGTGCCCCAAATGTGGTCCCAAAGGCACGCGACCCGTCAGGCAGAGGCGCGCGACCCGTCAGGCAAACTTCTCCAGATTTCAGTGTACAGCTCAGAAAAACGCAGTTTGACCCTGTTTGACTTTTTGGGGTGGATTATTATCCTATTTGATGCAATTAATGTACTTTATTGACACTTTTACTCTTATGTACCTCTTCTAGAAGATTCATTCATGAAAAAGGTGAAAGTTAAATGAATGAATTGGTTTCCTAGCTTATAGAGGCAAGTTGTTTTGACTGCCTAGTTTGTAGTGCTTAGTTTAGAAGTGGTTGAAACAGCTCCTAGGATAGTGAGCTCGACCCATGGAGGCAGGGAAAGAGGTTAGATGATCTATATTATGTACTTTCTTCCTCATTTTCATGGTTGGACTCTTGAGGGAGAAGCTATCATTGTATTATTCACTGTATCTCTGCAATTTTTGGCTAAGGAAGACCAGGGTTCTGCGGTCCTTTTTGGGATTCTTGTGGTTACATGTATTGATGGTGTGTTTCTCTATGTGCTTGTAAGTGTGTTATGTGAATCATTTCCTTTCTTTTCCTTCTGCATATTAAGCAAACGAAGTGTTAAAGTAAGAATTCATGACTGTCATGCTCTGCTTTTAAGTTTGTTTAATTTCAATGTTTTCTACTGTTTAAGGAGAATTCAAAGTTATTGTTTGCTCTCCTTAGCTCCTCACCTGTCATTCCTAATCATCCACCTCAATCAAAGGCATCAATACTGTCTCCTACCTCGCCCCAAAGAACCCCCTGTAGAAACTGTGTCCAATCCCCGCACCCAAAATTGCCATCCCCTCAATTTGCCACCAAAAACCCTAAAAACCCCAAATCAACCTTTCTGATCAGTTTACTAGCCTAAAATCAGTGTTACCTTATTGGTCATCTCATCCATTGAAGATTTTACCGAGATAGACCGGAGAGAGCCCTCTCCTGCCCCGTAGGGCTAGCTACGAGGCTAAGTGGTTTGATGTTGCCTTGAGGTTTACCTTTCTCAGCCTGAGGTGAAATTTCAAGCGCTAACAAAGAGGCTGGCTAATAAAACCACTCGTCGCTGTGGTTCCTCAGGAAAGGATAAACAACCAAGTGAAAGCATATGATCAGCTAAAGAGATGGTAGCAATGGAATGAAACAACCAAGGCTCATCTAACAGAATTTAGCGAAATAATGGCAATCACGAGATGTAAAATGGGTATGGGTTCATTTTTACACAAGCTTGAACCATGGAGAACTCTGCTTGGATTCGGTTTCATGTTTACACAAGCTTGAAATGAAAAACTATGCTTGTTATAAGTTCGCATGCCCCCAGCATAATAACGCAAAATGGTACATGCCCCCCAAGCTTCATTGCATTCAACAAAGTGGATGGAATGAAGGTTCACTCTCGAGATCTATGAAAGACTCGACTTGTATTTTACGAGATCTTAATCAAAGACTCGAGAGGAGATGTTTCATTTTTTAATGAGGTTGACCTAGGAAAATAACTATCTTCATAACCCTTATTTCATTTTTTAATGAGCTTGACACAAGATCAGGAACTATGCTCGGACACCTAGTTTCATTTTTTAAGGAGCTTGACACAGGAAAACGAACTATGCTCCGACCAAGCCTAGTTTCATTTTTAAGGAGCTTGACATAGGAAAACGAACTATGCTCCGTCCGAACTTCATCATAATGAATAGGAAGTCGGGGATTCTAAGAGTGCCACTCCCGATGGAAGTCCAACATCTTGGAAGTCAGGGCCCAATGCCCCCAGGACACTATGCACGACGGCGACATCACTGGATATAGGCATGGGATAAGTGGCCACGTAGTTGATCTGTGGTGGGGCAGATGCAACTGGTGGAGGAAAGCTAGGAGGGGATGACAACTGCGCAGGAGGCACCCGGGGACGAACGAACGATAATTGATCTATAGTCACGATTCTTCCATCGTGTGGAAAGAAAACCACACAGAAAAGTGAAGAGACAAGGGCCCCCATGGCATAAACATAGTCACGACCAAGGAGAAGACTGAAATCTAAAGCACCTTGGGTAACCGATACGTCTATATAGACGGTTTTGCCTCCCAAAGTAATAGGGAACTTTGGAAGGATCCCTAATGGTTGACTAGTTCCTCCGTCAAAAGCCGTCAGATTCGGTGCGACGGGCACAAGCTGTGGGGAACCCAAAGCTTGCCAAGTAGTGGCAGGCATAAGACTGACAGATGCACCCTCATCCAAAACAGTGCCAGGTATCGCCTTATTATAGGCGTGTACCGTGACCCAGAAAGGCACATGGGATGGAAGGCGGGAGGTGGTCAAACGAATCCAGTCGAAGGAAATGACTGAACTACTTGGTGGGGGAATCGTATGATTGCCCCCTGCTCTAAAGGGACCGAAGCAGGACTCTCGGGAGTAGCTGGGATAGGAGAGTCATTTTCGAACTCAGGAGAATCTGAGGAGACGAGAAGAACATGGGAATTATGCTCTTCTGACACAGAGTGATCGACGGGAGGGAAACCCGAGTCGACACTCTTTCCGACCAATGGTTGGTCTGGAACAGGCTTGGCACAGCCAGGTTCGGGAAGAGGGGCCTGGACAAGAGAAGAATTTGAATCAATCTCTTTGTCAACAGGGGGACAATCTCCGGCTGCAGAGAGACATTGATATCCAACGGGAAGTTGGGGTGAGGGAACTGCGAGACTTTCCAAGACAACGGAGGCTTTATCCATGAGCGGACAAAGGTGAAGGGGATGATTGCCTTCACAAAGTCTACAAGGGATTCGAATCTTCCCTTTTCCCTTACCATTTCCAGCTGATAAGGTAACATCGTCGTGAGCTTCAGAGGATGATGAGGGGCGGGCCGGATCGCGAGACCATACCCCTAAGACCCTGGGAATGCTAGGACAATCGCGAAGAAGGTGGTCATCCTTGCACAATCTACAAGGAAACTTGACCTTCCGCGGAGGAGCAGAAGGTGGCTCGACTTGAGGTGGACTCGGAGGAGTAGCTGCACTTTTAGCCTCTCCCTTAGGAGACTTCTTCTTCTTCGTCTTCTTCTTCTTCTTCTTAGCCACCTGGTTACTCGAATCAAGACTTTCACCAAGCGAAGTAGAAGATGAGGACGTAGAAGCAAGCGAAGAAGGGGAGAGGTCCACCTTAGAATCAACATGATGTTGTTCAGGTGGAGGGACTGATTGACCAGAAGTTGAGACGACAGGGACCAAAGAGGTTAGGAACAACCAAACAGGCAACCCAACAGTTAACCCTGGGAGGGACAACGTTGCCATGTAAGGAGCACCAACATTCCCAAAAGGAGCGAAATGACCAGGGTTTCCGTCAGAGGGGATCCCTGGGTTGGTGAACCCCAGAAAAGTTGCCATCGAAAAAGAAGCCTACTCAAGCTAACGCAAACAAGATCTAACCGGGTAAATGTGAATCGTGGCCGAATAAATTTTAAGACAAAGGAACCGAACTTGACCTTTTCACTTTTTAAGAGTCGAGAAAAGGACAAAAAGATGACTCTAGTCTCCTTCGAATTTTTAATGAGCCCGAAGTGACAAAATGCTCAGATGAGCCTTTTCTTTTAGGGAGTCCGAAAAGGATCAAAAGTGACTACTCTGGAGAACTAGGCAAAGGGTTTACCAAACAAATCCGTAAAACTGCATATACACCTTGGCAATCATATGAAAACCAAGGACTTTCCGTACAACAGTCAATCTTCCCGAATGCTGTGTTCAGTGCGTTACGGCTTGTAAGGCAGCAGACACGGCTTCCTGTGGATAAAGGATGATAACCTAGTGGGGTCTCCCCATATACTCGACGGTACATGGGAGCACAAATCCGTGCTAGAACACTATTGAGTCACAAAAGGAGGAATCACCCAACCTTAATGTGAAACAACAGTGACTAGGTTTAACGACGCCGGAACACGTCTCTAGCCTAGACCTCTAGATGTATGCGTTAAGTTCCAATGCGTTTTTAGATTCATTCAGTTCATTTTACGATTGATCTTTGATTAGGTTTCAGTTTCCAGGTCCTACCGTATGTAATCTCTCACAATTTCCTAAATGCAAGCTATATGCCAAAATATATCATTTCATTCGATGAACGCTAGCTACGAGAGAGTTGAGATCTTTCAATCAAACAAAATGATCATAAAACAATCAACAATGACTCTAATGTAGCTAATGGCAATAAACGAAACTTTTCTTTAAAGTCACTAATCGCTAATAACAATGAAAATCTCTAATTTCCATTAACTACTGCAACGCAAAAGAGATTGTTTGTTTTCTTTTCGATGGCAAAATGCACTAAACAAATTTTGAGAGATAATAACAAAGAGTAAAAGAAACAAATTTCACTCAATGAAAACACAATCAAGTCCCTGAAACACCAAGACAATCTTTCAAACCAAGAAAAATCACAAAGACCTCAATGAGCTATGTAATCTAAGCCCAAACGAAGCCAAGCGAAATCCAAACGAAAAAGAGGTAAATTGCTCGAAGAACACAATAAAAAGTTTTGACAACCACTAGACAAGTGCAAAAAGTAGCCAAGAAGTCAACTGGACAATCAAAGAACCAAAAACTCCTACGCAAGGCTCGATGCACAAAGGCACTAGATGCCCTAGGGCTGGAATGTGAAATCGATGGAAAGAGGCAAACACCCGAAGGATGAAGGTCAAAACCAATCAAACAAAGCTCTGACACACTCCAGTAGTTGAAAAACATGTGACAAGACAGAAATCCAAGCTCAGAAGACTTCCAAACAAGCAAACTGGAAAAGTTCACAGGCCTGGCGCGACTGTCAGGCTGTAACCCGCGCTTTTAAGGGATTGGCGCGAGTTGTTTTTGTGCAACATGCGCCCACTGGCGCGGCTGTCAGGCAAAAAATCGCGCTGATCAAGTTTGCTAGCTTAAAAATAAAAACAAGCAATCCAAGGCTTGATCAATAGTATCTAGACAGACCAGGCAGCAAGAGACAACTAAAAATTCAACCCAGAAAGCTTATCTAAGCAAGAAAAACAAGAGAAAACCAAAGGGCAAGACAAACTCCATGTTGTTCGATTCGTAAACCAAACCGGAGATTGACTGAAGTGGCGTTGATCTACTTCGCTAATGCAGAGCAATAGCGTTTCGAAGGCTATCTGGCCGTACTTCAGGCTCCGTCCAAAGTTTACAAATCAAACAACAAATAGTGTCCCCAGTGGAGTCGCCAAATTGTTGGCGAGGTAAATCCCCTCTGCAGACAGAGGCGATCCCCACTAGCCCAGAATGGGTCTAGCAACAATCAAACAATGCTAACACACAGGTTCCTAATTACAAATTAAAGGTAAATGATGAGAGCCTACTTGGATTCCAACGCTAGTGTTGTAGAAGAGTCGACACTCCCGTTCCTTTGCTCCGGCCGGTCACGATCCTCACGATCTTCGTGAATGGACACCTGCACATGCAAAGAACGACACAAATACAAGCATAAAATCCAATAGATGCAATTATATACCGGTCAGAAAAGATATAACTCAAACATCATTGCAATGAACAACAAGAGTGGAACCATAATGATAGTCATCTATTATTGATAAACAAAAAAGAAGAATACAACCATAGTTCTGATGTCAAATCCTCCTTTGGCTGGGTGATCAGCTACATATGTCTTGCAAAGCTTGTTGGGATTGGGAACAAGCCTCTCTCTCTTTGATTATGAATGCAAAGAAGACTCTTACAGCAATCTCTTAGACTTCTGAAAGTATAATTCTCCCTATGCTCGAACTAGCTTGTCAAAGGCAATAGAACAAGCTTTTATAGATGGAGGAGAAGGAGATAAGATCAATCACACCATCTATGGGACTGGGTTTATCCTCAAAAAGCTATTATGGATAGAGGAAAGGGAGATAAGATTAATCACGACATCCATGGGATTGGCATTATCCTTAAAAAGCTTCATGAGTCGAAAGGAAAGAACCTTCGCGCGTGCATTTGTTAAAAAGATTTCCCAAACTCGGTTGGCACGAGTATATCTCTGAGACAGAGCGCCAACTGGTGCGTCCTCTTTGAAGGATTTCCCCTATTGGCATGAATAGTACACTGTGGATTCGCGCTAATGGAAAAAGGGAACTTTTTAAGGATATTCTGTAGGAGATGTCTTCAGGGCATATGAATTCCATACTTAGAGGAATATAATGCAAGTGTTTTCAAGTTATGTCACTTCTCACAGGTCCCGGAATGAGTCCTCCAAAGTGCGGGAGAGGGGTGACAGGGACGGTGACAAATGGTGACAAATTACTGTGTAACAATGACAATGGTTCTCAAGGTACTTCCATTACAATCTATGAAGTGCGAATAAGTGATATGAAGTCGAAAACCCATAGAATTGTTTGATCGAAGGCAAATGATGAGAACCCATCGTCAAAGGCAAGAAACCTGCCATTAAGGCATGTAGCTCTCAAGGTATTGAAGGTTTGTAGATCAACTTCCTAGATAATGAGTTGAAGTAGATAGGAAGCGACCCGTCGTAGGAAAGCCTACGACATAAAACAAAATGTCAAGTTTTGAGAATAGTTTGCAAGGACTGGCTCGAGGATGGATGACTCGATTGAAGGCTAGAATTTGCAAAGGAATTTTGAACTGAGGTTAAACTTCTCTTGAACACATAACGACATGACAATTGACTTGGCAGCATTTGACTTAACGATAATACCAAAAATCATGAAAAATTTCAATGAGGTTCGATTAATTGTAAGACAAATGGATTTCCCAACCCAAACATGAGTGTGACAAAGTGTTGTGTTCAAGAGTGACATGCTACCTTTAGAAATGACAATGTAAAATGGACACCTTTTCCCAATTGCCCCCACCATTACTAGCAAGTGCCTCTTTATTTTTTACAAGCTTGAGGAGGATAACATATGCTTAGACTATAAGCTCATCCTTTGGATGAGTCCATCAAAGTATTTTTAATGAACCCTAAGAAGGAATGGTTCGGTCCTGTTATTCTTAACGGGTCCTATACTACTTAGTTTTTACGAGTCCAGTAAAGGAGTAACTCAACGTTGTTTTCTTTTAAAGAGTTTGAAAAAGACACAAAAAGGAAACTAATTTAGTTCTCTTACCACAAAATTTTAATGAGTCCAGAGAAAGTAAAGCTCGGTGTTTTTCAGTTTTAGAGAATTAGAAGAAAAACATAAGTAGACTTCATCATGTTCTTTTTCGTAAGTTTTAGTCCCTCGGGTCCGAAAAAGGATAAAATAATACAAGAGAGAACTCTATTGACCATGTTCGATCAACATATACCTTTTTTCGTAAATAGTCCTAACTCAGTTCGTAAGAGGGGTAAACTTATACTGAGAGGACGATTGTTCATTTACTTTTACGAGTTTGAATAAGCAAGTACTCGGTAATCCTTTCATTTTTAAAAGAGTCTGAAAATGGATAAAAAGAGGACTCTATGATTTTTTGCTTTTCGTAAGTTTTTTAAGAGCATGAAAAGTGATAAAAGTTTGCTAAATAGTCAAAATGATTTATCCTCGCTTTGTAACCTATCTTGCACATTTAAACTCAATAAATCGTTATAACTGCTCAAAAATATAAGATTTTCCCTCCTAAAATATTTTAAATATAAAAAATAATATTTTTTGGCTTAAAAATCCTATAAAAGTGGGAAAAGTAAATTATTTTTCACCATTTGCATTTTTACCATTTGAGAGCAGAGAGAGGAGTTTTTACCACCAGAATTCCAGGACTGATTCTGAGCTAACTGGTGGACGAAATCGCGAACCGTTTCTTCCAGGTAGAAGATCTCTCCTTAACTTATCTTTTCATCTGTTTAAAATTCCATTTTAATCTTTCAATTATTTTTTTTGGGCAATATTATGTCAAAAAATGTGCCCTCGGTCTTGCGCTGGTTTCTTTCAGTTGGGCTCGCGTAGGCTGGTAAATTTTTCCACATGGAAAATCACGGTCCACGCAGATTTTTTCTAGAAAAATCCGCACATCTGCGCCCTGTCTGCAAAACGACGGCAGCGCAGGCAGCGAGGGTTATTTTTTCCAATATTTTGGCCTCAAAAAACATGAGATGGTTTTAAAAAATGATTCTAATCCTTTTAAAATGGTCATTTTAGTCTAATTGATTGTTCAAAATGGAGTGGAGGGAAAGAAATCATGAAGCCAATGATTTGGCAACTTTGGCAGATCCAACTACCATATAGGCTCTAAGAACTTGTAGCCTCCTAAAATACTGGCTCATTCATGGGATGAAATCTCAGGTAGATCTGATGAATGGCTGGTAAGAAACTGGAATGTCTAGGAAAAATGTTTCTTGGTCGCACATCATCGCATTACCATTAACGTCGATGAAATCTATTTCTTGATTAGGCTATCTCATCGGGGAGCCTACATTTCATTATTTGGTTAGAGCACAGGAGGAGATACTACTGATGGGTATCTACAACGCTTTTCCAGGGGTGCACCACCCAAGGATGGCAGAATTGATATTCAGTCCATCGAGCTCTTGCCCCCAAGGACCATTACTTTCACTGTTAGCAAGCTGTGTGGCAGTGCTACCCTTCATTTAGCCACACGGGCACAGATGTAGACTGTCGTGGAATGTTGGGAATCCATGGTGTTCAACTGGTGCGAGGCAGTGGTGGTAAACATGAAGGGGCAACTGACTAGATGCAAGAATGGGAAACTAAAGAATTTCGGTTATGACACCATTCTTATTGCCTTCGCCCTAGAGAGGATTCTTGTTCTTCGGCCATAGCAGATTCTAACAGATGAGGGGGAACCTAGGGATCCACACATGATGAGGTGGGTTGCACTGATGGCATGTCATGGAGGCGATGGACCAATAGTGATGTATAATCCTGAATTATTTAACTAGCTAGGCCAACAGATCGTTCTGATCGAGGAATTTCCATATGCTGGGATGGATTATAGAGGTGATTTTGATATCCCACTTCCAGTTGGAATTCAATGGAGTGATCTAGGTGAGAATTTCTCATTTTGACATGTTTTCAATTTTTTAATTTTTTATGTGTTTTTGTCTTCAAAGTCTAATTATCCGAAATGCATGTGTAGATGTGGGCCCAAACCGACCAACATGGCTAAGGTGATTTTAGAGATGAGGCGAGCAGCCTGTAGTGGCTACAACAACTAACGCAGAGGCAGAAGAGATTCTGATAGAGCTGGAACACAACCTCGAGAGGTTGACTTTGGATATCCCAGAGACTAGGACGGATGACATTCCTTGCCCTTATCAAGGACATGTAGTTGGGGTTCCAGGGCCACTTAGACGATTACTGTGTCGAGTTGCTTGTGCTGTCATTTGCTATCATGAGAATCATCATGCTTAGCTATTCTAGTTTCTAGGACCACTTTATTAATTTTTGGTGTGAGGATATTCGGAAAATAAAAGGCCACGAGGCCTTATGTCCTTAGATGACATATTTTGTAGACACACTTCTATGCAAACTCTATTTTAATGAAAAAAGTACTACTTTTTCCTATTGTTTATCTTGATCAATGTATGAATGAATATTGTTTTTAATTTACAGATGTTGCAAATGTCTATTTAACAGATGATTAGCCAATGCATCTGTCAATGTATTTAAATATCTTGAAATGTGTTGATATTCGATATAATCAAATTTCCTTTCCAAAAGACGGACTCGTAAAAACACTCTTAACATTGTTGGACCCCTTACTGTATAGACACCATTTAAATGTAATACTACGAGCTGCGAATCTAACCTAACGATCAAACGCTGGATACCAAATGTGATGGCATTAGCTAATAGCTCAATGACTATTCTACTATGTTATTTTTTGTTTGACCGAGGCATATTCCATGAATAGAGACTAGCTCATCACTGGGTGAATAGATAACCCAGGCTGTGGAAGATAAATTATGAGTACTACGAATAGCGCCATCAACAAAGCCAATGTAAGTCTGAGGGAACATCAACATCTTCAAATCAAGTGCAAAACAATATAAGCAGGAGAAGTAGTAGAAAATGTGAAAAACATTAACTATCACACATACCTAAAAAATGGTAAATAATGTACAAATCTCCACCAAAATTTTACGCATAATATTTCTTTAGGTAAAGACCATTTATGGGCTTTCCCAAAGGAATACCATCTTAATCAACCAACTCATAGGCTCCTTTAGCTAATACGTGTTTTATGATGTAAGGGACATGCCACATGGGTTCGAACTTTCCCGTGGCTAACTTGTCATGAGCTTGATCATAAACTAAGACTAGGTCACCTTCTGAATATGAACGAGGATTAACGTTTTGATTGAATTGAGTTTCAACACGTTTTTTGTGAGCTTCACTAGCCAGTGCAGCATCACGACGATTGTCATCTAAACACGCTAAATGTACAAAACATTGTTCTTCTACAGAGGTAGAAAGCAGTAATTTGATAGCTAGTTTCAAGGACGGGATTTCACATTCAATGGGTAACACTACTTCCAAACCATAAACAATGTTGAATGGAGTAAAACATGTCAATGTTTTTGCAGTAGTACGGTAAGCCCACAATGCTGAAAAGAGCATGGACTACCCATTTCCTTTATGAATACTAACTATCTGTTTATTCATATTGGTTAAAATTTTATTGACGGTTTCGACCTGACCATTAGCTTGTGGATAGTAAGGAGTAGAGATACCATGGCGTAGGATGAGCTATGTGGATAGTTCAACCATCATAAAGTTAAGAAAATGACTACCATGGTTTGTAACAATAGCTTGTGGGACACCAAACCGAGCAATCACATGATTGAAAATGAAAAATGTTGCAGTTTCGTCGTCGTCTCTATATGTAGGCATCACCTCGGCCCATTTCATAAAGTAATCGACTGCCCCATTTGGAAAAAGGACCGAAAACTATGATAGGGTTTAGTGATTGAACAAATCCAAAGGTTTTAGAGGGGGGCCAAAAACAACCAATAAATTCAGCAAAGGCCAGCTTCTAGTTTGGAAACATGTCTACCAGTCTTTGATCTGTTTCGAAGGTGGTTTGATTACTGAAACTTTTCTCGTGAGGAAATGTTGGGGTGAACATGAGGTTCCTCCAACTATGTTTTAAAAGTTTATTGTTTTGTAATTCATTGGATTTAATATTTTAATTTTATTATTCTACGTGCATTGTCTTTCCTAATGGTGTCAAATTTGGGTGCTGCATACATGTCACAATAATCAGCAAGAAGACACAATGTCATCTTAAAAAATGATTGTTGTAACACACATTTCTAAAATCATAGAAACCATATTTAGTTTTTATATTGCAAGTCATTACTTTATGAACCTGTGTGTACAAATATGGTTCGGGGTTTTCGTGTGAAGCTCTACCTCTTGATCAACTGTTCTAATGAAGGTTTCATCCTGAACAGAGTGATCAATTTTGTAATATCCTAATTAACCTTAACGAAGTGTAGGTCCTAATTGAAAGTCTCGTGTTGGAATTTACTTGCAACAGTTAATTGTGGTGGTTTTCCTGCTTTACCATCACAATTAGTGTATGGCAATATAATTTGTTGTGGCTAAAAACTGAGGCACATCATTTCATGGTTATTATTTTTTAGCCATTTGTGCTTGTAGTTTTATAGCATAAAAATCTTATGGTCATGATCTTTAATATACCTTGTCAAAACCCCTTTAGCCAGTCTTGATATTTTGTAGATTCATATAGTACAAATCCTAGCCTTGGAAATCATAAGACAATTTTAAGACTTTCTATACTTTCAAAGGTGAAATATGTCGTGCTATGAATATATAATAAAGTCTTAAAAGATAAAGAAAGAATTGGAATAAACTAAACTGCACTTTTGTGCCCAATCTTATAGCTCTTAATGGATGACTAAACAATACCTAATGATCAACAAAGTGGAGAGAGAGTGTATATAAATTGTATCCTCTTAAGAATAATCTACAATTAGAACTGTGTCTGTTTCATGCAACATGTTCTCCGGTAAGTTTCCACAAATCAAACTGTATGATGTCATCTTCATATTACTACAACGCGAATATTAAAACTTCTAGTTGTTGTGTGTCGGCCACCAGAACCAGACATTTCTCTTTGAGGTTGGCCCGATTTACCCCCTGAGCATTTGGATCCATGTATTGGCTTGAGTTTACCTTAATGAAGGCATATTGAACCAATCCTCCCTTTATTATCTTTTCAAACTATGTGACAGTTGGAGTGCAGCGGAAAGCCCCATTGATAATCTTCCAAAGCACTCATCTCTTTAAGATGTCCTAGGCACTGGTCTACAATCAACCTAGAGGTTGTCTTGAGGAGACTTTTCATATCCCCTGAAGCACTACTGCTACGGGTGCTAGAAAAAACGACAACATATACCTTGAGAGATTTGATCCTTTAGAGAGATATCAAATCTTAAAGGTGCAAACCTTTTCTCAAATTTTGCACACAATTTTTTTTTGCACCTTGTGAGATTTAATCTTCTAAACACTTAATAGATCTGTAGTTAAAATAAATCTAAACTAGTTTAATTAATTTTTTAATATTTTTCTCCCCAAGAAAAAATCATAATTTTCATTAATGAGTTGAAAATTACATGTTGTAAATGCTTGCAAGCATATTCTCTCACTGTCTAAGTGATGCTATCAACAAAAAAAACTATGAATGATGCTATCAATAAAAAAGCTATCCCAAATTGGGAGACTATTAAAATTTTAATGTGATATGTTTCTTTCTCAAATTTTGCACACAATTTTTTTTGGCATCTTATGAGATTTAATCTTCTAAACACTTAATAAATCCATAATTAAAATAAATCTAAACTAATTTAATTAATTTTTTTATAAAATCGTAATTTTCATTAATGAGTTGAAAATCACAAGCTGTAAATGCTTGTTAAAATGTTTCAAAATTTTAGCGTGTTCGAGGCCACATTTAGTTTATCAGTAAAGTAATATATTTGTAATAACTCAATTTAAAGAGCATGATTTCGCTCTGTAAACCCTTGCCAAAACCCTAAAATACACATTTTTATTCGTATAAAAGCCTTACCGGCTCCTATTAGTCTTTCATTGAGCGGCGAGTAACGAAAGCACAGAGGAGGACGACGAGATTACTAACGGGTCTGCATCTGCATCTGCATCGTAGCAATGGTACTGCTTCTCATTTTATTTGTTTATGTATTCTTTGTCCGTGTGATGGATCTTTCGAATCTCTGAGCTTTAATGAAAATTTTGTGTTATCTCCTTTCACGGACTCAGATTATTACATTACTGATAGATTAGGTTTTGCCCGAGCCACTGCGTGCCGGTGAAAATAACTGCACGCGATTCCACACTCAGGCCTAGTCGATGCTTGTTTGCTATGTCGTTGTTATCCCCAGAAATACTCTATAATTTGTTGTGATTTTAGGGCTTCAAGACGGTTGTTGCCAGAAGTAGTGTGCTAGTTGTTTCAATGTTAGTGTTTCAGAAGGTACGGCGAAATGGGAAGTCCTGGCGATTTTGAGCATTATCTTAAACTACATACGGCCATCCTTATTTACTATGTTTTAATGAAAAAAAACAATGTTACTTTTACCAAGCTATATACATAAAACCAAAGTCGCTGGAGGACTGCATCTTTTGTCATTACTGTTTTACCCCTATGGACAACTAGAACCACGTTGAAATTCAATGATCTGCGTGGGCAACTCTTTCTAAAATGATTTTACAGTAATGAAACAAAAACTACAAAACATATTTCAATAGATGCATGATAACTGTTCACCCTCCTTACTAAATGGAGTTAAATGCTCAAAACAGGATATATACACATAGTATGTTTCAGCAGCATAAATAAGATGTCCTATAACACAGGAGACCATTGATTTCGAACAGATTATTCAGTGGACTACGCTACATTGGTAATGAATGGCAAATCAAACATCACGGTAACAACATTTTAGCATAAGAGCCTTTTTGTAAGAACACAATATGAACAAGATTTATTCCCTAAAGAGGGACTTAAATACAGTGGTTACAGAGTTTACAACCCTTCTTGCGGCCTGGCACTGCAAGCAAGATCTGCCTGCTCTACTCGGGCCTGCGCCTCTCTAAGTGCAACCACTTCCTCTTCTGCAGATTCATCTCTACCCTGTTTCTCTTCCTCTGGCGAAAAGAACACAAGGAAGTATTGATGGCCTTCCTCAACACTTCGACGCGGATTACGCTAACGGGTTGTTCCCAACTTTTTCTTATTGAAGCGTTAGGCATCTGCCAACAATTTTTTTTTTGGCATCCTTCTCTCCTGGACCTTCAATCCTTCTCGCTTACCACAACCATCATGAATTTCTTGCCGTCACGGTTCTTTGGAAGGAGCTCCGGATGTAGTGGCCAACAGTCTTCATTGGTGTGGCCAATCTTGTGGCAATGACTGCATTGTTTAGGAGCCATCTCTCCATCTGCACGTTGCTTTGCCCGGGCTGTATGGAAAGAATTCTTTTGCTCCCTGAATGCTTGCATGTTCTTCCCTTTCATCTCAATATACAGGGCTTAGCCTTGTCTAATGTTCGTATATAAAGTAATCCCAGTTGTGTTGGATATAGATGTGAGGGCCTCCAATGTGTTTAATAAGAACACTAAGTTCATCTTCTGAAATGTTTAGCAAGATAGCTAATTTTCGGAAATTGGCAGTGTAATCTTGTAGATTGTTCATGACGTTGCCTGAGATACTGCCATTGAATTTGTTGTTCTCTGACATACCCAGCTAGGTACAATTTCTCGCAAATCATATCTTCGAAGTTTGAAGTTACTCTACAGCTGCATTCCTTTGCTGTTGCTAATGTTGGAAGTAGGTCTCCCACCACAGGGAAGCATGCTACAAACAGTTTAAGGCACACAAAGGTAATTTTTTGCACATCATTATATTCTTTGGCTGAAATAAACCTCAAGCTGCCTTTAACCAATTATTCAGTTTTTCTTCCTATATTTTCCCCTCAAATTGCTGAATGTTGAGCTTTGCCCCCACTGTAAACTGGCTTAGGCACACTTGTTCAGAAGGAGTCTTTCAAACCAAGTCAGATGTCCCCTGTTGTACGGCTTTGAGACCTGCTTCCATCCAAGTGAGTTTTACATCAGGAGATACATTTTCTCCTTACGTAGAGGCATCTTCTTAACTCGTTTGTTCCAGTATTTTTTGGGGCCCGAAGGACAGGAAGAAATACAATGTATTCACCAAAAGTAAACACCTAGTTGTTTTGTTCAAATATGATTTTGATGATTCGTTATGTCAAGGTGTCTTCTGTTCCCATGTGGCTTAAATGAACAGATCATTAAATGTTAGCATTTTTAATCTGGCCTTCGCAGTTATAGTCGTTTCCTGACTTCAGAAATTGCCGTTGATTCTAAATGACCATATGGAGGGGCTACATGGATTATGCAATACCTTAACAGTTAGCCCATTTCCAGTTTATGCAATGATTAACCAGAAACAACTGAAAGTTCTTAAATTTACCGACCAAAAACCTCCAGATTAGCATACAAAGCTGAAAGCAACATTATCTTCACTACTTTGGTATTGATGGATCTTCAACTGTTGCTTGGGCTGGGATTGACTTCCCTGGCTGTGTTGTGCTTCCTTGATGTAGTCTGGTCTATTGCCTTTTTGAGCGACATGGATTGTGCAACATCTTAACAGTAAGCCCGTTGACAAAATTTGTCCAATAGTTAACAAGAAGCAACTAAAGGTTCTTAAATTTACTGAATATAAAACTTTCAGATTAGCATACGAAACTGAAAACATCATCATTTCTACTTTGTTACGGATGGATCATCAACTATTGCGTGGGCCGAGATTGGCTCTTGGCTCTTACGAGCTTCTGGGTTCGCTTGACCTCCAAGCGACCCTTTGCTTCTGAGTCGCACCAACTCTGCAGATTGCCTCTTCTGGGCTTACACTCCGCATTCAAGCATCTCTGAGCCTCTTGGGCTTCTCTGTGCTTCTCCTGAGCATAACTCTTTGTGTTATCAGTGGCTTGCTCGACCTCCAAGTGAATCCCTGCCAAATGCGTTCTCTGTGTATTTGTAACCATTTGGTTACAGTCCTCCATCATGGAAAACCATGCGTTTTCACAAAAGAATCAATTTCTCATGGAAATGAACTGGCAAGCTCCAAAAACCCAGTTGTTCGGCCTTCCTCCTGCAGAAATCCCACGTTCGAAAATGTAACACAATACACAGGAAAACACCTCATGGAGCGTTTAATCGGACTTCAAATATTATTGAATTGCCCCTAAAACCTATCGGGTCTGTCCAAATATCACTTATCGCAATCGCATAGCGAAATGGTAAAAACCCAATACACAGGAAATACAAAGAAATTCCACATTCCCGGATTTCAAAACTTATGAAGTTGGGTCTATAAACCCATCGGGTCTGTCCCTTATCGGCATATCACTATCGCAAGTCGCATGGTGCATGTGGCGGCCCTTTGTATCGGGGATCCACCAATTGCTGACCACCCCGATCGAATCCTGACCGTTGATCTGCGCACCCGATCCAACGGTCCATGCGCAATCGCACATCGGCCCATCGCTTTATCGCATGTCGCAATATTGCCGTCGCAACGACTTGGGGGTCTTCCCCTTGGTTATGCCGATCGCCGATACCGCACCTCGCGTATTGCATTAGTGGGGTCTACACCTCTGCTCCTCCGATCGCCGACCGCCCTGATCGTCGATTTAATCGCATATCGCTTTGCTTGGGGTCTCGATATCGAGTGCAGCGTACCTCTGACCCGATATATCGGAGATCACTAATCGGGGGTCCTTTTGCCCTTGCGTTAAGTCCTTCCCTTGGCTTTTTCCGATGCGATTTCTTCAATGAGCCTTTTAGGCCATTTTCATAAGAATTTGCCTCCTTTTCAAAGGACAAAGGCAACCTTCTTTCTGCGATAACTTCTTCACCTGAAGTCCATTTTAGCCCATTCAAATTGCAATGGATTCAAAATGACAAGGTCTATGCAATGGGACTATTTCCAGGAGCAACCCTTGACTTTCATTTTCCTCTGTGAGGAACACTTTAGACTTAGAAGTCTATTCTAGATCCATTTTGGATCATGACAAGACAAGGAAATGGAACTTGAAGAAGGATCATCAAAAGGTTTATCAAGAAAGTCAAAGACATTAAAGAGGACATCAAATCATTAGGAAGGTCTAGTCTACACATTATCTTGAAGGAAGGAACTAAGGAGTATCTAAAAAGACCTCAAAACTCTAGCTCATTCAAAGAAGGGTTCTATACTTGAAGCATTCTTGGGAAGTTCACACAATTTACAATCATTATCATAAGTAAAAGAAGAGCTCAGGGACCCTACCTCCACTCAAAGGAGGACTACACATTGAAGCGTCTTGAAGTCTCTATATCCAAGGAAAGTAAGAAGAAGCATTGAAATTAAGAAATCAAAGCAATCTCCCTCTCATTGAAGAAAGGATCACTTTTCAAAGCATTCTTGAAGAAAAACATCTTCAATTATCAACATCTTCAAGACGACATCAATTTCAAGATATAATAATCAAAGGAGATTTTCACTTGAAAAGTAATTATCTTTATATTTATGCCTAAATCTACTATCAAAATGACTTCATTTTGCAAGGAGAGCAACAAATTGGCTGGGTTATCGATATTCCTTGCATGGAAAAAGAGGATAGACTTGATCCTCATAGAGAATGAAGTTATTAGTCATGTCAATGGTAAAGTCTCCAAACCATCTGAAGAACAAGATCAAGCATTATCAAAGTATATGAAAGGGGAAATAAGGGCTCAAGCGATTCTTATAGAATCCATCAAGGATCCCCTCATTCCTTATGTAACAAAATTGGACACATCAAAAGAAATATATGAGAAGCTAGTAGAATTATTCTTCGTAAGCATTGTTAGAGAAGTCATATATTTAAGAACCAAGCTATACAAGATGAAGAGATTAAAAGAAGAAGAAATAGCCTCATACTTTATTAGGTTATCACAAATAAGAGACCAACTACAAGAGTTGGGGGGAATAATGCCCGATAAAGAAAAGATCACAATTGTGCTCAATGCTACTCCATTCAATGAACAATGGTTGTTATGTAAGATTGAAGAAACCAGGTTAAAAGCAAAAATTGATGTTGGACCAAGCGAACAAGTTCAAGCATTTGCTGCCATGGCTAGGAGGAAAGGAAAATTTGGGAAGTTTGGTCCTCAAAAAAAGAAGAAGATTGATATGTCAAAGATCTAATATTATGGCTATCAGGAATATGGGAATTACAAGAGAGATTGTCCTATAAATTCAAGGAGGACAACAAGAAAAGGAAAGAAAGGAATGAAGCCCGTATCACCGAAGAAGTGGAAGAATCTGATGAGAAGAAATCCAAAGGGATAGATCTTCACTATTAAGGTTTCTCAAATGCATAACAAGAAGAAGTAGGAGATGAAAAAGACTTCTACCATGGCAAAAGTCTACATGGTTGTAGCAATCATGATGATAGTAGCTCATACTGAAGTAGTAATATGATTGGAAGAAAGTCATCTAGCATAGAAATCATCATCATACATCATCTATAAGAAGGAGCATTTGCAGAAAGAGGACAATCAAGGTCCTCCAATGGAATCTTCATTAGAAGGTTCACCTCTACTTGGAAGAAGCAAGTGTCTCGCTGATGGTCTACATTCCACCTTGTGTGGGATCCTTTGCTTAAAAGGATGATGGTATGATGACATAGGAGTGCAACATGGTTGAAGCACTTTCAAGCAAGGAAATGAAGCTTCCGAAGGAAGTGTTGATGACCAAACGAAGAAAAGAGGTATGTATGCATGTGTTCGATAGATTAAGTCATGTCATCATATAGTTGCAGATAGTATGGTTGAATGCTCTATCAAATGAGCATGATAAAAAAAGAAGGATCTCTTCCTTGAGAAAGATGTATGAAGGCATATGCCCTAGTTCACATATTGATCATATGAACTATGAAGTCAACATAAGAAGCTAAGGAGTTCATACTCAAGTTTTGTTTATGTCTTCTTTGTTCATGTGATGGATCTTTTGAAAGACTCCTTAAATTAATGAACGCTGGCAGTGAACTAGTTAATTATTAGCTCTGCTGATTTTTCCATTATAGCGTGATTCGTCCGCTGACTTTTCATTCTGAAATTTTGCACTGTCATGTAATTTGGAATTTTGTGTTGCCGTCAAAGAGTTCTACATATACACAGTGGCTGGGCGGATCTGAATCCGAATCCATCTCTGATATGGGGATCTGCGGATCTAGCCACTAGGACTGACGGATCCGGTAAGGTAGCAAGTTATTAATACATATGCATTTATATGTTACATTTGCTAGGCTCACTGGTCTTTTAGCTCAAAGGTTCTTTGACCTAACCACACAAACACTCTAACCTCGAAACATATCTGTGCAGTTTCTTGCAGGCTCAATCCCCTTATACACAAAGGCAGGCCTGAATAAAACCTAGTTCACATCCTAATTAATCTATACTGGCTCAACAACCTAAGTGTCCTGTGTACATATTTGTTACAATTTGGGGGTTGAGCCAAGGGTATTGCATTTCCCTCGCCTTTATATATATATATATATACAACACACATTTACATAATCAAAATTCAAAACAACAACAGACCTAGTGTAATATTCTCTTTTTTTGATGTGGTCAAGATGGATGGTATTTGCCTGTGGTATTTGCTGTTTCCCATGGTATTCACATTCCTTTTTAGAGAAAAATAATAAATTATAGGCTTCTAGAGAGTCCATCAAGCTTATAAAAGGGGAGAGGAGCAAGGCTCTTGGATCATCCGGAATTTGACTATCTTATTGTGTATTTGTTGAGAACTTGGCATGGCTAGTTCCAACTTGATCCCGGAATGAAAACCCTGTGGTGATATTTGTCCGGTGGATCCATCCTGGATTCTCAAGTGTTCTTCATTTGTTGAACCGCTGTGGATGCCATTGACAAGGGCTTCAAGGTTAATAGTACTGGCATGTATCATTTTACAGTTAGTAATAAAATAAAGTGGCTGCAATTAACAGTTTGATTTGTGTTCTGTGTTTTGGGTAAATTTATTTTTCAGATATTTTTATTGTAAATGCATGTGTTGTACTAGATCTGGAAATTATTGTAAAGAGAATGTTATATGGAACACTATAGTGGTCCAGATCCATTCTGATTTTCCCGGTTTTGGATCTTACACCTAGTGTTGCCTGGCATCCTCAAGCTCAGGATGTGGATCTTACACCTCGTGTTGCCTGGCATCCTCAAGCTCAGGATGTCATTGTGTGTCACCATTTTAGCACTAGCCCTTTCCATGTCATGTCATTCTGTGGCATGAAAGCCTCAGGCAGATTATTTTGTCTGCAATAGTCATTGATCAGGTAGTATATGTAACATTATTTGGAACCAGATCACCCATTTTGTTCAAAATCTTCAAGGCATCCCTCCTTCTACCTTCAAGGCAAAACTTGTAACTCGTTTTGCTCATATGGACGCTAGGGTTTCAGTTATGTAGGTTGTGGGCTGATTTCTGGCAAAACTTGCAATCATATGCACGCTAGGGTCACAGTTAAGTAGGTTGTAGACTTGTAGGCTCAGAAATGAAGGATAAAATGCAAAAAATGTGAGAAACAAAGGAAGGAGAGATGCCAAAATTGTAAGAAATTTACCTGCCTTATAGCATATAGGCTTTATTTTGGTTTTCTCTTATATTAAAAGAACTCTAATCTTCTCTTTTTCTCGTTTTTTATCAACAATGTGTTTGAGGGGGGTCATGTGTGTCTCACAGCTCTTAATTAGGGTGTTGATTCTGAGGCATTTTGGTTATTGATACTCTTCTGGAAGTGAAAGGTTGTGGTGAACAGGAGTTTCCTGCAATTTTTTTTCCCTTTCTTTTGTATATATAAATTTTACTGTTTAGCGATTGAACAGATCCAATAAGGTTTTAGAGGGGGGCCAGAAACAGCCAATAAATTCAGTAAAGGCCAGCTTCTGGTTTGGAAACATGTCTACCAGTCTCTGATCTGTTTCTAAGGTGGTTTGATTTCTGAAACTTTTCTCGTGAGGAAATGTTGGGGTGAACATGAGGTTCCTCCAACTATGTTTTAAAAGTTTATTGTTTTGTAATTCAATGGATTTAATATTTTAAGTTTATTATTCTACCTGCATTCCCTTTCCTAATGGTGTCAAATCTGGGTGCTGCATACATGTCAGAAGAATCAGCAAGAAGACACAATGTCATCTTAAAAAATGGTTGCTGGAACACACCTTTCTGAAATCACAGAAACCATATTCAGTTTTTATATTGCAAGTCATTAATTTATGAACTCGTGTGTACAAATATGGTTTGGGGTTTTGGTGTGAAGCTCTACCTCTTGATCAACTGTTCTGATGAAGGTTTCATCCTGAACAAAGTGATCAATTCTGTAAGATCCTGATTAACCCTAATGAAGTGTAGGTCCTAATTGAAAGTCTCGTGTTGGAATTTACGTGCAACAGTTAACCGTGGTGGTTTTCCTGCTTTACCATCACAATTAGTGTATGACAATATAATTTGTTGTGGCTAAAAACTGAGGCACATCATTTCATGGTCATTATTTTTTAACCATCTGTGCTTGTAGTTTTATAGCATAAAAATCTTACGGTCATGATCTTTAATATACCTGGTCAAAACCCCTTTAGCCAGTCTTGATATTTTGTAGTTTCATAGAGTACAAATCCTAGCCTTGGAAATCATAAGACAATTTTAAGACTTTCTATACTTTCAAAGGTGAAATATGTCGTGTTGTGAGTATATAATAAAGTCTTAAAAGATAAAGCAAGAATTGGCATAAACTAAATTGCACTTGTGTGCCCATTCTTATAGCTCTTAATGGATGACTAAACAATACCTAATGATCAACAATAGTGGAGAGAGAGTGTATATAAATTGGATCTTCTTAAGAATAATCTACAATTAGAACTGTGTCTGTTTCATGCAACATGTTCTCCGGTAAGTTTCCACAAATCAAACTGTATGATGTCATCTTTGAATATTTTGTTCTTAATTTTGTATGGTATGGTGTAATTTCTGTCTCCTCGTCTATATAATTATCTGTCTATCTATATTATAATGTTTTTCTACTTCTGAAAATATATTTTTTTATATAAAAAGGGAAAAAACAACGCATATGGTTTTCAATATTTTTGTAAATTATATGATTTCAGTTAAGTGATAAGTATTCTCGTTCCCATTATGTGGTGTGAGAAGACATCCTAGATGATTTGATCATCACGTTGAATAGTATTCTCACTTTTGCGTTGTTTGATATTATGATGATAGGTCAATGTTCCGAAGACCAAGAAAACTTTTTGCAAGAACAAAGCTTGCAAAAAGCACACTGTGCACAAGGTTACTCAGTATAAGAAAGGGAAGGACAGTCTTTCTGCTCAAGGTAAGTTCACTTTTTTGACTGCACTGATACCAAAGGTGCCGGTCTATTCATAAAGCAAATCAAGCTGATGGAACTTCCATTTTGCTAGGGAAACGACGGTATGATCGAAAACAATCAGGTTATGGAGGCCAGACAAAACCTGTGTTTCACAAGAAGGTAAATAAATATTTAACGAGTGCTGCCAGCGTCTTTCGAACCTGAAATATTTCAAGAGTTGGTCATATTAACTTTTTAAATGTCTACAATGAATCTGATGTGATAATATTTCAATTTGTTGACTTACTAGGCAAAAACAACAAAGAAGATTGTGTTGAAGCTGCAATGTCAGTCTTGCAAGCATTATTCTCAACATGCAATCAAGGTGAGCTTTTAACAGTTTCTATCTTTTCTGTTCTGTTGCTATTCAACGATGCCCTCTTTTTCTATGTTGTGCCTTACGACAATGTTGTAATCACACATATATATAACTTGGGCAAATGCCTTCGTCTGGATTTCATTGTTTTGCAGCGTTGCAAACATTTTGAGATTGGTGGAGACAAGAAGGGGAAGGGAACCTCCCTTTTTTAAACTTTCAGCTTTGTTGCAGCTTTATATCCATCATTTTACATTCTTGTTCGCATGTCTGTCCAAGGACAGAAATTTTGTTGTGTTGTTTATTAGTAGATAGAGTCAACCAACCGAAGATGCCAATTTAAATTTTGCCTTTGTCTTAATGTCTCTTGCACTTAATTTAAAGAACAAATCCTTGGATTCAAATCTTGCTTGGTTATGTTCTCTGGTTACTTTATGTTAAAACTATTTTTTGGTCCCTGAATGTGCAAGTTTTCACATAGTTGATAATGACAATGATGGCTATTGCGTTTTGGAATGTAGAGATTTTTATCTGTCCGATCATTCTTTTTCTATATTTATAAACCAAAATATTTAACATATGGTAGTACGTGAATTTGATAAAGAACATGTTTTGATTTACTTGCTTGGTTTTTTTAATCGTATTGTATTTCAAGTTAAATGGAACGAGCTTTTATTATACCACAATCCTTGATTTAGTGGGACATATTTCTCAGTTGCAAACATGGCTCTCTTTTTGAACTCGATCAAACTTGGAGCATATAAAGAGTGAATGAGTGTATGTTTCAATCCTAAACCTAATCTCTATTTCCTTCAAAATGTATATATAAAAGAGTGAATGCGTGTGTTTTAATCCTAAAGGTCAATCTCTATTTCCTTCACACTCCAAAATGGATGCTCTAGGAAAATTTTATTCCAACGAAAATGGATGCGTGTGTTTTAATCGTAAAGCTAATGTTTTTTTTTTTTTTTCACTTCTGGTTCATGGATACCATGGTCAGTGGTCCGCTACGTCCAGGATCGGAAGTCTCTAGGGTGGACCCCACCCGAAGGGGGTCACACCCCTCGGCCATTACAGACCTAACCCCAAGAGCTTTCGGGTTTCGACCCTGTGACCTCCCATTGGCGAGGCCCCGGCTTGACCGAATGAGCTAACCCTGGATGTTCTCCGTTCTTGGATGTTCTCATCTCTAACCCTGGATGAGAACATCAAATTAGGGCACACAGAGTCTTTTTCAACCATGGGTGAAGCACGATGACACCGTTGATTCGCCATATCAATTATAGTCGTGGATGATGCCACGTGTTGTGATTAAATAATCCATTCCCATGGCACTTATTAGGGTTATGGGATTTTGAAGAGAGAGAGTAGCGCCATGGTTATACACACCAAACATTGTAGGTTGCAATTCATGGTTAAATGCATATTGTAACTTGACCCAAAAAAATGTGTAGGTTTTGTTAAGCCTTACCTTTAATATTTGGATTTATTAATTTTTCGAAGTAGTTAAATCTATTTTGTTTTTCCCAAGGAAAAATCGTAATCTTTCATTAGATTGTGAAAAATTACATATAGTAGATGCTTATCAGCATATGCCTCATTGTTTTTTCATCTAATATATTTAAATCTATTTATTTGGTAATGATTGATTATTTTATTTTTTGTTTTAATTTGGTGTTGGTAATAATCTTTGTGTTTGAAGAAGTTTATTAATGTGCCCTTATCCTTCCATTTGTTACTTTTTAATTTGTTTGGTAGTTATATTGTATTGGTATATCCTTTACTATTTACAATATAGTTTTAAATATTATTTTATGGTAATTATATTGTTGCCATATACACTTATATATATATATATATATATATATATATATATATATATTTTGTAAGTATTATTGAGATTGCAAAATAATCTAATTCTTAGTTTTTTTTTTTCCAAGGAAAAAAGCGAAACTTTTTATTAAGCTCATAAAAAGTTTACATTGCAAATGCTGAAGCATCACTAATCCGACTGAGGGATTACCAAGACTGTTTTACAAAAATCTGTCATATGCATACACCTGTTTTTTGTAAGGTGCTGTGGCTGAACTGTCTACCTCTGAACCGAGGTGCCTTTCCAAAACTGTAAGAAACCAGCGAGCTGATTGCATACAAAAAGCCAAAACATTCCAGGCCTCTTCAAAAATGAAGAAAACAGCCCGAAATGCAAAACTGTTGCTTTTAAAAGCCGATATAAGTGCTGTTATGTATATATATAATTACAAAAATTTTGGAAAAAAAGTAAAAATAAAAAACTGCCAGATTATAAGAAATTTTGATTATATGGCGGCTGTTCTGATCTTCTGGTTTGTCCATGATCATCTTCTGTGATCTTCCAGCTGCCCAGAACCTGTTGAAGACCGTCTTTAGATAGCTGATCCGCTGATTCATTCCTTTCCCTGTAAATGTGGCGGAGGGTAAAAGAGGTAAAATAAGATTTTAATCTCTGAACTTCTCCCAAAATCTGTTTTAATAACTGGTTGCTGCAAGTGCTATTTCCATTAACCCATCTGATCACTATTTGGGAATCCCCAAAAATTTGAATTGTGAGGGTGCGCCTTTGGATGAGCCAACACATAAGGAATTTCAGGGCAAGAAGTTCCGCAAAGTTGTTTGTTCCAGTTCCAAGACCCACAGAGGCTTTTAAGACATGCGATGGGGATTCATTGATGACTAAACCAGCGCCTGCTTTGTTGTTTTGAGAAGCACCATCAAAGAAAGCCCAAGGGATTCCTTCTGTGATCTGCAGATCTGGAATAATTCTTTGGGAATGTGCCTCCTTTGGCTCGGGGATACTAGAAAAAATGGCAGTGCTCTGGCTCACAGTGATGGCTATAGGAATTCTTTTATCCTGGAAAATACTCCTGTTCCTGGTTATCCAAATACCCCAGCTAATGATGAGAGGGAGGTTGCGAAGGTTCCCGGATGGATGAGATTGCCACCACTTCTGCCATGCTTCTTGAACAGAGTTCCCATCCCAATCTAATTTTTTGTTCAGAAGGTTCCCTACCTCAGCCCAAATTTTAATAGCTTCCGGGCATTTTATAAAAAGATGGTTTATAGTCTCTGCTTCTGATTTGCACAAGGTACATCTCCCAGGCCCGTGCATGAATCTGGACTGTAGGATGTCCCAGGTTGGAATTTTGCTTTTTAGGATGCACCAGAACAAGATTTTTGACTTTGGGGGGCTCTTAAGTTTCCAGAGCTGTTTTGACCACCACTCTGGATTTCCCCAGCCTTTCTTGGACATAAGGAAATTATATCCACTCTTGGGAGCATATTCCCCAGAGTCTGCATGGGCCCAAATTAACTCATCCTGTCTATCATTCAGGCGGACATTTGTTCTGAAGAGTTCTTGAGTAAAGGTACTCCATTCATTCCACCATCTTTGTTCCAGATCCAGATCTTCACCATTCTTCCAAGCTTGACCCCAAATGGATGAAGATCCCGGATTTGCCACTTGGCTAAGGTAAAGAAACCCTTTGTCTGCTAACTGCTGAACCAGTTCAGGGGAAAGTGCAAAGTTTTCAGAGCAGCCTATCCAGGGATCCTTTCCAATCTTTACCTTTTCTCCGCTCCCAACTTTCCAAGCTAGTCCTTGTTCTATCACTTTAAAAGACTCCAGAGTTGCTTTCCAGATTGCTGAGATGTTCTTTTGACTCTTGACAGGGTTCCTGATCCACACTTCTAGGGGAGTTGGATCTATATACTTCCTTTTAACAGTTCTAGTCCAGAGATTTTCCATCGTAATGAGTCGCCACCCAGATTTTGCTGCCAAAGAGAGTCTGAAATCGGGCAAGCTTTTTATCCCCCATCCTCCCCAGTCCTTAGGTCTCGCCACTTTCTCCCAAGCGACCCAAGGGAGAACCGAGTTTTCTTTGGAGCCTGCCCACAAGAATCTGCTACAGATTCTCCGAATTTTCTCCAACACACCTTTTGGAACCCATGTTAGAGCTGACCAGTAAACTGGGATGGCTAATAACACAGATTTTATCAGAGTCAGTCTCCCTGCTCTGGAAAGCCATTTAAAACTCCAGTGCCTAATTCTAGCTTCAATTTTTGCAATTAGCCAAGACCAGTCCTCCTTCCTATAATCATTTGGCTTCAACCAGAATCCCAGGTACTTAAAAGGGGTTACCATATTGCTCATTTCATATGGAAAGTACATGCTGCACTGTTCCTTTTCTTGTCTGTTCAGCCCTTCTATAATGATTTTAGATTTCCTCGGATTGATCTGCATTCCAGTAGCTTTCAAAAAAAGGTCAAAAATATTTTTCAACTCCTTTAATTCATTTATGGATCCATTAGTAAAGACCAGAATATCATCTACAAAGAGAAGATGAGAGATGAAAAGGTTTACTGCTACCTCTATACCTTTTATCTTACCTTCCCTTCTGCTTTTATGAATCAGCTGGCTTAGACCTTCAGCCACCAAGAGGAAAAGCAGGGGGGACAAGGGGCATCCTTGCCGCAGCCCTTTTTGTCCTTTGAAGAAGGGTGTAGCAACACCATTTATAAGGAGTGCGTAACTAACATCTGTGATACACCCCATGACCCATCTGATGAAATCCACTTTGAAGCCGAGGTGTGTTAAGAGCAGGCGAATATATGACCAGTTTATTCTGTCATAGGCCTTTGATAGATCGATTTTTATGACCGCACCCTTCTTGTTTTTCATCTTAACGCTGTGAAGGACCTCCTGTGCCACCCCTATTGCTTCATGAATTTGTCTCCCGTTCAGAAACCCAAATTGTTCAGGAGAGATATGCCTTGATAAAATTGGTTTAATCCTGAGAGCTATCACTTTTGCAATTATTTTGTAAATACTGTTGCAAAGGGAGATGGGTCTAAAGTCCTCGAAGGAATCCGGAGCTTCCTTTTTTGGGATGAGGGCTATGAAGGTTGCATTGAAAGGACTATAAATCTCTCCCTTTAGTCTTGATTCCTCCACCACTTCTGTAATTTCTTCTCCTATTTGCTCAAAAAAGTGCAGGAAAAGCTCTACCGACCAGCCATCCGGCCCGGGGCTTTTCTCTTTTGCCATGGATTTTATGACACTTTCCACTTCCTCCTTCGACACCGGTTCCATTAGAAAATCCGCTTCTTCCTCCTCCACATATTTGTGAAAGCATTGCACTGTTTGGATTACTTCCGCTATGGTAATCTCACTGTTATCTTTAAATAAAGATTGGAAATGGTTCACCCCAAGGGTTGAAAGAGCTTCAAAGGTCTTAGCCTCTCTTCCTTCTTCAGATTTTAAGTGCCAAATTGTGTTTGCACTCTTCCTACCTTTAGCATAATTATGAAAGAAACTGGTGTTGTCATCTCCAGCTTTGAGCCATATAGCTCTACTCTTTAACCTCCATTCCTCCTCCCTTGCCAGCAAGATTTGATTCTTGTGCTTTTCCAGAGTTACAATTTTCTCCTTGGATTCATGAGTCGCATATCCGTCCATCTCTATGCTTTCAAGCTTTTGAAGCTCTTCAGTTATCTTTAATAGGTCTTCATTCTGCTGTAATTTTCTAGCCTTTGCCCATGAAATAGTTTCCTTTTTCAATCTTTTGAGATTTTCCATAAATAAGAACCCTTTACTTTCTTGGGAGCCTCTGGCTGAGTGAATCCAAGTGTCTTGGAACAATTTATTGTATGATTCATCTTGAAGCCAGGATGTATTGAATTTGAAGGGAGCTGGAGGTTTTGGGGGGGCTTTAGAGAGCTCAAGATAAATGGGGTAATGGTCCGAAGGGCCCCCTTCTTCTACCCATTGCATGAATAATGGAATTGCAACAGATAAAGCCTCATTAATTAGGAAGCGATCTAATCTCTTCGCCACTCTGGCATCTTCAACTCTTTTATTCCTCCAGGTTGGTTTCAGTTTGATGAGATTCGCTTCTATGAGATTATTTGAAGCTAAGAGATTCATAAAGAAATCTGATTGAGGGTCCTCTCGTGCTGCGGGGCCCCAGGCTTCCACACTTCCTAAAGAGAAGTTTAGGTCTCCTCCCATCACCAAAAAGTTGTTCTTCACAAGCGAGCTTCCCATCAGGCCGTTCCAGAAAGGCATCCTACCTTGACACGGCCCATAAATATTGATGATAGTTAAGGGAAATTCGAATTCTATGGACTGGCACTCTATCCCCAACCCCTGCTTCATTCCCCAACGGTTCCAGATCTTAATTTTTCCCTCTCTGATTCCTACTGCCAAGCCTCCAGAGTGTCCGTCAGAATCCATGGCTATGAAAGACCATCCCGGAAGGAGAGCATTAAGCATTGATTCAACGTCCTCCCCTTTCCCCAGCGTCTCCTGAAGAAGGAGGACATCCGCCTTGGAGTTTATCACTAACTCCTTAAGAGCCAGTTTTTTGGGTTTATTGGCTAAACCCCTGCAGTTCCAGGATGTAATAATCATTTTAAGGTAGATACGGGGCTTTGCACTGCTCTAAGTGCCCCTGTGATTGAAAGTTGTTTCCCATCTGCCACATCAAAGATGGCCTGGACTTTGGCTTCAGAGAGCTTAGATTTCCTACCCCTTTTCTTCCCGGGCTGGCTCAAGGATGCAGAAGGATCGATGCCCCCTACCGCAGGCATGGGACCAGGCTTGTGAACTAGGGAGCGAAGATTATAGGGACAAAGAGGTTGTTGTGCCAGAGCAGGGGATGAGAGGCAGCACCCATCATAGTTCAAATCCAGGGAGGGAATGGCTGCTGATAAGATTTCTACAGATTTTTCCAGATTTCCATATTCCGTCATTACAGTTTTATCATTTAAAACAGGAAAGGGAGGTTTAAATGATGGATCATATGCTAGACATTTATTTGAACATAAGTCTTGATTTTCAAAATTAGGAAGAGAAGAGAGATCTGGAATTGAATTCGTACCCTTTTGATCCTCTACAGGCTTTGGAGATGAGCACGATGGGGTCTCTTCAGCGAGCTTCTGAGGTTCCTCTGGTTCCGGATCGAGGTCGTTGCTTTCCTTCGATGGTATCTGAGCTTCTGCTTCCAAACCAAGACTCCCCTGCTGCGGATCTAAATCCATAGGTTCATCCTCCAGGACTGCAGGAATCTCCTTGTTTGATTTGGGATAAGGGCGCCTGAAGGACTTTTCCGTCTTCTCTCTAGTTCTCTGAAATCTTCTCCACCGTTTTCCTAATGGACACTCCTTTGCCAAGTGCCCATACTCGTGGCATCTATGGCAGCGGAACGGCAAATATTCATAGTCCAATATTTGTTCGAATACATAGTCCTTGTACTGTAGGATGATCTTTTCCGCCAAGCCTCCACTGGGTTTAAGGTTAACCAGGATCCGAGCCATTGCCCTGTTGTGAGTTTCCTGGAAAGACATGTCAGCCTCCAGATAAGTACCAAGTCTGTTCCCAATTGACTTAAACACCGACTCAACCCAAAGGAACGATGGCAGCCCAGGTGCTCTGACCCAAACCGGGAAGACATCGGCCTTTTCGTGATCAGCATCAAACATTGGACTCCAGTTTTTGAAGAGCACCGGGATGTTTCCGAGCGACCAGTGCCGCTTCAAAACCCAATCTGCAGCCTCTTTGTTATCGAACCGGACTGAGAACCAGCCTTTTGCTAGAGTCAAGACCCGGAAGTCATTGATTAAATCCGATTGCCAATTCTGCTTCCCCCAGGCTTGGATGAACTCTGATGTGAATTTCCTCCCTCTGGCTCTGCCAACCAGTGTACATTCCGCGACCTCCAGCGCTTCTTCAATCTGGACATCCATTCCCAGCAACAGATTTCCTTCAACCCCTTGCGATCTGATCAGTCTCTGCTTTTTCCTCTGCCCTTCTACCGATTTCGATCCTCTTGTGGGGTTTCTTAGGGCTTCGTTCGACTGTAAGCCACTAAGTGGAGCTGGCCCAACGATCTGGGGGAATGAGCCTGTCTCCGGGCTAATCTCCTTCTCATACGAAAGGGAGGAAAGAAATGGGTCTAAACGAGAGGGGTTTGTTACTTGAGGCTCCTGAAAGGGTCGCCCTCCTTCCCCCCTAAGCTTCTGAATACCCTCGGCGCTCTAATCCGGCCTCTCGGGCTCCTTCGAGCTGATTCTGCTGGTTGGTATTGGGGCCCTTGTAATGGATGCTGGATTCCCGACTTCTCCTACCGGCCGTTGCCCTAGCTTTGTGCCGAGGGTTACTATATCTTCCCACCCGCCAGAGAGGGTCGGCCCTGAAACCCCTATTCTCCCTTTGATCCCGAAATGTGGAATAGGCGGACTTATCTGAGGAGATCCCTTAGTCGTATTAGGAGCTTTGGGCTGAAACTTCCCTTTTTGGAGTTCTGCTGCCGACTCCTGCTGATCTTTGGTCACATTTGTAAGTGAGAGGGTATGACTACCAGAGACCGGACAAAACGGGGAAGTTGCTGGGGCTTCCACCGTTCTGAAGTAACGATCGATGTTCTCTGACGTTGGATCCTTCCCCCAGACGGATAGGATATCTTCCATAGCGGGGTCAAGGTCTATGCCCTCCTCCGAATTAACCATAGTTACTGAGCAGGTCACGGTTTGCTGTCGGCTCAACGGTTGCGAGGAAAACGCTGTTGAGAAAATGATAATCCTTTCCCCAGAGGGATTTACCTTCCCGGTTTACTGTTACTGTGGTCGCCAGGAGTCCTTTCTTGAGAACAGCGGACCCCCACCTGCCGAAACCTGCCAGCCTTCCACCTGAACGGAGACGACCTTCTGCTACCTATGCTCCGTCCATGGTGATGGGCCCTAAAATCGGCCCTACAGGCCTAGAACCTGCTCATCGCATACTGCCAAACCCTACCTGCTTCAATCGCCAGAGCCCCCCCAGATTCATCTTTCCAAATCTAATTCTTAGTTGTAATTGCAAAAGTTTGTGGTTTTTTTTAATAGGTATAAGAGATAAAATCCCATTTATATTTATTTATATTTGGATAATGTATATTTTACCTTTTTTAACATATGGTTTTTTATATTTGGATAATGTATATTTTACCTTTTTTAAACATATGGTTTTAAAGCATATATAGGCAAAAAACACTACATTAATTTCTGTGATTAAAAAGGGATTTGAAAAAAAAGAATGTTATCATATTGTATGATGTTCCTATAAAGGTCAAAATTTTATGCCAATTGATCAATGACATAAAACCGTTGCATTTGGTGAACCTCGAAGAAGCCTAACATCATGCACTAGCCACTGCAAATAGAAAGCTTCATTTTTTTCCAAGTTTATAACGTCCACATCAATCAATATGAGCAAGTAAATGTTATCTACAATAAATATTTTGTGTTTATGTTTTTGTAGAGGCAAGCTATGGTTTCAAATGTTTGGGCCATTATTAATCTTTTCCATAATATCACTACTCTTTCACCAAACTTATTATGTACTATCAAAATTTTATTATCTATTATCTTTGGGAGATTTCTAGTTATATACAACATGCATGGTTTTATCTCTTAGTTATTCATTAGTAGCTTTTGCAATGTTAACATTGTTGTTTGTGGGTGATCACGATGTGGTTATGATTATAAATTATCATTGGTCACCTCTTATTTTCACAATATATTTTCCTAACATTTATTACTCTCCAAAAGTTGTATATTCATATATGAAATGCATATTTTTTCCTCTTGACGATCTACCCATAGCTCTTGCAATTTTCAAGTTCATAAACTTAGTTATTTGGAATGGTCACATGTTGAATTATTTTTAAGGATTCAAAATGTATCGGTATACGCCTTTACATTAAATATCAATGCTTCCACCATTTAGTGCTTTGGGTCAAAGTATTTATTCCATTTCTTTAAAGCTAAAAAAATGAGGCCCTAATACCACTGTTTCTCCAAAACTTTTTGAATGTATCTCTCTAAGTGAAAAATGAAACCTACTCGACCTTTTAGCATTACGTATGACCTAAGGGAATACCCAATAGAACTCTAATTGTGATATGGATTAGATGATTATATTATTTGTCATCCATATGGATACTTTCAATCTGGAAAAATTGGAGGAATTAGCTCGCAGGACCATTTTTTCTTACAAGTCCTAGTTTGGCGAATTGGGGTCTAAAACCTTTTGGAAAAAGTTTGAGGCATCAAACGAAATTTTTTTGGGGGTAAAACTTTATCACTTAAGCAAGGCACCCCCTTGCACTAATATACACATAGATACAATTACAACAACGTAAGAGTTGCCTCAATCGAAGTTCATATGTGAGACTTATGCCTCTTGGAAGTTGAGTTTCCTATTATGACCAACATTATTCGAGAGGATGCCACATCAGACCCCATTATTCATGGAAAACGAGTAAGTTACATGATCATGATGAATATGACTCTAGGAGAATCAATATCGTAACTCTAATTATGAGTCGAAGGAGACAAACTTAACCACTGCAAGGCTATCGAGCTACCTTATAACCATGCAACTAAGAGGACAAGGAGTTCCATTCAATTTGAGTCCATTTTGTTCCGTAGATGAGCAAAGTAGCTAAGAGTAGATGGAGGGAGAAGACAAAGAGGGTTTGTGCATTGTAGTAACCTACAGGCCACAAGTCTCACTCATTTGTGCTTGCATCCATTTCCATTAAGAGATGGAATGATGTAGGAGCATCCAGCTAAGGGCATCATGACCAGGTGTTGGTCTCAGCCAAGAAGGACAGGGTCAAAAACTTTAATTTCATTTACGTTTGATGAATAAAACAGTGTCTAGGAATTAGTTTGTTTTATTATTAATTAGTTAAGAAGCATTAGAAACAGTACAATTAGGGTAGTGTCATAACAGTTACATTGTTTTGTCATTTTCTTAGCCTATCTTACAGATGTCTGTCCATGAACAAAAAGTATAATATTGTGACTTCTACAATACAAGAAAACCCAACAAGATTATCAACTATGTAACTACGAAGGGTAACTGTATGGTAACCGAGAATAGTTTGAGTAACTGTACCAGCACAATATAAAAATCAATGTAATACAATCGTGGAGGGGTTCAGCACATGAGAACAAAAATATAATATAGAGAATAATTTCTTTCATCCAAGAACATTCGAGTCCATCTGTAACAATTCAATGTAATATTCATTTACTTTTCCCTTAATCTTTGAGTAAGCCAAACTAAGCAAACACTGTGCATTCCTATACTTTCCTTTTATTTTTCTTTCTTAAAGAACAGAACGCAGACAGAGAAATTGCACGAGTATTTTCCAGCACGAAGGCTGGCAATCAACATACAGAGTTCACGAACGAAAGCCAAGCACATTACGAACAGTTCGACCAAGAACAAGAATATAAACGCTGAGCAACAAAACCTAGGACAAAGGTAACAAAGTATAACCAAATACAATGTTATTTCTTTTCATTCCAACAAAAAAAAGGATATTTGTATACATATAACAGTTGAGGGATAACCCTTCGAACGATGGAAGAACCAAATGAACCAGCAGAACCATAAGGGCGAGGGTTTTGGATGACCACCCTCCAAACAATGTTTTACAATTACAAAATTGCCAGAGCACAAATGAGGGTTTGTACAAGACTAACCCAGGTCGCATAGCGACAATAGAGAAGTTCAAGTGGACGAGGACTGGGACTTTGCCCAGCAAACTAACAGAGACCAACTATTAAAAGCAAATTGATAACAGTAGCAGAGCCTACTAGGACAAGCCGTAGCACTTACATCAACCACGCCAAAGAACGAACCCCCAACCTGCGCAAGAAAAACATGGCAACATTGTCAGCCCAAAGGTCAACGGAGTGAAAGGTGAGAAGCAAACGAAGAGTAAGGAATTGTATGTACAGTGAACGAATTGCTTACCTGGAGGTTTAGTCGCGCGGAAAGAATGCAAGCCCACTGAGTCACAATCCACAGTGATACCCTGAGACCAAGGAGTCGTTTTTGTTAGAACCAGAGGAAGACAGAGAGGGAAAATGAATCATGGAGAGACAACATACCTGAAGAGAACTGCGAGCAGAGGAGACCACCGCGACTGTGACCTGTAGCATGCAAACCCATTAATCAAATTCAACAACCAGAAGAACCTCAATAAAATGAGAACAGTGGAGCAGAAACAAGTTTAGCAACCGAACAAACAAAGACAGTAGCCATTCTCTTACACAGACGAGCAGAACCGTCACACTGTGCCCAAGGAACCGAGCAACGAAGCCACCAGAACAAACGAAGGTGCCATACCAACAAGCAGCACAACCCATAGCTGGGTGCACGCAGAGCCTGTGGCTCACCTCCATACATTTGCAGCATGAAACCTCACTTCCAGACCAAACCCTCAGCGCAGCAAAGTCACAAGAGCAAAAATGAAGAAATGACATAGAAGGCAGGGTTTTGGCGTAAACCAAAGAGCGGGAAACAGTAACCGAGGTAAGTACCGCCAGCACAATAGAATTGAAGTCTGTCATAAATGCCAACCAACGCAATCCAGAACCATCCTATGATTAAACCCTAATCACAAGTGTTAAGTCCCAAATCATTCTTTAAATCATTTAATTGTTGATTAGCGCAGTCATATATTATTGTCGACCATTATAGTGTGGAATTGCGGGCTGGTCCCATCATAGTGGTATCAGAGCAGGATTTAGTGTTTTTTTTTCTGAGAAATGGAAGTTGGAAGACGAGGACGTGGAAGAGGTGCTCAGAGAGCAGCAAATGAAGGATTGCGAGAGGAAATCAGGATCCTTACTACCCGTTTGGAGGCAGTTGAAGCAGGAAGGAGAAGGGATCCAGAGGTAGGAGATGATAGCGAAGAAGTTGTAGTGACAACAGATGGATCGGATGAAGAAGGGCTGGAAATGAGACTGTTGAGGTCGGTCCTATTGGCGAGCAACAAACCTAAACTAGAAATCCCAAATTATGACGCAACTTGTCCACAGAGGTTCTGTTGGACTGGATCAACGAACTGGATAAATATTTCGAGTGTGAAGAGGTCAGTGAAGATCGAAAAGTTAAGTTTGCTGCAACAAAGCTGAAGGGACACACAGCCCTGTGGTGGGACAGTGTCCAAACAGAGAGAAGGAGGATGAACAAGTTGCCAATAAAGAAATGGTCAAGGATGGTGGCCAAGTTGAAAAGTAGATTTCTGCCCAAGGATTACCAGATTGCACTGCATCGGCAAGTGCAAAATTTGAAGCAGAAAGGGATGATAGTAAGAGAGTACACTGAAGAATTCTACCGAGTAAATTTAAGAGCTGGTTATACGAAGGACACCCCGGAGAAAACAACAAGGTATGTGAATGGTTTAAGGTTAGAAATATTAGATGAAATCAACATTCTTTCCTCGGAAAACATCGAAGAAACATATCAAAGTGTTATGAAATCAGAGGAGAAGATCACCAGAAAACAAAATGCTAGGAGAAGACAGGGAACCAACAGAGGAAGAGGACAGTGTTATGGTAGAGGGCGAACTACCAGCAATAGTGAAGAAGGCAGCAGTTCCAAAGCTTCTGGGATAGCAGAAAAAGGTGACAACACGAGAGGTGGCAGGCCTTATCAGCAAGGAAGAGGAAATGGCCGAGGTAGAGGAGCTAATTATCAATGTTACAGGTGCCACAAGTGGGGGCACAGATCTTTTGAGTGTCTTGAGGCGGAACAAGCTGGACAGAGGGGTGCGTATGTCGCACAGCCAGAGGAAGCAGAGGCACCTCCCCAAGAAGCAGAAAATGTGCCGGAAACAGGGGAAGCCTTAGTTTTGAACAAGGTGTTGCTGAAACCAACCAAAGAAACAACTGAACAAACTCAAAGGAAAGCCTTGTTCCAGACAGTTTGTAAGTCACACGGTAAATGCTGTAAGCTGATTATCGATAGTGGGAGCATAGATAATCTGGTTGCCATGGAGATGGTGGAGAAGTTGGGGTTGAAGTGGTTGAAGCACCCCACTCCTTACAAGGTATCATGGCTGCAAAAAGGCCATCAACTATTGGTGGATGAGCAATGCGAAGTGGAGTTCCATATTGACAGATATAAGGATAAGGTCATTTGTGATATAATGCCGATGGATGTATGTCATATACTGCTAGGTAGGCCATGGCAGTATGACAGGAAGATAGTACATGACGGGAAGACAAACTGTTATAAGTTTTTCAAGGATGGGATCAAGCACATGCTTGTGCCCATCAAGGAAGATGAGACAGCGGAAACAAGCGGGACGAGAGTGTTACTAATGGGCGGAAAACAGTTTTTGAAGCAGATTGAAGATAGTGAAGTAAGCTATGCTATTGTAAGAAGAGAAAAGATGGTGCTGCTACACACAAAGGTGTCAGATTTACCCACGGAAATTCAGCAGATGCTGCAGGAGTTCAATGATATAGTAGTGGATGACTTGCCAGATAAATTGCCTCCCAAGAGAAGTATAAGTCATCATATTGACTTTATACTCGGAGCAAGTCTACCAAATAAGGCAACATATCGGATGAGCCCCAAAGACAATGAGGAAATCAGAAAACAGGTGCAGGAATTGCTAGATAAAGGGTTGATAAGGGAGAGTTTGAGCCCTTGCGCAGTTCCAACAGTTCTCGCTCCCAAGAAAGGAGGAGAATGGTGAATGTGCACAGATTCGAGGGCCATCAACAAGATTACCATCCGATACATATTTCCATTGCCACAGATGGACGACATGATGGACTGCCTGAGTGGGGAAACATATTTTTCAAAGATTGATTTACAGAGTGGGTACCATCAGATTTGAATCCGAGAAGGGGATGAGTGGAAGACAACGTTCAAAACTAATGAAGGATTGTATGAGTGGCTGGTAAGGCCATTCGTACTAAGCAATGCACCCAATACCTTTATGTGATTGATGAATGAAATGCTGAAAGAATTCATTGGAAGTTTTTAATAGTGTACCTGGACGATGTATTAATTTTCAGCAAGATGAGGGAGGAACACTTTCGACATGTTCGCAAAGTGCTGGAAAAATTGTAGCAGAATAAGCTGCTGATAAATCTGGAAAAATGCACTTTTCTGCAAAAATAATTGGTTTACCTGGGTTTCGTGATTGCAGAAAACGAGTTGAAGATGGACCCAGAGAAGATTGCAGCAATTGTCAACTGGCCATCCCCGAAAAGTCTGTTTGAGGTACGTAGTTTTCATGGGTTGGCAAGTTTTTACTGAAAATTTATAAGAAATTTCAGTGAAATCTGCGCACCTATGTTGGACACTATAAAGAAGGCAAGTCAGCCTTTTCGTTGGATCGAGGCAGCAGAAAGGAGTTTTCAGCTACTGAAGAAGAAGATCACAGAGAGACTGATCCTGAGATTTCCAGATTTTAAAAAGCTTTTTTAGGTTCGCTGTGATGCAAGCGGTACGACCATTGGAGCTGTACTTAGCCAAGAAGACAAACCTGTTGCGTTTTTCAGCGAAAAGTTGAATGAAAGCAGGCAGAAGTATTCATCCTATGACAAGGAATTCTATGTTGTCGTCCAAGCACTGAAGCATTGGAGACACTATCTACTGGGGAATGAGTTTGTTTTATTCTCAGATAATTCTGCATTGCAATATGTGATGCAACAACACAAGCTGAATCACAAGCATGCTAAGTGGGTTGAATATTTGCAGAGTTTCACCTTTGTGTTGAAACACATCAGCGGGCAGGCCAACAAGGTGGTGGATGCGTTGAGCAGAAGAGCCTTACTCTTGCAGGAGAGTACGATACAAGTGCTGGGCTTTGAGCACTTGAAAGACTTGTATCAGACTGACACGGATTTCAAGGAGGCTTATGAAGCGTGTCAGAATCCTTTGGTAAGAAACAATAGTCCGTGGTTGGACTATAATTTGCAGGAGAAGTTGTTTAGAGGAGGACAGTTATGCATCCCCGATTGCTCAATGAGAGAGAATATCGTTCGGGAGAAACACAATGGAAGTCTAGCCGGACATTTCGGCATAACAAAGCATTAGAGCGGCTCAACCATTTTTATTATTGGCCAAAAATGTGAAGGGATGTGCAGAGATTTGTGACCAAGTGTAAAGTGTGTCAGTTGGCAAAAGGACACAGTCAAAATACAAGACTCTACACAACATTGCCCATTCCAAGTAGATCGTGGGACTCAGTCAGCTTGGACTTCATCTTGGGTCTACCAAGGACACAACGGGGTTATGATTTGGTGATGGTAGTAGTGGACCGATTTCCGAAGATGGTGCATTTCATCCCTTGTAGAAAAACCAGCGATGCCACTCATGTGGCCCACTTGTTCTTTACAAATATCGTTAGGCTACATGGTCTACCTAAGTCCATTCTCTCTGATAGGGACGTGAAGTTTACAGGGCACTTTTGGCGCAACCTGTGGAAGAAGATGGACACGCAGTTGAGTTTTAGCTTTGCTTATCACCCGCAGATCGACGGGAAAACAAAGGTGGTAAACAGAAGTCTGGGGAACCTGCTACGAAGTTTGATCGGTGAAAATTCACGAATGTGGGATCGAGTACTTGCCCAAGTGGAGTTCGCTTACAACGACTCGCCCAATCGTAGCATGGGTTACAATCCTTTTTAGATCTTATATGGTATGCATCCTCGCGGAGTACACGAATTACGAGATCTAGGACAGCAGGAAAGACAGAGTGCTGATGGAGAGGATTTCGCTAAAGCGATGAATGATTTACACGAGCAGGTGAAAATAAAGTTGCAGGACAACAGTAAAAAATATAAGCAGCGAGAAGATTTGAAACAGAGAGAGGTGCAGTTTAATGTAGGGGATGAAGTCCTCGCGCATTTGCGTAAGGAGCATTTTCCTAGAGGTGCATATAACAAGCTAAAGTACAAAAAGATAGGCCCCTGCAAAGTTCTCCAGAAATTTTCAGCAAACGCTTATGAATTACAACTGCCACCAGGAATAGGCATCTTTAATTTGGTAGAACTGTTTCCATACACCGCTGATCCAGAGGAAGATAGTACCGCACGACCTACATGGGACACACAGGAGGGAAGTGATACTTGGATGAGACAAATTCCTTACGCTCAGCCCCTCGAGATCAAGAGGATCCTCGACACTCAGGTGGCCAAGCGAACTCGGCAGAAAGAGTATCTGCAATATCTGGTCAAGTGGAAGAACCGTCCTATTGAGGACAGTTCGTGGCTTAATGCTAGATAGATAGAGCAGGCGGGTTATTCAGTTGAGAAGCTCATGGACCAGAGTCATGAATTTTTCTTACCCCGGGAGCCTGATGCAGGAGCATCCAGCTAAGGGCATCATGACCGGGTGTTGGTCTCAGCCAAGAAGGACAGGTTCAAAAATTTTAATTTCATTTACGTTTGATGAATAAAATAATGTCTAGGAATTAGTTTGTTTTATTATTAATTAGTTAAGAAGCATTAGAAACAATACAGTTAGGGTAGTGTCATAACAGTTACATTGTTTTGTCATTTTCTTAGTCTATCTTACAGATGTTTGTTCATGAACAAAAAGTATAATATTGTAACTCCTACAATACAAGAAAACCCAACAAGATTATCAACTATGTAACTACAAAGGGTAACTGTATGGTAACCGAGAACAGTTTGAGTAACTGTTCCAGCACAATATAAAAATCAATGTAATACAATCATGGAGGGGTTCAGCACATGAGAACAGAAATATAATACAAAGAATAATTTCTTTCATCCAAGAACATTCGAGTCCATCTGTAACAGTTCACTGTAATATTCATTTACTTTTCCCTTAATCATTGAGTAAGCCAAACTAAGAAAACACTGTGCATTCCTATACTTTCCTTTTATTTTTCTTTCTTAAAGAACAGAACGCAGACAGAGAAATTGCACGAGTATTTTCCAGCACGAAGGTTGGCAATCAACATACAGAGTTCATGAACAAAAGCCAAGCACATTACGAACAGTTCGACCAAGAACGAGAATATAAACGCTGAGCAACAAAACCCAGGACAGAGGTAACAAAGTATAACCAAATACACTGTTATTTCTTTTCATTCCAACAAAAAAAGAAGATATTTGTATACATATAATAGTCCAGGGATAACCCTTCGAATGGCGGAAGAACCAAATGAACCAGCAGAACCCTAAGGGCGAGGGTTTTGGACGACCACCCTCCAAACAGTGTTTTACAATTACAAAATTGCCAGAGCACAAATGAGGGTTTGTACAAGACTAACCCAGGTCACATAGCGACAACAGAGAAGTTCAAGTGGACGAGGACTGGGACTCTGCCCAGCAAACTGACAGAGACCAACTATTAAAAGCAAATTGATAACAGTAGCAGAGCCTACCGGGACAAGCCGTAGCGCTTACATCAACCATGCCAAAGAACGAACCCCCAACCTATGCAAGAAAAACAGGGAAACATTGTCAGCCCAAAGGTCAATGAAGTGAAAGGCGAGAAGCAAATGAAGAGTAAGGAATTGTATGCATAGTGAATGAATTGCTTCCCTGGAGGTTTAGTCGCGTGGAAAGAATGAAAGCCCACTGAGTCACAATCCACGGTGATACCCTGAGACCAAGGAGCCGTTTTTGTTAGAACCGTAGGAAGACAGAGAGGGAAAATGAATCATGGAGAGACAACATACCTGAAGAGAACTGTGAGCAGAGGAGACCACCGTGACTGTGACCTGTAGCATGCAAACCAATTAACCAAATTCAACAACCAGAAGAACCTCAATAAAATGAGAACAATGGAGCAGAAACAAGTTTAACAACCGAACAAACAAAGGCAGTAGCCATACTCTTACACAGACGAGCAGAACCGTCAAAGGAACTGAGCAACGAAGCCACCAGAACAAACGAAGGTGCCATACAAAAAAACAACACAACCCATGGCTAGGCGCACATAGAGCCCGTGGCTCACCTCCATACATTTGCAACACGAAACCTCACTTCCAAACCAAACCCTCAGCACAACAAAGTCACAAGAGAAAAATGAAGAAATGACATAGAAGGCAGGGTTTTGGCGTAAACCAAAGAGCGAGAAATAGTAACCGAGGTAAGTACCGCTAGCACAATAGAATTGAAGATGCCAACCAATGCAATCCAGAACCATCCTATGATTAAACCCTAATCACAAGTGTTAAGTCCCAAATCATTCTTTAAATCATTTAATTGTTGATTAGCGCAATCATATATTATTGTCGACCATTAGAGTGTGGAATTGCGGGCTGGTCCCATCATAGAAGGAAAGCAACCCCACCTTCTAGCTAGGCTTTCTCCCAAAAGGGTTTCCTTGATCACATCTTATGTTTTTATAGTTGTGAATGATTGTATTTTTGTCTCGTCTCTATTTTCCATATTTTCTATATTGCATGCATGAAAACAACAACTCAATAAATTCATGACTAAGGAAAATAACCCTTGTCGTGTAAATTTCTTATTTTAAGTATAATTATTATCAAATTTGTTATGACAAATTGTCCAATGGAATATACATGGAAGTTTATAGATCAAGTTGACCCTTAACTAATCATTTAGGGTATATTTTGCCAGTTGTCTCTGATGAAACCTACAAACTAATTCCTTTCTCTAAAATTATAGGATTTGCTTGAGGCAAATGTCGTTTCCAACCCTCATTTTTACTATATCCTTTCTCCTTTTCACACGCCTCAAAGGCTTATTGCCATCCCCCCCCCCCCCCGCCCCCCCCCCCTCTCCGTCCTCCACTCTCCTTTGAGGTAAAGTCTCCCCCCATCCACTCACTTTCTTATTGACCTCATTCCATTTCTTTTCACCTTGATACATATTTTTTCACTTACTATTGCCTGGTGAGAATGATTAATAGCATGAACTCTATTCTCCTCAATTAGACTTCCCTCGATGTTTTAATTACCAACTCGTCTAGATCTATGAATTCATTACTTCTATAATCACTTCATTTATTAGATCCATACATGACAACTCTACTAATATTTAGATCCACTTCCCTAATGTTCTCTAAATCTTTCTCTTTGTGTACCTAAAGCATCGAAATCTCAACTTACCTTAATACACACACACTCAAATAAGAAAAATATATTTATATTCGATATGAGGAATATACAAGTTTCATTGTTCCATGGACTCTCAAACAACAAGGCTCAAAGACATTACAAGGATATACTAGTTATGAGGTCAACATGTCACGTGCGAGAATTTAACCTAGGTGGGGAGGAGAACATTTCTCCTACCCCCAAAGCTACATCCAATTCACTCACACGCATGTGCACACACAAAAACAAACACACATCTTCTATTCAATTGGGTTTATCTCAAGTTGTTCCAAATAATGGTTTTTCAGTGACTGGTGGAATTAGCAACTTGAGTGGTCTTGTACTCATGTGGCATAGAATTGATTCCATCTGCTACCACTATAACCATTAGGTGCACCGTATCTTCCCTAACTTGAACATGAGTTAATCAGAGGGATCAACCTAAGGACCTCATAATATTTTACATGACACATTTACATGTTTTTCTAAGTAAGCTACCCCCTCGAGGCTTGAAAGGAATGAGTGTTATCCTACTACCCAAGTTTAATTCCCACAAGTGACATGTTGAGCTCATATCAAGTATATTGTTGTAATGGCTTCAAGCCTCGCTGTTGTATGGACTTCCGCCTTGAAGAATATCTTACCCTTGCCTATAGGTTGAAGGGTCGGGTGCTTGGTTACATGGAAAAGGAAAAAAATAAAAATAAAAATAATATATATATCTATCTATCTATATATATATATATATATATCGAGAGAGAGAGAGAGAGAGAGAGAGAGAGGTGTGTGTGTCTTCTAGAATTTTTATCCCATGAGATATTATTGAGTTTATTATCTTGTAAGCATACATGATACAAATAAACCTTACCAACATTTGTGACAATTTTAAATATAATATTGATTAGATATATTTTATTTCTTCTTGTTATTCTAGCCAAAATTAACAGTTAAATCTAACTACACATGTCTATATGATTTGTTTACTGTTTAACTTTTGTCTACGTATCCCATCTTCAACTTTTGTTCTACTTCCCTCCATGTTTTCTTGTGAGTAAAGAATTTTTTCAACCTTCATGACAGTCACAATTATATGGTAATTAAGTTGATAAGGTGTTTCCACTGCAGCCTTGGGCTGAGCAGACATTGTTCGCCCCAGCCAATAGAAGGCATCCATTTTCATCCTTCTCCATGAATCAAAATTTGACACGTAGCCAGTGGTGTCTCATTCAACACCACACTCACATCTTGTTCGTGTATGCCTCGACGACTATACAACCCACCGCCTGTGTACACCTCGAAGGCTATACAACCCTATCTTGTTTCTTTGAACCTTAGTTCTTTGTCGTCCAACCATTGCCACTCTAATGTCGGCGGGGTTTGGGTTTTCTTGAATCTTTTTTCACTCTGCAAATTGGGTTTCTATTTTATTTCAATTTTCTTACGTTTCAAAGAAAAAAGTTGTACTTTTTTAGTTAGTAAACTTTGGACAACCATCAATGAGTGTATGGTTGGGGAGGGTAGAGCTCAAGAAGTGTTTGTTAGAAGGATGTCAATTTCGTTGCACATTCTCCTTTTTATGGCCGCCCTCAGAGACGACCGTTTACACCAAATTCCTTTTACTAAGAGTTTTATGATGCAATTCATACGCTGGTTCTAATTTAAGATTGACCTTTTTGCATACTTTGACCTAATTTTGGCCAAGTTTCACAAATCCAAACTTGGTGTAGAGTTGAATGGTCTACCCTCGTTATATGGGTTTACGGGACGAGAGCTGTGATGCTGCTTTGAGTAACAAAGAGTTTGAATTTATTTCTCTTTGAAGGATCGACACTCTTTGCTGGATTTTATTGTTAATACCTTTAGATCATCACTTTTGGGGATTCAAAGAAAGAAACTAGGGATTTTCATTTTCTAGATGAGTAAGTATGCAGAGACAGTTTTCTCAACCGAAGAAGTGATTCTAGTGAGAAAGCTTGGTAGGTGATGAATAGGTAATCCCTGAAAGGTCTATAACATTCAGAGAAATGCAGGCAGAATGGTTAGTATGCGATCGTTCTTCAAGTTTCCTTTTTAGGAATGGAGTTACTCTATAGTAGGTGTTTTTAGTTATGCAGTTGTGCATTGCATTGCATCAGCTTCAAGACTTCTAACATGGAAAGGTGAATCTAACAGAGATACTGGCAAGTGAACTATTGTGGTTTCTATTTAGAAGTTCCCTTGAGCATTCTGTTGAGAAGCAGTTGTATGGTTGAGCATTTTTGGGAGGTTTATTTGCTTATGTCATATGGATCATTCCAATTCCCGATATTGGCTCCAGAAGAACATCATTCTGTAGAATTGTCATTCTTATTTTTATAATTGCCTCCACTTGTCAAAGGCACAAGTAGCTAAAAAGTCATCTTTCAACTCTGAAGATTATTTATTGGGGATTTTGGGAGTTGTTTACCATTGTACAAGTAGCTAAAAAGTCATCTTTCAACTTTGAAGATTATTTATTGGGGATTTTGGGAGTTGTTTACCATTCCACAAAAAAATATTTATTGGGGTTTTTTGGGAGTTGATTAGTTCCTGGTTCTCTCTTCCTAGTTTCACTAACCAATTTTTTTGCAATATTATTTTTACCAGTTTTTAAGATTCTTAATTAACTTGGTCCACTTCGTGCAATGATGGTTTATGTAATCGGGTTTGGTTCTTGCAACATCTTGATCCACTTGTGGAACTATGGGTTGTTCTCTCTTGATTTTGGACACCTTGCATTGTGATTTTTGATATGTTCTAAGTTTTTCCTTGCAACCTCAAACTCATGGTCATCGTAACCCTTGATGGTTATTGAAATACTTACAATTTTTATGCTTGTTTCCGTATTTTAAGGAAATCAAAAGTATAAAAATCGTGACTCTAATTTTTTAGGATTTTTCAAAGATCTAAAAACCGATAATAATGAAAAACGATTAGGGATAATGTTTGAAATCCTCCACATATTTTAACTTTCTTCAAATATACTAAAGGTGCTTTGTTCCATATTTATGTTTGCAGTCATTTCCTAGCACTCTCTCACTCAGTGTTGTACTTGTGTTACCCATTTTGAATTTCAATGATGTAATTCATTAGAGATCCCTAGCTAAAGAAAATGAAATGTAATTGAGTCCTTGAATTTCAATGGTACTAGAGACCTTGAAATGAAGAAAACAAGACTTAAATTAACCCTTTAGTATCTTGCTTTTATTTTCCTCATATTTTTTTGTATCTTTCACGCAAACATTTTGCTCTACTGTTGGTATCTGAGTAAGGTTTTTTTGTATTTCAGTTGTTGCAGCAACCACTGCTCAAGCGAATCAAGCGAACTCTTGTGGTGTTAGATGATGTCTGGTCTAAGGAAAGTTTGGAAAAATTATTATTTGAAGGTGATAGTACCAAGACCCTTGTGACAACTCGAGATCATTCCATCATCTGCACAACAACCTTTACCAGGTTTTATGAATTGCCATTGCTTGATGATGTTGATACTTTACCCCTTTTCTACGTTTTGGCTTTTGGACATAAATCAATTCCAAGTAATGTGGACGGGCAACTAGTCAAGCAAGTATGACTCTTTCAGAACTGAAATGTTATTTATATGAAATGTATTATTGTACCAAGTTTGTTTCAATTTAATGATTGTGATACAATGTTCCCCTAAATGTCCCTAATTACAAGCCATAACTAAAGTGGCATATGATATCAAGATATCATTATGGTTTCACATAATTCTACATTAATAATTATGCTATTGTTAACAATGGTATCGATAATCCATTAAAATTTATTATAGACATATACTTAATTAAATATTCATCTTCATAAATAATAAAAAAGAACCTGTGAATGAACTTTAAGCTTATCAAGAAAAATATTAATGCTTTCAACAACTTTTGTTTTTGGTATTTGTTTGGTTTCCACCTATAGAATTTTCACTTATTTTTGTTGATGCATGAATCGCAAGTGCAAGCGGAATGTAAAGGCCTGCCACTTGCTGTGAAGGTGATTGCAATCTCTTTGCATGGTCAACCTCAACCAACATGGGAGGGTGCCAAGAACAAGCTCTTAAATGGGGAATCAATATCAGATTATCACAAAGAAGGGTTTCTTAGATGCTTGGAGACCAATATTGATGCTCTGGATGAGGAAGCACGAGAGTGCTTCTTAGACTTGGGGTCAATTCCAAAGGATAGAAATTTGTTTGTGGATGCATTTATTGAATATTTGGGTTTATGTGCGGAAGATAGAGTGGAAAGATGCTTTTGTCATCTTGTTAGAGCTTGCAAGCAGAAATCTATTGAATTTAACAAGCAATCTCAAGTAAGCACCTTCATTTCTAATTGTTGTGTGCTCAAGCTCATTTGATCTTGGCTTCCTTTGTATTATACATTGTGTTGTCTTCATAATTAGATCTATTAGGAGCCAAGCAATCAACTATGGCAGTGCCTCTGAGTTGTACATTTCTCAACATGATGTAATGCAAGACTTGGCCCTATATTTAACATCGTGAGCTAGCAAAGTTCGTAGGAAGAGGTTGCTTATGCCTAGAAAGGAGGATAATTTGCCAACAAAATCGGAGTTGCTTAAGGATCAAGCATTTGATGCTCAAATTGTTTCCATTCAAATTGTTTCAATGATTGAGTTTTATCTCCAAAGTAGTTATGTATTTTTTATCCTTTTAATTAAATTAATTAATTTGAAATAACTAGAAAGCAACAATAACTAGAAATACATTGGTTAGCATAATCAACCATAAGAAGTGACTGAAGCAGGATTATCTAGCCCCATTCCTAGAGGAGGAGGACGGTACAACCAGTTGACATGTTGCTCAAAGTGCGCAAGCTAAGCTTCCAAATTTTCGATCTTTTTAGTCAAAATATTTTGCTCACGCCAGACAAAAACAATTCTTCCACGGACATGGCATTGAAAATAATGGATTTGCTCAAGCTTGGCCATAACTGCCTCATGTTCCTCCCTCTGGACCCTATCATGAGATTCCAGCATGTCTATGATAGATTGGACAATCGCTTGGAGCGTCGTAGTTCTCCCAGTATGCCTAGCAGATGCGTGTCCAACTGACCCCACACCACTAGAATTGTTTCTCCAGCCTCGTGTGCTTGAGACTCGGTCATGATCCATTCCCCTATGCCTGCTGCCTGCTCCACGACTGCTCTGAGCCAGGATCCTGCAACCCCTTCCAACCACAAGACCAGTCGAAGACCTTCACCCACCATGTGCTCCACGACCCCCATGCCCAAAGCCACGCAAAATTCTGATACCCTAGCTACTATTATCACCATATGCTCTCACACTGCCACCTTGGTCTCCATCCGGCACAATTGACCCCTCCCCAAGACGGGATGCTTCTGTCTTCCCCTGATCTGGGGCACAAAAGGAACACAAACTTGGCTCCATGTTGGTGGCCGTGTCGAAAACCAAACCCCCCAGGATCACCCCAATCCACACCAGGGATCACCTAACCAAACCTAGAACCACATAGCTAGAAACGACGCAGACTACCAATTGACCACCCTCCACTAGAAAACCAACATTCCACACAACATATAGAGAAGGAAAGGTAACCTAGCACCGCTGGTCACCTCGACCCAAAATCATTGCAAAGCAATAACAAATCTAGGCTTGAACTTGCAGACAACCCTTCACCTCGGAAAACTAGAAGGACACCTCCCAGTTGCGCACAAGAAGAACTAGAAGTTTAGGCTCCCATAAACATGACCGACGCCATATCCACTGGGCTTCATGATCAGGTGCTCAAAATTATGCTCAAAAATCAAAGTGTTAGAATCTTGTCAAACTTAGCTTCATATTGAAGAGATCGTCATTCTGAATGCAACGGTGTGAACGACACTCAAATCTGAGTTCACATGCAGAAGTTAGAGAAAGTCAAAGTTCAGATTTGACTTGCCTACATGGAAGGATTGGGATTATGTGGCAAGTCTTCAACAAATAAGGAGGTGCCAAGTGTAGCCCGTCATTGTCCCTTGCAAATCGCATATCACAATGGTAAGTGTTTCGGTGTTATAAATCAGCTCCCGACGGGTTCAGGGTTGCGATGCAATGAGGTAAATGCAAATCATGATGGCAATCGGTGAAGGGGAGAACAGAACAGGTTATCGGCCCTGGAGAGGTTAGGAGTTGCAATGCGATGTGATCGCATATCGCAATCGCATCAGCAACAAGAATCGGCCTTGGCACAGTGGAGTTCCGATAGCGATATACTCGGACGCGATAACCTTATATGCTACAATTTAAAGTCCCAGTGGGTCTGCAATCATAGTGTTTCCGTGTAACAAAATCTTCGGGTGTTGAACTTGCCGATTGTGATAAGCGGGAGGTTTCGGACGTGGGATACTATAAGTTGCAGTTAATTAACTTGTCGGGTCTGCAACATCGCATAACAACATTTCACTATGTTAAGAGCCCACAACTTTGCCGATTGCGATTGCGATATGGTCGACAGGATATGGCCCGCGGTGCGGCGAAATTTTAGCTTCCTTAGTAAATTTTGGAGCGGAAAAGGGGTTTTGTTTGGTTTTAGAGCAATTTATGGAACAATTAGTGGAGAAACTGGGAAAAGTCATAACTTATTCAGTTCTTATCCAAATTGGATGCAAAAAGAGGCTAGATGGCCATTTTTGAGTATTCTAAACTCATTGAGACAAGTTTCAGAGGCATTTGAGCATTGTAAACACACTTCTGATGTAATTTGAGCATAATAGAGAGGCCCAAGCTATTGGAAGTTGGACCAAGGATACGTAGCCCAGGAGGCATGAACTCCTTTATCATGTTGTTGTTGTGTGTTGTTTATTGATGTTCATTGTTGTTATATTGTTGCTGTTCATCATATGTTTTTATGTTAAATTGTTTATAACATTTACATAAGAAACTCCCATGGGAATATGTTAATTGCAAAAGTTTTTGAATACTTAAGCACTTGAAAAAACAAATGATAAGCATTTTAGGTTTATTTTTGAATGGGGAATTATGATAACATTACTAATCTACTCCAATTCATATCAAGTTGGTATCAAAGCACTGGTTTTGTTTACTAGATTTGCTTTGTGAAAGACAAATTTAATTGTTTGCAAGTTTATGTCATGCTCACAAGGTTAAAGCTCAAAAGAGGTGAAGGGAAGCTTGTTGAAAGCCATGAAATTGGGTCAAAGGAAAGAAGAGCAAGGTTGCCAAAGTATTCTACACCAGTTCAGCCTCAAGTTGCAGAAGTTGCAATTGAGATTCCAACACCAGTACAACCTCAAGTTGTAGTTGAGTCTTTAGAGACCTTGTCTCATGAAGGAGAACCTATCGTGACAAAGGATGAGAAGAAATTCAGAAAGGATTTCTTTGATATGACAAAGATAGTTAAGGTCCTCTATGAAGAGAGGAATAACAGACTACAAGGAGAAATTTCCAAGCCTCCCCATGGAGAAGGCTCTTAAGGAGAAGTTAATAGAAAAGAAGATAAAGGAAAAGGAAAAAATGGGAATGGAGGAAAACCTCCACATCTCCACCATCTTCTTCGAAAACATCTTCAAATTCTTCCACCAATACCACCGTTACTCATACTCATCATCATTCTTCAAAAGGGGTTGGTAAATCACCTTTTTTGAAGCTCGATGTGAAATTCGAGTTGTTTATGTACAATGGAGAAGTTAATGCATAGAAGATGGATAATTGGATTCGTTAGTTGGAGGTGTATTGTAGAATTTAGAACCTTTAAGAGGATGATATCAAGATTCAGTTGGCTTCATTGAGAATGCAGGGTGCAACACTTGTATGGTGGGAAACGAGGACTCAAGACTAGATCAAGAAACATATAAGATCTCTATTACTTGGTCTAATTTCATTGCTTCTATAAAAATACAGTTCTACCCTTTAGCTCATATGCAAAAATCCATTATGAATTGGAAAAATTTCAGACAGTTAAAAGGTCAAAATGTGCAAGAGTATACTCAAGATTTTAGAAAAAGAGCTCTTATGTTAAGAGTAGACTTATAGTCACAAGATTCATTGCTGAAATACATAGGAGGGTAGCATAACTATCTTCGACATACCATTCTTATGTTCAGTCCCATGAATCTTGATGAGGTATGTGTTCAAGATACACACCTCGAAGCAAGAGGGAAAAATATACAAGAAGAAGGTAAGAAGAAGCCATTTCAGAGTGTTGAAAAAGGGAAGAAGTTTAAAGGAAAGCAGAAGAAAAATGCTTCTATTAAGAAAGAAGGGGAGAGACCCGTGTGCAAGAATTGTTCCAAGGAAGGACATGATGAAGCACATTGTTGGAAGCTTCATCCATAATTACGACCAAATAAATTCAACAATAAAGGGAAACAGAAGATCAATTTTGTTGCACAGCAAGAGTTGGGTTCAGACTCAGGGGATGACACAAAAATCGTAGCCACAGTCACCAATGGAAAAGTCATGGCAAAAACAAGCGAAGAGGTCAACAAAGAGGCAGTCGTAGCAAGTACCAGCGCAACAAATAACTCTCACAACGTTTCAAATGAGGAAAATTGAATCGAGTTGTTCCATATCTGAGTTATTTCCAAGCATACAAAAATCGATACGCTGTTTGATAGTGGATCTCAAGCCAACTTAATTTCTGCGGATTTAGTCAAGAAATTGAATCTGGAAATCGTGCCTCATCATAAACCGTATCTGTTGGGTTGGATAACCAAGGATGCCAATTTGCAGGTCACATGGAAATGCATTTTCATATTTGCAATCATTGCCAATTTCATTGATGAAGTTGAATTAGACGTTGTGCCATTGGATATCTCAGGAATTGTGTTGGGAAGTCTGTATTTGTATGACAGGAAGGTTGTTTTCCACAGATTTGAGAACAAATATCATTTTTTCAAAGACGGAGTGGAGTACATTATGGGAGCTCATCGCAGAAAGCTTAGTCTGTCTTTGGCAAGCGCAAGTGAAATAAAACAATTGGTTAATTCCAACAATAGTCTCGTGCTCCTCATGATCAAGTAGAAGAATGACACAGAGCATGAATCCTTTGTAGGCTATGATGTAAACTTGAAAGCTGAATTGGTTGATGTGGCGAATCAATATGGAGACATGTTTCAAGAACCAAAGGGATTGCCACCAAAAAGAGGAATTCAACATGAAATTTAGCTACAGTAGGACTGTCCACTCCCAAACATTGGTATGTATTGAATGTCAATTCTGGAAAGTTTAGAAATTAAAAAACAAGTCCAGGAATTGTTAGATAAAGGAGTAATTCATCCTTCTACTTTGCCATGTGGTTCACCAATTGTATTGGTACCCAAGAAAGATGGAACCTGGCGCATGTGGGTAGATTATCGAGCTTTAAATAAGATTATAATAAGAATCGATACCACGGGCCATAATAGATGATTTGCTAGATTAGTTGAAAAATGCAAAATATTTCACTAAATTACACTAGAAAAGTGGATAACATCAAGTTAGAATAGCCGAGGAGGACATATGGAAGACTGCTTTTAAAACCAAACAGGGATTGTTTGAATCGCTGGTTATGCCTTTCGGTCTTTGTAATGCTCCAGCTACATTCATGAGAGTATGAATGATGTTTTAAGATCATTTCTTGATGAGTTTGTAATTGTCTATTTAGATGATATTTTGATATTCAACAAACCACGAGAAGAGCATGTTAGAAAAGTTTTGGATATCATGAGAAAAGAACAATTATTTCTAAATATGTCTAAATGTGAATTCAGGAAAACTTCCTTAGTGTCTTTGGTCCATGTAGTTGGAGGAGGTGAGCTGAAGATTATCCCTCTAAAGCTTCAGTCATTGTGAATTGGCCAATACCCAAATCAGTTACTGAAGTAAGGAGTTTTCTAGGAGCAGCAAAATACTTGAGGAAGTTCATTGCCAACTTATCCTCCATAGCAGCTCCACTACATGTATTGACCAACGTGAAGGTTGTCTTCAAGTGGGGGGACAAACAACAAAAAAAATTTGATGCTTTGAAACAAAAGATGAGTTCAACCCCAGTTTTGGCATTGCCGGATTTGAAATAGCCCTTTGAAATACAAACAGATGCAAGTGACCAGCCATGGGTGTTGTTCTTTTACAGCATGGTAAACCCATTTCATTTCATTACGAGATTTTTAATGGTGCTGTTATAGACTATCCTAGGTATGATAAAGAGCTTTACGCATTGGTAAAAAGTGTGAAGAAATATAAGCTGAAACCAATTCGTTATTGTCCATTTAAAATTCTGGAAAAGATTGGTAATAATGCTTTTAGGCTTGATTTGCCTTCACATATGCAAATTTATTATTCCATTGTTAATGATGAAAATTTAAGATTGTATGAACCTCCTTTGATTGAAGATCAAGGAGAGAATGTCCAAATTCCATCTATTGAAGACATTTTTCCAGAATACCTTTATATTCTTTAGCAAGACACTATACTTGAAAAAAGGACAAGCACGACTAAAAGATGAAAGATTGATTATCGTCAGGTGGGTCTCAAAGGTACACATCAATGAAAGGCCAAATGGATTGAAGTTGGGAAGGTGAGGGAACAATACCCTCATATGTTCAATAACTGAGAGTGATCCTTTTTGGGGTCCAAAAGGCTTCCAGTGGGCAGGAGTGATTAGGTGCTCAGAATTATGCTCAAAAATCAAAGTGTCAGAATCTTGTCAAACTCATCTTCAGATTGAAGAGCTCATCATTCTAAATCCAATGGTGTGAACAACACTCAAATCCGAGTTCGTATGCAGAAGTTAGAGCAAGTCAAAGTTCAGGTTTGACTTGCCTACATGGCAGGGTTGGGATTATGTGGCAAGTCTTTAGCGAATAAGGAGGCATCAAGTGGCTAACCACTATTCGCCCTTGCAAATTGTATATCGCAGCGGTAAGTGTTTCAGTGTTACAAATCGGTCCCCGACAAATTCAAGGTTACGATGCGATGAGGTAATCGCAAATCACAATTGGTGAAGGGGAGAACATAACATGTTATCGACCCTGGCGAGGTTAGGAGTTGTGATGCGATGCGATTGCATATCGCAATCACATCAGAAATAAGAATCAGTCTTGGCGCAATGGAGTTCTGATAACGATGGATTCAGACGCGATAATCTTATATGCTACAATTTAAAGTCCCAGTGGGTTTGCAATCGCAGTGTTTCCATGTAACAAAACCTTTGGGTGTTGAACTTGCCGATTGCGATAAGCGGGAGGTTCCAGACGTAGGATATTATAAGTTGTAGTTAATTAACCCGTCGGGTCCGCAACACCGCATAACAATGTTTCGTTGTGTTAAGGGCCTGCAACTTTGCTGATTGCGATTGCAATATGACCCATGGTGCGGAGAAATTTTCACTTCCTTAGTGAATTTTGGAGCAGAAAAGGGGTTTTGGTTGGTTTTAGAGAAATTTGTGGAACAATTAGTGGAGAAACTGGGAGAAGTCATAACTTCTTCAGTTCTTATCCAAATTGGATGCAAAAAGAGTCTAGATGGCCATTTTTGAGTATTCTGAACTCATTGAGACAGGTTTCAGAGGCATCTGAGCATTGTAAACACACTTTTGATGTAATTTGAGCATAATAGAGAGGCCCAAGCCATTGGAAGCTGGACCAAGGAGATGTAGCCCAAGAGGAGTGAACTCCTTTATCATGTTATTGTTGTGTGTTGTATATTGATGTTCATTGTTGTTATATTGTTGTTTCTCAATATATGTTTTTATGTTGAATTATTTATAACATTTACATAAGAAATTATCATGGGAATTTGTTAATTGCAAAAGTTTTTGAATCCTTAAGCACTTGAAAAAGCAAATGATAAGCATCTTGGGTTTATTTTTGAATGGGAATTAGCATAACATTACTAATCTGCTCCAATTGAGATCACTTCACCGAAGATAATTCTTCTATCAACGACCCCAGGAAGGAAAAGCTACGAAATGGCTACGCTAGAGAGCCAAAACAAAACCAGCACTAAAACCTCCACCTGAGCAAAATCACCACCACTAGAAGCATGAGTGCCACTTATAAAAGCAACAGACACCTTACACAAACAAACAAAGAACCACCACCCGAAATGCCAAAGCAAGAATCCACGCAGGCCCAAAAAATCAACACCCAGAACCGACCAGATCTTCAAACAACACACCCTCCAGCCAAGGAATGAAAGGGAAAGTTTCACCCAGAGCAATAGGGAAAGAGTTGTTACCTTATTGAGCCCACAAGAGGAGTGATAAACAGAAGACCACCACCATACCCACACGACCCTAAGAAATGAGAACACATTTAAATTCATATTCCTCAATGAGCCAAGAACCACCTAGACTGCTCCAATGCGCCATACTGCTTAACCACCGTAATGTTGTACACTCTTGATCCTCAAGACGGTATTATTCCTTAGACGTTTCACACATTCAAATGCAGAGAAATCAACCACAACGTGATGGAAGGGTTGAATGTCTGCCCTCTTCCGCTCATACCTTATGCCAAATGTCATTCTTCATGTGACACATGGTTCCAAGTGTCTGACACCCCCATCGAGGATAACTATTTTATTTTTTTAAATATAATTAATTTTTAAGTTATTTATAAAAAAAACAAGTTAATTAAATTCACTTTTAAGTAGCATTATTTAAAAAAAATCACATTTAAATCTTTATATTAATAAAAAATTGATAACCTTACTTTTTACAATTATATTACATGTTTAAATTATTAAGAAATAAGAAATAAATATGCATCACTATAATATGACATTGAAAATAAAATATAAATAAGCAAGCTCATGCAACACATAAATTATCGAAGTCATAAAAACTTTTACGAGAAAAGAGTTCTTATTTTTTTAAAATATAATGAATTATCTTCATCTTGGAACTAGAAAAGCTATAAGGGTTTTACATAGGTTGATTATGATATATGTAATGTGCAGTCGAATATTTATTTATATATCATAAATAAAAGCTAAATATATTCATTTTTAGGATGAAGTTATGGAGCTTCATGTTTAAAATCCATGATACCTATGATGTAGTGGGGAAGAGACACCTGAAATTAAATTTGATCTAAACAAGCCATTTTTTCCATGCCATTCTACACTATTCTTGATGCTAGCATATTAATAAATATGATAAGATTTACATTAAATTATGTATTTTTAAATATTTCCTTTAGGTGTTTAAGATTTTTTTAGGTAAAATGATATAAAATGTTTAATTGAAAAATTAAATGGGCTTAATTTAGAATTTTTTTCAACCAATTCACCACTAAATCATAACCTAACTAATTTTTTTATATAACAGAAAATATCTAAATTTTGGTCAAATTCGTATAAAAATTATGGCTTTGGAGATTCTTAAGATAATTCGCACACAACATTGCTTTAACTAATTATGATAAAGTCCCACCTTAAATCGTGTTCAACCTCAAATGTTATTGGGTATTTTTTTTTTTAGGAAAGACCATCCTAGACATAAAGACTTATTAACTACGGTGAACTTACATGGTCCCTCGTTATTGTGGGACCCACATGAGTTGTGCAAAGGCAACCGTAATTACTTTTGGAAAGATGAGAAAAAAAGAAAGAAAATTTTAATGTCCACAAGGCTAAAGATAGCCTATGGGACCTCTTTTAGAGTGCAAAACATGAAAAAAAATATGCACTTCAAAAGATTTAATCCTTTTGGATCAATGACTTGAGAATCCACAGTTTTAACATTTTTGTACCAACGTTTCAAATCCCAAATGGGATCCATCATCAGGATATGAGAATGATGATGACAGAAGAGCAACAAAGAAGTAATAAATAGTGATGAGGAAGAAACATGACAAACTGTCGGCTGAAATGATTTTTTATTTAATTTTAATTTTAATTTATTTTATAAATTTTTTTTAATTAATTTTAATTAATTTTATAATTTTTTCTATTAATTTTTATATTAAATATTTAATTAATTTTAATTGATTTTATAAAATCTAAAATTAATTTGCTTTCTAAATTTTTTTAATATATTAGATTGATTTATTAATATATTATATGTAATATAATTTTAATATGTTTTAATATTAATTTGATTTAATATATAGTATTAATTTGTTCTAATATTATTAATTTGCTTTATTAATTTGTTTTATTAATTTGTTATAATATAAAATTAATTTGTTTTATTAATTTTTATAATATAATTTATTAATTTGTTATAATTTGCTTTATTAATATGTTTTATTAATTTGTTATAATATAAAATTAATTTGTTTTATTAGTTTGTTATAATATAAAATTAATTTGCTTTATTAACTTGATTTATGAATATTATTTGAAAAATATTAATTTGTAATAATATTAAATTGATTTATTAATATGTTTTATTAATTTGCTTTATTAATATTAACTTATATCTAAATGAAATTAATAGTAATTCTAAAATGAAATTAATATTAACCTAGGGAAATAATAAATCTAATGTGAAATTGATTTTATACATAGGGAATATTAATACTAAAATGAGATTAATTTTAATTAATATTAATTCCTAAATAATTTTAATTAAATTGCTATTATTATTATTATTAATATTAATTATATTATATTAACTATTATAAATAATTAATATTTATAATAAATTAATATAATGATTAATAAATTACTCTATAGCAATGAAGAAATTAATAAATCCTAGATTTTAATGTAAATTCTAAACCTAGACCTAAATGAAAACCAAAGACTGAAGACACAAGAAAGGAGAGGGAGAGGGATAACTTACCTGCTGAGGCCTTAACCAGAGGATGCGCTTGCGTTTGCGTTTTTTATTTCCTTGATCAAGGGAAGCCAGCTCCCGCTAATCTCCACGCCATTATCTCTGTTCAGATTATGAGGATGTTTGATAATTTCAAGCGCTTCTCTGATCTTTCGTCTCTGATGTTGCTCTTCCTTAGCGATAATTGATGCGCTTTCCAGACAGATATGGTGTTTAGTTTTTAAGGAGTGCTCTGCCAGGGCTGAAGTACGAGATCTTCCGTTCTTAATATCCGCGCCATGTTCCTTGAGTCTTGTCTGGAGGGAGCGACCTGTTTCACCAATGTAGCTTTTTCCACATGAACACTCTATTTTATAAACTCCTTTAAGCTGATGGTTGTCGATATCATCTTTAACAGACTTCAAACTTTGTCTGATAGTACCAGGAGCCGAGAAATGAGTGATAATGTTTTTCTTTTTTAGGATTTTAGCGATTTTGTCCGTAATCCCATGGATATACGGTAGGAAAACAATACCACAATTAGGCTGGTCTTGAGCCTTAGGTTCATGAGAAAACAACTTTCTTTCAGCCTTCTCTATGGCCTTTTTGATTTCATGCTCCTTGTAGCCTATACTTTTAAAAGTTAAGATTAGATGCTTCTTCTCTTCCTCCAGGTGCTCTGAGTCGGAAATTCGAAGGGCTCTGATGGCCAGCGTGTTTAGAACACCAACCTTCTGTGCAGGGTGATGGTGGGAATCAGCATGGAGGTAACTCTCTGTGTGGGTTGATTTCCTGAAAACCTTATGGCCCAAAGAGCCATCCTCTTTTCTGATGATCAGGACGTCTAAAAACGGAATGCTCTTGTTTTCTTCAAGTTCCATTGTAAACTTTATATCTGGAGAGATCGAATTTAAGTGAGTGAAAAACTTTTCGAGTTCTGTCTTACCATGAGTCCATTTTATATTGGTGTCATCGACAAATCGCTTCCACCAGGCTGGTTTCAAAGGATATGAATTCAGAGCCTTCTTTTCAAAGTATTCCATGTATAGGTTGGCCACTATTGGCGAAAGGGGGGACCCCATTGCCACACCGGATGTCTGTTCATAAAATACTCCTTGGAAGGTGAACACAGTCGATCTTAGGCAGATCTCAGCCAGCTTTGCAGTCCCTGGATCAGCAACTTCTTTTATAACCTGAATGGCTTCATCAAGAGGGATCTTAGTGAATAAGGATACCACGTCAAAGCTTACAAGGATATCATCATGTTCCAATTTCTCATTCTTAATAAGATTCACAAAGTCCTGGGAGTCCTTGATGAAGGAATCAGTGTTTCCGACAAGGGGCTTAAGAATTTTTGCAACATATTTCGCAAGCTCATAGGTTGGGGAACCAATAGTATTAACTATTGGTCTAAGGGGGACCCCTTCCTTATGGATTTTGGGTAATCCATAGATTCTGGGAACAATCTCACAGGAGGGGGTCAACTTCTTCTTTAACTTTTCGTCGAGGTTTGAATTAGAGATAATCTTCTTTACATCCTTCACGATTTTGGGGATGGGATTGCTGCTTAGCTTCTTATAACTGCCACAATTTAGGTGATCATTCATCTTACAAACATAATCTTCTTTGTCCAGTATGACCGTAGCTCCTCCTTTGTCTGCTTTAAGAACCACGACCTTGTCATTGCTTCGCAAGGAATTGAAGGCTCTTTGTTCCTCTTTACTTAGGTTGCTTTTGGGAATTTTGGTTTTCCTCATGATGAGAGAGCATTCTTGCCTCAACATTTCTTTATCTTCTATAGTAAGGTTACTGATTCCCTCCTCTATGCTACAAATCATCTTTTCAAAGGGAAGGTTTTTAGGTGTCACTGCAAACCCCAGACCTTTGCTAAGAATATTGATGACTACAGGATCCAATTCCACAGAGGACAGGTTAACAACTTTTCTTTTTGATTTATCATTCTGCTTTTCACTGCCCATCTCTATTAATGTGTCCCTGCTCTGTGAGTTGGCAGAGTTATCTGATTTCTGAGGAATTATTGGAGTCACTAATGCTGGCAACCCCTTGTCATCTGCTATGTGACAGTCCTTTGCAAGGGAATTCAACGAATTGGCTTCATCCTTCTGATCCTTAACTCGAATGTTTTCATCACTAAAACTGATTATCCCCAAATTTTCTCCAGCGTTATTATCACCTGCGTATATATCAGTGCTGACCATATTTCTTTGATTAATTAAGGTCCCTGCGCAGTCTATACTCCTACCTGCGTGGCTATTTTTGGCCTTGATTATCCCCAAATTTTCTCCAGCGCTATTATCATCTGCGTATATAAGATCTTCAGTTCTGACCATACTTCCTTGATTGACTGCGCAGTCTATACTCCTACCTGCGTGGTTACACTCATAAGCCATGTTAATGCTACTATCTTCTGGGTAGTTAATACCTTCTGCGTGGCCTCCAACGTTACTGGATTTATATTGGTTCTATATATGCATATAACACGTATAACTTTTCATTTTTAAAAATGTATTTTTGAATGCATAAATGGATACAATTCCTTGAAAGTTTACTTGGACACTTGGATTATGTAAACTACACCTCATAAATTTGCAATTCCAACAAATCTTTGCTAGACAAAATTTAAATTTAAATTTAAAACTGGAATTAATGGCTCCAAATTATTATTTATTTTTTTAAAGGAGACAGCTAAAATTCTAAAACGAGCCCCCTTCTTTATGTTGATTGCAGAATATCCTCAAATATGAGGGTCACTCCAGTGAAAAATGATCTTTATTTAATCTCATTATCAACACACACTATCTTTAGTCATTTCCTTTGTGCAATCACATTTTTTGTGCGCGAGTGCCCACGGGGACCTATGATAATGTTTCTCCTCATTACCTTGCATGTTATAGCTTGGATATAATATGTATATACAATTTGTACATAGTGGTATGATTGGAAAAAAATGATTTAGCCAAGTGGTTTGAGCAACATCTGTCAGACAGGTATTGACACAAGTGTGAGACTATTGCAAGCTTGAACACGTTTCCAACTCTCCATCGTCCACCCTTTAGGTTATTATCTTTCCTTCGCTGCAACATTTTTGCAATAAAATCATAGGCATGTTCAATTCCTTCGGTGTATTTTTGCACCTTTAGGGGCAATTGCTAGTTAGATAATTTTTTTAAGCCTTATTGTTTTGTGTACATAATGTATACATCTTTTAAACCATTACTGTTTAGCAATATTTTGTGTATTTATATATAAAAAAAATGATATTCACTTGACAAAAGCATATAATGGTTACTCATATATAACATTTTTTGATGCTGATGTGGAGGGCTTGTCCAAATGAAAATATTCACGGAGGGATCCTTTGAGTAGTCTACCAACTCTTCCACCATGTCGAATTTGCACTCTGTCACTGTATAGATAGTTCACTGAAAATATAGAAACCATGCACGAGCTGTTGATCGCCTGAGAGACAACCTCTTGTTAGTGTATGCAGTATCGAAAACAACCTGTTGTTGTGGTGAAAAGTAATCTCTTCGCTGTTCAAACATCTGCCGCACTCTGAGAACTCCGCAAAGTTACCTCCCAGGTAGGTCTTCCCGGGGTTTATAGTGCAAAGGCAAACCCTAACCCTCGTCTTGTAATGGCCTCAGGTGCGATAAAGTAAACTGCAGAGCCATCTTCCTAACCTCCAAAATGCAAGCCACCCTGTTCAAACCAAAAAAAGTGACACTACCTTTCTTGATATATTTTATTTCTATTTTAAATCTTTATATAATTTTATTTTTTATAGATTTTTTGAATCAATTAATTTTTATTGAATGTTATAATTTTTAATCTTATTTTTATTCATAATTTGATTGTTTTATTCCAACCATTTGAATTTTCTTTACATTGTTTGTCTATTTACTTTCTTCTTGTGGATTTGGATTTTTTTTACATCCATTTGTCCATTTAATTTGTTTGGGTGGATGAGACTCTCCATCTTAGTCTTCACCATAAACCACATTGAATAGTTATAAAAACGTAGACTCTAAAATTATTGCATAATTTCTTAAAAAAAAAAAAAATTCAATATGCAAATTATCTATCCCAAAAACTTGAATTCAGAAAAAAGACTCATAAGGGAAGTCCTCACAACACCTTCAAACATCGTTTGTATAAACCCTAAGTTCAAAGAAATGTAATGGAGTTGAGAATGGTGAACCTCTATCCCTTTTAGTCCATGGATGACAACACCTTCAAACACGATTCGTACAAACACTAATTTCAAAGGAATGTATGGAGTTGAGAATGGTTCTAACATCTTTTATAAAACATATGCTAACTTTAATAGCAAAGCTTTAAGATATTATCACAAATATTAGCTTTCTACATGAACCCTTTTTCCAAAACCCTAAAAAACTATTTTAGGGTAGGCTTCCAAGAGCGGAGGGTAGGGCGAACGCCTGACGAGTTTTTCAGCTTCAGCAGCTCCACGTCTGCTTCGTAACAATGGTACAACTTATCCTCATTTTATTTGTTTCTGTGTTTTTTGGTGTCTAGTGAAAATGCCTGTTTGTGATTTGAACCTGCGACTCATGCCACGAATGCCCAGATATAATCGATGTTAGTTTCCAGGATACTTCAACATTGTTTTTCTGCTTGATTGTGTTGTAAATTATTGTGATTTAGGGTGTACGACTGTCGCTACTAGAAGCAGTGTGCTCTTGTTTCATTTTTAGGGTTTCAAAGGGTACGACAAATGGGAAGTCCTGGTGATTGCGAGGAGCACTTACAAATTCACATGGACATCCTTCTGATTCTCATTTGTTTGTTTGTTTTAATGAAACAAAACATTGTATTAATGAAACAAAACATTGTATTACTCGTACTGAAATGGACAAATAGATGCATATACATCATAAAACCAGAGACACTGAAGGATGGTCTTTTCTGCCATTACTTTTTGCTCCTACAGAAAATGGATCCCCGCTAAAATCCAATGATCTACGTGGGTAGCTATTGGGAAACAGATTTACAATATGGCGCGAAATTACAAAATAGATTAAAATACACACACAAAATTACACAGAGTAGGTACTCATAGTTCAGCAGCATAAGTAGATATCCGGAAATAGAGCAGACCATTAATTTTGAACAGATTATTCAATGTATTACGCTACAACAATAATGAATGGAAAATCAAACACGATGATTTACAATAATTTCGCATTATAGCTTTTCCGTTGGAACACAGAAGGAACATGATTTATTCACTCAAGAGTGAACGAAGCGTAGTGGTTACAGAGTTATGACCCTTCTTGTGCTGCTTTGGCATCGGCAAAAAGAATTATTCACTACTTAATTATCTCCTGCTCTCTTCCACCGGCAGATTAAAAGAACCTACGCCAACCAAGCAAAAGTAAACTCCTAGTATTTCTGACTTGTTATTGGAACTTCTTCGATGCCCACGTGCCTAAAACAGATGGATCATTTTATGCCAGGTCTTACAATACGACCTTGGCCGTTGTACTTGTTTCCTAACTTCATAAATTACCATTGTGTCTAAATGAGGTTGTTACAAGTTTATGAACCACCTTAGCAGTAAGCCCATTAACAAAAATTGCGCAGTGATAAACCAGGAACGTTGTAAGTTATGTTTACTGACCCCAAAAATCCTCCAGTTAGCGTAAAAAATAGAACACAAAACCATCATCATGGCGTTCGTATTGATGAATCTCTGCTTGTTGGTTGGGCTGAGGTCTGCTGCCCTGGTTATTCTTCTCTGATGCACTCTGGCCTATTTCCTAGCTGCTTGTCCATGTCCAAGGATATCTGACTTTTGAGCTAATAGACAGCATTTCAGATATGGAATATTGCAGAGCTCTTATTTCCAGGTCCTTTATCCGTCGGAGTATTTTGATTTGCTGGCTTTGACCTTCTGTAATCTCCCTAATAGTTGCATCTTTGCTATATATTTCTTCTGCAAGAAATTATCTTGTAAGTTCTCAATCAACTCACATTGGTTCTCATGGTTTTCTACCAGAGAAATATGGCTATTTCTTTTGGTTCATTACTTCCCTCCACCCCACGAAGGAATGGTGGATTACTTCACAAAGGATGCAATAACAAAAGTGCTCCTCCTTTACCTTAACCATCCAAGGACCTGCCACCGCAGGATGTTGAAATATGTAACTAGTTTGGGTCTTCATAATGACATATGTAATCATGATTTTATGTATTTAATGTAAAGATAAAAATAATTTTATTATTGCCATTCTTGAGGCATGGGTTTATGCTCAAGGGAAATTTATTTTTAGGTCAACCACCCATTGAGTTTTTCTAGGGTTTGTCATTGAATCTACAAGTCAATTGAGTCATTGCCATGTATGGAAGATCCATTTGGGAATGCTACATATTGTAAAGAAAATTTAATTTGAGTCAAATAGAGTTAGACCTTCCAAGACCTTGTTAAATGTGCAAACAACAAGTCAGCCTTATCAAGTGACAAGTCAACCTAGGGACAGTGACAATTCGACCTGCAAGATATGATAAGAAGCCTATATAAAGGACTCGATCTCATTTGAAAAGTAGATCATCCAAGCAACTAGTGGAAGCACAAGAAGAAATAAGAATAACCAGTGAAGGAAAGGAGAAATAAAGGAAAGGGAAAGCGAAGTTTCAAGGATTGTTTTTGGGCTATAACTCCTTCCACATGTGTGAAAAACTAAGGCATCCATTATTGAAGTAAGACTGAATTGTAGTCATAACAAGGAGCCAAAAATTTGGTGTCAAGACTCAAGATAGTGTAAATTGTAGTCCGAGATCTTAAGGAGAAGAAGCCTAGTTAAGAGGAGTAAAAGGACTCAAATTCCCTGATACCTATCACACGTGCGAATGTTGCAGAAAAGTTGTAGGGTGGGACGAGAATTGTAGGAAGAGAGACTGAAGTTGTAGTCTAGTGTTACAGGGATGAAGTTGAGGATGAAGAAAATTTCAACAACATCAAGGAAAGGTTGACTTGGTTTGACTTGGAAAGAAAAAGGAAAGGTTTGACTTAGTCTTGGAGGGGTCTTGGTCAAGGGTCATAGGTCTTGGAATTTCTCAATTGAAGTTCTATAAGAAGAGAAGAGTTCTTGGTGGTTTTCCTCTCAAGAGGAGAGGTTTTGGCCCTGGTTGATCACTTATCTCTTGTGTCCTCTTGTCTCATTGTTATTTGTTGTTTGGTAGCTGTTTGATGATAAGAACACTAACTATAATCAAGTGAAAGAAGAAGATAACCTAGTTAAGTAAAAATACATCACAAACAATTATCAAAGTAAGAGAAGTCACCTAATCTCACTGCCTTGGATTTCTCAACATGGTATCAGAGCTAAGGTGTGACAAGACAAGGAAATGGAACTTGAAGAAGGATCATCCAAAGGTTTATCAAGACATTAAATAGGATATAAAACCATTAGGAAGGTCTAGTCTACACATCATCTTGAAGGTAGGAACTAAGGAATATCTAAGAAGACCTCAAAAATCTAGCTCATTCAAAGATGGGTTCTACACTTGAAGCATTCTTGGGAAGTTCACACAATTTACAATAATCATCACAAGGAAAAGAAGAGCTCAGGGACCCTACCTCCACTCAAAGAAGGAATACACATTGAAGCATCTTGAAGTCTCTATATCCAAGGAAAGTAAAATGAAGCATTGCAATTAGGAAATCTAAGCAATCGCCTTCTCATTGAAGAAAGGATCACTTTTCAAAGCATTCTTGAAGAAAACATCTTCAATTATCAACATCTTCAAGATGTCATCAAGTTCAAGATATAATAATCAAAGGACATTTTCACTTGAAAAGTAAGTATCTTTATATTTATGCCTAAATCTACTATCAAAATGACTTCATTTTGCAAGGAGAGCAACAAATTGGCTGGGTTATCGAAATTCCTTACATGTAAAAAGAGGACAGAATTGATCCTCATAGAGAATGAAGTTATTAGTCATGTCAATGGTAAAGTCTCCAAACCATCTGAAGAGCAAGCTCAAGCATTATCAAAGTATATGAAAGGGGAAATAAGGGCTCAAACAATTTTTATAGAATCCATCAAGGATCCCCTCATTCCTCATGTAACAAAATTGGACACATCAAATGAAATATATGAGAAGCTAGTAGAATTATTCTTCGTAAGCACTGTTAGAGAAGTCATCTATTTAAGAACCAAGCTATATAAGATGATGATATTAAAAGAAGAAGAAATAGCCTCATACTTTATTAGGTTATCAAAAATAAGAGACCAACTACAAGAATTGGGGGAAATAATGCCCGATAAAGAAAAGACCACAATTGTGCTCAATGCAGTACTAGAGGAATGGGGAAACTTAACTTTGTATCAAGCATCCATGGAAAGAAGGGAGCTACTCCATTTAATGAACTCTGGTTGTTATGTAAGATTGAAGAAATCAGGTTAAAAGCAAAAAGTGATGTTGGACCAAGTGAACAAGTTCAAACAAGTGTTACTTGGGAGCAGGAGCGAAAGCGGGGAGCGGGAGCAACATTTACAGTAGCTCCCGGTTTGGGAGCGAATCCCGGAGCGGTTTTATATAATATATATCTATATCTATATATATATATATATATATATATATATATATATATATATATATATATATATATATATATATATATATATATATTTTGATACATATATGTCAACAAAAACATGTAGAATAATGAATTAGATATTAAAAACATAAAAAAACATAGATTGAACCATATAACAACAATCATCTAGAAGTTATAATCTTCAACAAACAGGTCCACAAGTTAGTAACATAGTAACATACAACATATTGAGTGTCATGATTCATCAATCTTAAAGTTTCAAGCTTTCAAAATTCAATATATAACATTTATCATCATTGATCACCAAAGTTGTACTTGTAAGTTAAGTGTAACCATTACAACAAATAATATCTAACATGAAATGAAATGTTATAAAATGAAATGAAATGAAACAACTTTCAACTTTCATGAAGAATCATATTCATAATTCATTACTAATGAGTTATAATTGCCAACTTGAAACTTAAATTGCCATATATTGTTTAAAAAAATATCATAATAAATATGAAAGAGTCAATAGTTATAAAAACTACTAGAAACTAGAAAAGAGAAGTAAATCTATTATCTATTTCTTATGCTTGGGCCTCTTGCCACCACGATAAATGTCTAATTTTTTAGTCTTGTTGGAAAATCAGGATCTTTGTCATTAATATCACCCTCTAAGCATTAACATAAGATAGATAAACCATAGCATGTCAAGTCAAGATTTTGTTTGAGTGATGCATACAATTTTAGGAGGGTCGCAATAGAGGAGTTCGACAACCAATGTCACTAACATCAAGGTACATAGAGGGATTGGTGCTCTTGATTAAATACGAGTTCCATACCCTAATACATGACAAAATTCAAAGGAAACATTGCAATCCCCCAATCCTGAAATCATAAAAAATTGATAAGTTTGCTGGATTTTGAATGAAATCTAAAATTATACTTTCTCCATATGAAATCCAATGAGGCCGGAACCACTCTCAGACATCCTGAGTCATTTCATGGTAATGTTAAAAATTTAAGTAAAAAGATGAAAATGAAGATTAAGGAGAATGTCACTTTTACTTTAAGAATTTAACATTACCATGAATAGCATATCAATACTAGGGACATAGACTAGATCATTAAGCTACCCCACTCAAAAATTATTTGTTTCTTTCAAAAAAATTGCATTTCGAACATTACCACAATTTTTTTTTTGCAAAAAATGCAAAATGCTCTCGAAAGGACAGGGAGCGAATTTTTTTTTAGGGAGCGCGCTCCTGAGTCGCTCCCGCCTGGAGCGTAGATTGGGAGCGGGATCGAGGGAGGGGAGCACTCCCCCACAACACTGAGTTCAAGCATTTGCTGCCATGGCTAGGAGGAAAGGAAAATTTGGGAAGTTTGGTCCTCAAAATAAGAAGAAGGATTGATATGTCAAATATCTATTATTATGGCTATCAGGAATATGGGAATTGCAAGAGAGATTGTCCTATAAATTCAAGGAGGACAACAAGAAAAGGAATGAAAGGAATGAAGTCCATATCATCGAAGAAGTGGAAGAATCTGATGAGAAGAAATCCAAAGGGATAGATCTCCACTATTAAGGTTTCTCGTATGCATAACAAGAAGAATTTGGAGATGAAAAAGAGTTCTACCATGGTTGTCAAGATAAGAAGCATTGTAAGTATGGCAGGATGCATCTTAGTGGAAGATGGCATCATATTAGAAGCATATTTTTGAAGAAAGAGCTCATGACATCATTATAGAAGGTTGAAGGGATAGCTGAAGCAAAATTATACATGGTTGTACCAATCATGATGATAGTAGCTCATACTGAAGTAGTAATATGATTGGAAGAAAGTCATCTAGCATAGAAATCAATCATCATACATCATCTATAAGAAGGAGAATTTGCAGAAAGAGGAAAATCAAGGTCCTCCAATGGAATATTCATTAGAAGGTTCACCTCTACTTGGAAGAAGCAAGTGTCTCGCTGATGGTCTACATTCCACCTTGTGTGGGATCCTTTGTTTAAAAGGATGATGGTATGATGACATAGGAATGCAGCATGGTTGAAGTACTTTCAAGCAAGGAAATGAAGCTGTCGAAGGAAGTCTAGATGACCAAAAGAAGAAAAGAGGTATGTATGCATGTGTTTGATAGATTAAGTCATGTCATCATATAGTTGCAGATAGTATGGTTGAATGCTCTATCTCATGAGCATGATAAAAAAAGAAGGAGCTCTTCCTTGAGAAAGATGTATGAAGGCATATGCCCTAGTTTACATATTGATCATATGAAGTGAACATAATATGTCATTATATGGAATATGAGGTGGTTGACAAGATGAAGAAACTATGCATAAAAGTTCTTGGGATACAATATGCGAGGGAAGGAAGAAGGATTAATGGAAAAACTGTAACTATGGTGACATAAAGATAAGGAATCAACATCCGATGACTAGAAGGATCTGGTATGTCATCTCCATGGAGAAGGTATGAAGACTCTGATGAAGTCTGGAAAAGAAGGAAACCCTTGACATTGAATATTTTGGAGGTGTGTTAATGAATGTGCAGGATGTTGCAAGCAAGTAGATGTCATGATGAAAGGCCATCACAAAATGTAACTTTGATTTGATGTTCATTTTTTAAAATTTTGAACAACATTTGGATGGGTTGATACGGGGCTACCGGAAGAGAGTTGTAGATGTCACGTACAACTAGTACTCATGTGATTGGATGGAAGATCTTGAAAGAAACATGACTTGGGAAAGGGTAGCTATGTGGAGAATAACTAGATGTGGATTGAAAGATCACTTTCTAATGTACAGAAGGATGACATGATTGTTGGTTCAAATCCTATTGTTCGTTGAAGGAAAGGTATGGATGGCCGATGCCCTATGAAAGATGAAGGCTCCATAATAAAGAAGATGTAGTTCATGACATCGAATTGAGGAGCCCTGCAAGCAGCTGATACTACCATTATCTCCACTAAAGAGCTGAAAGTTGTTGTTGGTAACAAGTCCCTAGTTAAGAGGGAGCTTGGGCAAGTCCCTAGTTAAGAGGGATCTTGAGTATATTCCTTTTATAGTAATGAGTATATCCTCCCTAGTTGAGAGGGAGAGATAGACACATCATTCTTGTCTTCACTCTGTGAAGAAAGAATGGAGGATTGGGTAAGCATATGGCTTTTGATACTCTTTGAGGATGAGGTAGGGCATCCAAGATGTTAGAGTAGTGGAAGAGGAAATTCCTTGAGGATGTGTTATTCCTAGATAGGAATTGTCCTAAAAGGATGATGGTGTCTATCAGTCATTGGTCTCGCCAGCATTGGGCTCTGATCTTGTGGAGAGATAGAGTTGTTAGTCAAGGCCATGCTATGTGACAATGCTGGTTGGTATGATGCAAAGAGATAAGATGAATTGATAACTTATGAGATGGATTATCAATCCGACTCTTCTAATGAAAATTCTTCAGTTTGAGAATGTCCAAGTACCTTGTTTGGATTATGAATACCTCCCTAGTTAAGAGGGAGTGTTGAAATATGTAACTAGGTTCGGTCTTCATAATGACATGTAATCATGATTTTATGTATTTAATGTAAAGAGAATTTATTATTATTATTATTGTCATTCTCGAGGCATGGGTTTCATGCTCAAGGGAAATTTATTTTTTGGTCAAGCACTCATTGAGTGCTTCTAGGGCTTGTCATTGAATCTACAAGTCAATTGAGTCATTGTCATGTATGGAAGACCCATTTGGACATGTTACATATTGTAAAGAAAATTTTATTTGACTCAAACAGAGTCAAAGAGCCTCCAAGACTTTGTCAAATGTGCAAACTACAAGTTGGCCTTATCAAGTGACAAGTTAGCCTAGGGACAGTGACAAGTTGACCTTATCAAGTTACAAGTCAGCCTAGGTATAGTAACAAGTCGGCCTACAAGATGTGACAAGAAGCCTATATAAAGGAGTAGACCTCATTTGAAAAGTAGATCATCCCAACAACTCGTGGAAGCATAAGAAGAAAGAAGAATAACTAGTGAAGGAAAGGAGAAACAAAGGAAAGGGAAAGTGAATTTTCAAGGATTGTTTTTAGGATATAACTCCTCCCACACGTGTGAAAAGCTAAGGCATCCATTATTGAAGTAAGCTTGAATTGCAGCGATAACAAGGAGCCAAAAATTTGGTGTCAAGATAATTTAAATTGCAGTCCAAGATCTTAAGGAGAAGCCTAGTCAAGCGAAGGAGTAAAAGGACTCAAATTGCCCCATACCTATCACACATGCAAAGGTTGTAGAAAAGTTATAGGTAGGCCGATAATTGTAGGAAGAGACCGAAGATGCAATCTAGTGTTGCAAGGCTGAAGTTGGGGACAAAGAAGAAGTTGCAGCAACATCAAGGCAAGGTTGACTTGGTTTGACTTGGCAAGAAAAATGAAAGGTTTGACTTGGACTTAGAGGGGTCTTGGTCAAGGGTCATATGTCTTGGAATTTGTCAATTGAAGTTTCATAAGAGGAGAAGAGTTCTTGTGGGTTTTCCTCTCAAGAGGAGAGGTTTTGGCCCTGGATGACCACCTATATCTTGTGTCCTCTTGTCTCATTGTTATTTATTTTTTGGTAGTTGTTTGATGATAAGAACACTAACTATAATCAAGTGAAAGAAGAAGATAATCAAGTTAAGTAAAATTACATCACAAGAAATTATCACAGTAAGAGAAATCACCTTATCTTGTTGCCCTAGATTTCTCAACACAGGATAGGGGCCTAACCTTTCTTTCCTTCCACCTGCCATAAAATTTTGGTATGCTTCTTCTACTGTGGCTTTTGTGTCTGGATCATTTCCATAATCCTCGTATAACCCTCCTCTCCTCCCAATTGCTATAAAAAGATTGGTATGCTTCTTCTTTTGTTGTCGACACATGAGGATGATCCTGAGCATCTTCCAAAATAGGGTATTTACATATCAAATGTCAATCCCTACCCCTCCCTTGTGTGGTAATAACCATCAATCTTTCGGCCCTTTCTATATTTTCTCTCCTCTTCATGTTGACACTGATTGTTGCTCCTCAAAATTTCATTGCAGTTGAGGTATAGAGTGAAAGTCCTTATCTATAACTTGAGATTGATGTTCTCCCATTGAATTCAGCATGAGTGAAGGGTGGTTAATTTTTCTTCCTTGAAACCGGGATTTAGGAATGTGATTATTCGGCTGACACTTGTTCTTGAGTGGCCAGGTAGGAATGATAGATGATAATTATATAATCAATGCTAGTGAATTTATCCTCCCCTAAAGTTTGCCTAATAGTTTCCATGATTAAATTTTAATTTGTCATTCCAATCCTCATCTTCCTATATATTTTCTTGGGATCAATGTGCTAAGTTTAATCCCTGCCTTGAGTGGCCAGGCTTGCCTTTCCACCTGATCAACTCCGCTCTTGAAATGACTGAATATTATTCCATTTAAGTTTTTACGTACCTCCTTCACCCATATTATGTGTCCTTTCCTAAGTTTCATGAAACGTTGAAACACCTACAAGTGTCCAAAACAGGTATGGCCTGAAACACGACCTCAAAAAATGGAAACACTAACTGAAACATCGTGTATATATATATTAAATGAGTTAATAACACATTATCTTGCAAGAAAAGAAAGAATGAGACATATACATGATGTTTTAGTAAGAAAATCAAGTCCGTTTTAACTCCAATAGATGATTACATGATGCAAAAATCCAAAATTAGCCTTTAGAGATGAGGCTTTACATCAAAGGCACCAAAATGAGCCCTTTATATGTGAGGCTATATATGCTAAAATTGAAATAAAATATGAGCTAAAAACAATTATTGGCTACATTAACATATAATTAATAATAAAAATGTTCATCCTCATCAAAAAAGATAGAATTGGATGCTTGTTTAGCAGAAGAGGCAACTCTACTAGTACTTGCACTTCTGCTTGCATCACCGGTGGCACTGATATTAAGAATAGAAAGGGAGAGAGAGCTCAAGGTCTCCACATTTTTCTTCCACATCCCAATCTTTATGAGGCCCACTTGTATATTCTTCACCTCTACGAGACACAAGGCGTAGGTTTGAATGAACATATACAAGATCCTCTACCTTCTGCGATCCCAACCTATTGTGCTTCACAAAGTGAATGGAACTATAAGTTCTCCAATTATGTTATGCTGATGAAGAGGTTGCCACTTGTGATAGAATATGACTGCCAATACATTGCAAATAAACACCATTTGCCTCACGACAAGTCCACCACTTAATCGGGTTCATGTTCTCCTCTCATACAAAGCTAATATGTTTGCAAAATTCTCTAATCCAACAACAAAATGGACAAATTCCTCCTTTACATCTGTTTGTAAAGAAGCTGGGAACAACCTCTGAAAGGAGTTCTTCACTCCATTGTCCACCTCCTTGTCCTTATGTGATGCCTTCCTTTTCCCATTGCCTTAGCAATGAATTCTTCATCATAAAATTTTGGATTTAGAGCATGTGCCAAAGTGTGCAATGGAGTTTTGAAGCCGTTCCACCTTGTAACAATGAAGGACCTCACTTGTTTAGCAAAATCAAAATCCACGAAAGGAAGAATGGGAGTCTTTTGTGTAATAATTTTCATGTTTTCTTCAACCATGGTATCCATGCCATCCTAACCTCTCTTAGGAAATGTTTCTCCGCGTCTACATCTTGAAGAAGATCAAATGTAGGTTATGTGAACTTGAGCAAGAAATCAATTTTGATCCACCAATATTCATCAATCAACACCCTCCTTGTTATAGACATTTTTGTGCCTTACAGCTCTAAGCATGAAATGTCCATAAACAAAGGGATCCTAAGTCCCTAAAAGTGTTGTTCCGACCCCTAAAGGAACAAGGTCAACAAATTACAGCTTCTCCCAGAAGTTCTCCACCAGAAACTGCTCAGAATCAGTCAAATCAGGATCATTTCAGCTGCTCCACTGGCTAGCTGCGTTGCATAGCACCCAAATACACTAGCTAGGTGCGTTGCAACACACCTAAATGCACTACCAGGGTGCGTTGAGCGGGAAATGACAAATGGCAGTGTCATTCCGCGAGGTGGAAAGACAATGGAAGCTTCCAGAATCTTCCCCAATGACACTTGCCTCACTGAGTTTGACCAAGGATGAGTAAGAGGCTCTCAGTCTCCAAGTGGAAGCAAGAACTGACAGAGAGAAGACACTAGTCAAATCATAAGCTGACTCATCCTCTTTGCATACATCTATATATGGATCCCTCATCCCAGAGATCCAGAGGCTGGAATTTTGTACATTGCAGAGAATTGCTGTTGGTTTTGAGATAGATATCAGAGTATTGGGTGATTTATGCTTTGTTGGAGGTGAAGAGGGGCTTCTGTGCTGGGAGGTTGATGCTGGATCAGGACATCGGTTGTAACTCCTCCTGGATCTTCTTGTTATATCAATAAAACTATTTGAGTTTCTCCTACATGCTTGTGTATCATTGATGTTTGTTACGTTTGTATGTTTAGCTTAAATATGATCCTAAGCTATTTATGAATATAAATCCATGTCTTTGTGTAGTTTTCTTCTTCTGTGATCTTACAGGAACTTGGTGAAGCTGGGCAAGTAAGGGAGCAGGTAGCTGGAAGCTGTCAAAGGGGAGAGAGATTGGATCAAAGGACTAGCGCAAGACACAGGTTGGTTCATCCTATTCCTCTTCGTTTATAGTTCATAAAGAAGAATACGAAAGTAGTTTTCTCTGTTTGTTTCTAAGGTCACTATCACACCTTAGTGGGATAGGGTCGTTCTGAATAGACACTTTTCCCGTTAACAAAATGGCGACTCTGCTGGGGACGATTGTCTAGTTAGTTTGTTTGTGTTTCTCTTGTTGTTTGTTTCATAAACTTAGAAGTAGCAATCGAACTGCATTTTCCATTAACAAATGAAAAGTAGACATCTGCTACTTCAATCCATTCACTGGATCTGTTTATGATTTGAACAGCTGATTCAAAAATGATCTGATTGCCCTTTGTGATAGCTCTTAGACCTCCTTTAAATCTACCCTCTGATTGTGCATTACTGATTGCTTTTACTCGGCCAAAAACCATAGATTAAACTGCAAACCGTGACCCAGAACCCGGATAGAATTCTTGTTTCTGCCCCAGCGCAGGCTCTGTGAAGAGGTTCTGCATTTCAATGCACTTCCTGAGAGGGCTACCTGCGCTGAAATGCAGTTTCTCTGTGTAACAGGTGCGCTGATCAGCCTAGCCTTGTGCAGCTGAGGTTCTTTGCTTCATTTTTTCAGTTTTGTCTCTGATTTTTGCAGCCTGTGATCAGTGTATGTGTTTGTTTGAAAACCCCTTTTATTTGCCTTAATTCCACCTCCTTTGTACAAAAAGACTGTAGATGTTTTTGTGTGTTTGTTACATCATTTACAATTTTCCATTGCAAAAGTAGAATAGTCATACTGTCGTCCTTTGATTTAGATCTGTCGTAACTGTCAATTTTGATCTTAGGAGAAAGTTTATTTGCTGTTGACAGTCGATTATGCTTTTACTTTTGCCTTTGGTTTGAATTTGTGACTTTCTAGTGTCGAAACGAGTATTTATTTCAAAATCGTAAAGTGTCGTAATCATCTCTACCTTTTGATTTCGAAAAGAAGCTTGTTCGTGTTTGCCACTTGAAAGCAAATTCAGATTTGTACATCAACTTTCTTTTTAGGCATCAATATTAAGAAAGTGAAAAACAAATACATGCACATGTGCATTTGCATATTGACAGTCTGTTTGGCTTGATTTAAGAAAGTGAATTTACAGTGTGCTGTTTGCTCTTTGTGAAAAGATTGTGTCTTTCTTTTCCCCTTGTAGCTAGGATTTTCATTGCTGAAAAGAGATAAAAGTTTGCTTATCATCTTTAGATTGCATTTTAGGAATTACATTTACATCTCGTGGTGATCCCAAAAGGCAAACTTCATAAGAAAGATCAACTTAAAATAAATTGAATGAATCTAACAACGCTTTGGAACTTAACGCACAACATCTAGAGGTCTAGGCTAGAGACGTATTCCGGCGTCGTAAAACCTGGTAACTGTTGTCCTCACTGATGGTTGGGTGATTCCTCCACTTTGAGACGATAAGTGCCAGTACGGACTTGTGCTCCCACGTACCGTCGAGTATATATTGGGAGACCCCTATAGGCTTAAATCCTTTTATCCATAGGAAGCTGTGTCGGCCGCCCTACTGATCGCAATGCACCGAACACAGCATTCGGGAAGATTGACTACCGTACCGTAAAAAGTATTCTGCAATTTTGCGATTGGTTTGGTACTCCCTCTACCTAGATCTCCAGAGCAGTCCCTTTCGTTCCTTTTCAGACTCAACGGAAAAGGTCCATCTGAGCACTTGTCACTTCAGGCTCATTAAAAATCGAAGGAGACTAGAGTCATCTTTTGTTTTTTCTCGACTCTTAAAAACTGAAAAAACAAGTTGTGTCAAAGCGTCTAAAAATTTATTTTAAACGGAATATTCATTACCCCTTCCCTATGTTGATCTTAGGTCGAGAAAATGGAGTCTACCAACCAAGGAATTCCCCTTGGTGGAAATCCTAGTCCCTTCTCCTCTTGGGGAGATGTTGGTCCACCCCATATGGCCACATTGTCGCTTCCAGGACTGACAATTGGCTTGCCGGTATGGCTCTTCTCAACCAATGTCGTTCAGAACACCACTATTCCTGAACAATCGGATCAGCAATTAGACGAGTCCAGAGTTGCCCACCAGCCTTCTACTTCCTCTAATTCTTGTTCTCCTCCTTCATCTTCGCTTGATGGGGCTGGCAAAGCCAAAAGTCAAGTTCCTAAGGAGAAGAAGGAAAAGAAGAAGAAAGAGAAGAAGAAGAAGGAGCCAAAGGCAAATGGGGGAAAACGAGTGTCGTCTAACGAAAATCCACACACTGCACCGACCAGGCCTAAATCGCCATGTGTCATTTGCAAAGGAGACCACTTTCACAGAGATTGTCCTTGCATCCCCCGGATACTAAGGGACTGGTCTCCTCGTTTGCACAATCTGGTGTCATCAACCTCTGGTGATCATGTTGAAAGCACACCGTCAACTAGCGAAAGTGAAGCCCCAGGACAAAAAGGGAAAGCTAGATTTCCTTGTAAACTGTGCGAAGGAAATCATGCCGTTCACCGTTGTCCCTTCTTAGACGAAGCTAAAAGAGTTTTGGATGATCGTCCAGTTTCACCGTTACGACTTCCTCCTGGATACAAAAAAACTCTTGCCGAGTCCGTCGCTAGTTGAAAAACCAGTTGGCCCGCTCAAGTGGTCGGCTGAAATGCCTATCATTGAAGATAAACCATCTGAATCCATACCAGACGAAAGTCAAAAGGTCGAGGCGGCAGTTGACCCGGTCTTGCCTTCAGAGGTTTTATCTTCGGATGATACAGTCACTGAAGAGAACAAGGATGACACTGTCCAAATTCTCTTCATCAACACAGACTCCGATGAACATGGGGGAAATCTACCCATTCCTTTACCGTAGGAAGGAAGTTCGTCAGAGCCATACCCAACCGTCTACTCGGTCCCACCTCCAAGCAACCTAGTTGTCTCGTTCGACTTGAATCAACTAGGCAGACCCCGTTTACCAGCAAGCATACCATTTCGAATTATCGTTCAAATATATAGAATGGTCATGGCTGGTACCATCATAGATGAGGGGGCTTCTGTGAGTATCCTTTCCTCTACTGCTTGGAAAGCACTTGGTTCGCCATCGCTTTTGCCTGAGATGAGAAATCTGACAGGCTTTGATAAAGGAACCAATCGACCTTTAGGGATCCTTCCCGATGTGCCCATAACATTGAGAGGGAAGACAGTTCGCATGAACGTAATGGTAGTTCAAGGACCCTTGGATTATAACCTACTCCTTGGACGAGACTATATTTATTGCATGGGAGACATCGTCTCCTCACTCTTTAGAGTAATGTGTTTTCCGCACGAAGGAAGAGTGGTCAAGCTCGTGGATACCCTTTCATTTCCCGGATCACGCATAGCAAATAGTCATATACCATCCCTAAATGGTCTCTTCACGCAAGAAATGTCTCAATCCCCAGTCCGTCCTCCCGATGAGCGCGAGTAATTCGGAGGGATATGACTGAAACCCAGGGGGCATGCGTCCTGGTCTGCTTCGGCAGGAAAACTTCGGGTATAGGGTAGGTTTCCGTGGGAGAATATGACTAGTCTGTACCCCATCCGTCGGTGGAAGATGGGTTATTCGAGAATAAGATTCTCTTGTCAAAGTTATGTGAGTGGCGGGCGTCGTTGCTCACCTTTGTTTATCTCGGTAGACATCGCCGAAGAAGTGTTTTGTTTGCACCGCGAATAGAACAATCTTTGGGTAACCTGTAAGAGGTAGGCCTTTCCTGATAGAACAAATGTTTTGTCTGCAAATTGAGGGGTACCCTTGAAACCATATTTTATAACTGGGGGCATGCAAAACTTTTGGAGTGCAAGCGAGGGGCGGCTATTTATTTTTTAAATTTTTAGGACCTCTAACCCTTTAAACTCGTAGGATTAGTCGTCACCTAACTTGCATAAAAAAAGGATGTGGGGTGAAAATCTAAAAATTGCCATTTTTATATGAGACTTTCTTATCATATGACTGGATTAATCGAGAAGTTTTAGTACATAGTTCAAGCTCGTTAAAAAAATAAACATAAGACATGAGAAAATGTTTCCACCCGCGTTTAAGCTCGTTAAAAAATGAACTATTCCCAGGTAAATAACCACCGTGAATGTAGCATTTCAGCCATTAAAGCCTTGGTCGTGTTTGCACCGTCAGCTCCACTTTTCCATTGGCCGATCATTCACCTCCATTTGATTGTTTACCCATTTTGAGGAACAGCTGTGAAGAGTGATTTCACTAGCCATCCTTGTGACACTGCCGTGATTGGAAAATTCCAAACCTTACCTGGAATCAACTGCTACCCATTTTATCACTCGTTCCTCAAAAGACGAGTCTTCTTTAAGCTCTTTTCAAATGACTCGTAAAATATGAAAAGATTGCCGAGTTTTGGCCTTCTAGCTCATTAAAGCGACCGGAAGTGCTATCCCTCCTCTAGATTTTAATCTTTTTGGACTTGAGGGATTATTGCACAAAAAGATCGAGCGCTTGTTTTGTTCGGCTCGTTAAAACTATCGAAAATTCATCCCTTCTGTATTGTTTTATACTTTTTCGGACTTAAGGGATTAGATGACGAAAAAGGAATTTTGGAGTTAACTTTACGTACCTTTTCAGACTCTCTAAAAATGAAAAGGACCAAGTTATCTTTGTCGTTAGACTTGTTAAAAAGATTAATAGTGACAAACTTGTCTTTAGACGAGAACGAGTTTCACTATCGGTAGGCTCGTTAAAACATAGCGATGGGTTTGCCCGAAGGGCAAATTATAGAACAAGCATATGTTATCCTCCTCAAGCTTGACAAAAATAAAGAGGTACTGGTCAGCAATGACTGGGGAAAAATTGGGAAGAAAACTCAAAGAATCTTTATTGGTAGCAAGTCGCTCTTGAACATGACACTTCCACTCCATGTCCGAATCGGGTTGGGTTGTTTCATTCACCGGTCACATCACCATGGTCACGCCATACCATCCACATTTGGGGTAAATGCTACCAATCCATCACATAAGTTTCACCGACATGTTCAAGAGAAGTCATCCAGAGAAGTCACCTGTGTCCCATCCACTACCATACATTATAATTCATTCTTTCATGACCGCCATCCTGAACCGTATATCATCAGAATGTTTTCACCTCCATCAAAATCATTTGCTCCGTTCCGTGTCATTGATGTGGGATTCATTAAGGCCCTCCTTTGACGGATCGCTTCTTGTCGACATCAGCTCATTATCCAAGAAGTTGATCTAGGAACACCCCATTCAGTACTTTGAAGCTTGCATGCCTCAATGGCAAGTTTCTCACTTCCGGCGACAGGTATACATCAATGACCTTCGACCGAAAGATTTTGCGTGGTGTTCAACGCCAAGTCCTTTATTCACACCACGTGAATTGTGCTGCAGTACCTTGAGGGTCATCATCATTATCGGTGATTTCTCTCGCGCTTGTTAACGGTTTACATCATTGACTGGTAATCAAGCGATGTCTTTCCATGTTCGACTTCAAAACATTTCTCACATGGATCGACTTGAACTTCGAGTGAAGATCGGATGAGATTGAAGACCCCGGATCTAGTTTCATCCATCCGGGCTGCGATATATATTCTGGAAAAATAAAGACATTGAAATGTACAACATTGCAACACAGATAATCATCCTACCAAAAGGATGATGGCTCTATCAGAATCATCAGTCTACCATCAGACGATTGTCTGTCCTATGTACATGAAAATGAATTTATAAAGCTGAGCATGGGAATGCCCGCCTCAGCTAGATCATGAAAAATAGTATGAAGATAATGTATTGTATTGTATCTTATTACAGGTCTCCTCCCAGCATTGAAAGAACTTCGGATCCTCCTAATAAAGCATTTCACCTGATAAACGTCCTCATACTTTAGGGGGCAACTGTTATAGACATTTTTGTGCCTTACAGATCTAAGCATGAAATGTCCATAAACCAAGGGATCCTAAGTCCCTAAAAGTGTTGTTCCGACCCCTAAAGGAACAAGGTCAACAAATTACAGCTTCTCCCAGAAGTTCTCCACCAGAAACTGCTCAAAATCAGTCAAATCAGGATCATTTCAGCTGCTCCACTGGCTAACTGCGTTGCATAACACCCAAATACACTAGCTAGGTGCATTGCAACGCACCTAAATGCACTACCAGGGTGCGTTGAGCGGGAAATGACAAATGGCAGTGTCATTCCACGAGGTGGAAAGACAATGGAAGCTTCCAGAATCTTCCCCAATGACACTTGCCTCACTGAGTTCGACCAAGGATGAGTAAGAGGCTCTCAGTCTCCAAGTGGAAGCAAGAAATGACAGAGAGAAGACACTAGTCAAATCATAAGCTGACTCATCCTCTTTGCATACATCTATATATGGATCCCTCATCCCAGAGATCCAGAGGCTGGAATTTTGTACATTGCAGAGAATTGCTGTTGGTTTTGAGATAGATATCAGAGTATTGGGTGATTTATGCTTTGTTGGAGGTGAAGAGGGGCTTCTGTGCTGGGAGGTTGATGCTAGATCAGGACATCAGTTGTAACTCCTCCTGGATCTTCTTGTTATATCAATAAAACTATTTGAGTTTCTCCTACATGCTTGTGTATCATTGATGTTTGTTACATTTGTATGTTTAGCTTAAATTTGATCCTAAGCTATTTATGAATATAAATCCATGTCTTTGTGTAGTTTTCTTCTTCTGTGATCTTACAGGAACTTGGTGAAGCTGGGCAAGTAAGGGAGCAGGTAGTTGGAAGCTGTCAAAGGGGAGAGAGATTGGATCAAAGGACTAGCGCAAGACACATGTTGGTTCATCCTATTCCTCTTCATTTATAGTTCATAAAGAAGAATACGAAAGTAGTTTTCTCTGTTTGTTTCTAAGGTCACTGTCACACCTTAGTGGGATAGGGTCGTTCTGAATAGACACTTTTCCCGTTAACACTCCTCACCATACTTCCTTTGTTTGAATCTACCTATCTTCACTCAACCCAATTTGAACCCACCTTCAGACTCATTAATGCAGTTTTTAACTTCAACAAGGTGATGATGCAACATGATGAAGTTTGAGGCATACCTTGTCTCAACAGCTTTAAGCAACTCCAATTTGGAGTATTCTTGATATATTGCTTGAGATTTGTGGTTATTGGTGATGAATTTTATAATCTCCCTAGCCTACGCTGTGGCCTCCTTAATCCATTTTGTTTTTGTCTCAATTTCTTCTAAAATCATATTCAAATTGTGGGCAATGCAAGGAATCCAAATATGTGATTGTATTGACTCTCAAAAATTAAGCCTACAACTTTGATAACATGTGCATTATATGTGATATCTTGCACCACATTTTCTGGCCATACTTTTTCAATAACAACAATTAAAATTTTAGCAATGAACTTGCTATCCTTTACCTTGTTAGTGTCGATATCTTCATCCCTCCATCAGTGATCAAATTTCTCTTTTTGCATGCACATTAGGTGTCCCATCCGATCAGCTGCATTCCATTAGGTCATGGATCAACTGATGGTAGTGGTTCATTGTCAATTCCCTCATGACATTTACTTGCTGACTTGTTTTCACATGTTTAGCTCATTTTCTGTCATTTTATGTCATATCATTTACAAAAACCATTTCTAGGGTTTTAGGTCTCACTAGGTCTAGGGTTTGTCACCATGGTCATCAAAAATCCAATAAAGGGTCAGCAGGCACATGAGGAGGTCTAATAAGTTCATAAGATCAAAATTTCACTAATGATATGCTCAATAAGTGATTTTTACCTCAAAACTCTGTTTTGAGGTGAAAACATAGTTTTTATTTTCTATGTACAAAATTTATGTAATTTGAAATATTTTCTATATGTAATAAGTTCCAACTACTACCCTTGTTCACATTGCCAACTCCAGCCACTGCAGACAAAAGTAAAAGCATCAATGCATCAATTTACCAAATGATCAAGAAAAGTCAGTTCAAATGAAAAAACAATGCTTATGGCCAAAAGTTACTTTGACATTAGAAAAGTGGGTTTGGAATAAGTAAAAATTAAAAACCATCCATATATAAAGTGAAAGGAGTGCCATTTATCATTTTATTGTGCAAAATACCCTTGGAGAGCACAAAATCGCGATTTGGAGGCAAATTGAGCTAAGGAGGTTAAAAACCCTATTTTCCAAGCAAACTTGCCTAGCGCTGCGCATAAGAGGCAGTGTGCTACACATCAGACTGGCGCTGCGCATTAGACTGGCACTGCACATCAATGACTTTTTTCCAGTGTTAATTTGCATGGGCACTACACATCAGGAGGGCGCTGCGCATTGGGCCCATTGCACTGCACATCAGTCCAGAACTTGCTAAATCGTTCCAAATCATTCAATAACCCTTAAAAAGGCTGCATTTTTATTCTACAAGTAAGTTATAATTGCCCTAGAGATGAAGTTGATCTCATACTTGTGTTCTTCATGAGTTTTTCATGTTGAAAGTTAAACCCTAGCTTGTCTTCATTATTTTCCATTCCATTGTGCAATTTTCACTCCATAATCCCAAAAAGCATCATTAAACCCTTTTCCCTCTTCCATTTGCCTAAATCACTCCATTTATCCCATTTTCCATATCCCACTCCCCTAAAACAACTAATTCCCTTCACCAAACCCTAAATCCCTCACTAAACCCTAGTTTCCCAAAACTTATTCCTTCATTCCCAAACTCCATTTCCTATTAGTAAAATCTCTTCATACTCATCTCCCTTGTCCTCCCTCATTACCATTTTCTACCATATCATCATCACATCCCTTCCCTAAGACAAGCACTAAGCACCATGGCAAGAAATAGTGAGTCAAGCTATGAAGAAGAAACACTAAGTGACAGTTCAAGAGACAGAAATGTACAACCTAGGAGACCTCACAAGGGTGGGAAAATTATCAGAGAGGAACCTATTAGCATTGTTGAACTCCTTGCTTGCCCCCTTGCTACCATTTGTTTCAGATACCAATCTTGGTTTGAGTTTTGTGAGATGGTTGAGAGGGTTAAGTATCATCATGAATTGGCAAGGCAATTTTTCATAAACATGGAGAATAACATGGTACATCTTGCTGGCATCAATTTCACTCTTTCACCAGCCGTTATTGTAGAAGCAACTAGGATGCTAGATGTAGGGGAAAGGTGGAACAAAAGACAAAATATCAACAAACAACATTATGAACCATATATTAAGGCCAAATATCATGGTAAATTGAGAAGGGTGTTTCCTTTCAAGTTCTTGGGGGACCGGTATGTTCTACTTATGAAACTCATCATCAAATATTTCACATGTGAGGGGAGGTTCTCCAAACTCTATGCCTATCGTATCAGATTACTTATGCATTTCACCAGGGTTAGAATGATGAGTATTCAATATTTCATTTGCAAAAACATAGAGAGGATGACTGTGATTGCAAAGAGAAAACCATACCCACAACAACTCAACAACATTTATCACTTTGCTGTCATCAAGATTATTGTTGTGCATCAACTCACTCAGTTGGGAGTGCCATGGGAAACCTTCATAGCCCATGAAATCTTCAAGGGGCTTCAAATTTTTGCAGATCCTCAAGATGAGGGTGAACCTTCTGGGCAACAAAAAGAGCCTGAAAGCAAAACAGAAAAGGCTCACATTCATGTGTTTATAACTTATGAAAAAGGCACAAGAAGACTTTTTGTAGCTGCCAAATGAGTATTATCTTCACCAGGGGTGGAAGGGGTCTTGTTTCCTTCATCGGATCACAGGCAAATTCTATCTTCACCTGGGGTGAAAGGGGCTTTGCCTTCTTCTTCAGTAGAACAAGTACAGGACAAAGGAAATCAAAAATTGCATGATGAAGGGCCTTCTAAAGGGCAAGACAGGGATTTTGTTTTGGTTGAGGAAGATGACATTGATTTGGGCTCCCAAAGCTCAAGACTCAAGGATGTGGTCATCAAAGAGAAAGAAGCCGAGATGCAAGCCTTATCACTTGACCTTCAGAGGGATAAGTGGATCATTAACTTCCTTGAGTAAGAGAACAAGTAATTGGAGGACAAACAAACAATCATGGAGCTGCAAACCATTAGGGAAAACCGACAAGTGGCAAAAAGAAGGAAAATCAAGATGACATCACTAGAACAAGAAATAAAGGCTAACCGAGAATCATGGTTGGAAAGCGTGAATATCCACCTTGAGAAGCTTCTCGATAAGGCTAACAAGGAGAAGAACATGTTGCACCACATGGCTTATCATTACTTGGCCTGGAATAAAATTTGCAAAGACAAGGATAAGAAACCTAAAAGCTAAGTTAAAGAGAGCCTTAGAAGCCAAAAGGGAGTAGGATAAACTTAAAATTTTGGCTGAAGCTTCCTTGGCTCAGCAAAGTAATTAGTAAGCTTGCCTCTTGCCAAATTTGAAGCAATTTTGAGAAATTTTTGTCATTTCACAATTTTTAAATGCAAAACATAGGAATTTTCATCTGGTGGGGCTGCGCATTGAGTTGGCTTGGAATTTTGCAAAATGGCTTGCATTTTTGGATTCCTCATGGAAAAATTGTTGGTCCTCAGTTTTGGTCTATTTTTGCTTAGGGAAACCTACTTAATCCTTATATTTTCCATCCATTTTCCATCAAATCCATCTCATTTTGATGTATTTTATGCATATTCATGTGTTTAATTTTAATTTTGCAATTTCTAGAAGTTTTTATGAAAATTGAGTTTCAAGTGCAATTTTGGACTGAATCAGAAATTCCCGTAATAGCTATGTGGATGACATGTGTGCAAGATACTTGGGCTCGAGTTTGATGCATGGATGGACATCTTGGGAACTAGGACTAAGCTAACTCCACTTGGTTCGGCCAGAACAAGCTTTATTAGGCCCGGTCAAGGCTGGTCAAACATGACTAGTCACCAGAAAATCCCTAGGAAATAGGGCAGTTTTGAGATTTTATGGGATTGACCATATTTCTTGGGATCAATTGGATGAGTTCGATTTAGATATGTGGATATGAGTAGATATGAGTGTTAGAGATAATATAGATCAGTTTGTTTCATTAAACCTCTATTTAAAGCCAAGACTTTGATGGCTTTTGAAATGGAATTTGTATGTAACTGTTGTATAATTTGAGTTGGGAGCTAATTTGAAGAACTTGTTTCATTCCAATTTGTTGTTCATGCTCGGTTGATTTACTGAAGTTATTGTAGCTGAGATTTCTTCAAGTGTGCAAGGCAAGGGTGGAGGGCCCCCTCACCAAGCTAAGTACACTTCTTGGTTCAATTTTCATAGTTTTCATAGACTAATTACTGTTTCAAATGTATAAGATGTGTGATGATTGCTGAATGAATATTGGTTTAATTCTAATCTACATATGAAGGGACACAAATGAATTTAAGTTAAATTCCCCTTCTATTTGATCTTGAACTAAAACTAAATTTCATTCTCCTTTTCTTTTTTCCACTGGAAAAATCGTAATTTTATTCAATATGAGTAAAATTACATGTTGTAGATGCTAAAATAGCATATGCGTTATCAAAACTTGTTCTGCTAAGAACATGATCTAAAAATAAGCTGTCTATGCCTTCCTACCTTTCTTTTTCTCCACTTTCCGCCAACCTTCATTGTTGGGTGTGGCAGTTACAATAGTCATTTGAAGTTCGTTTGTATCAGCCATGATTTCTTTTTCAGAATCTGAGCTTGATGAAGAGTGTGCTCTCTTGCTGCCCCCGATTTCCTGTCCTGTGTTCTCATATTGCTGCTGTGGCTTGCTTTCATTTGGATCTGTAGCATATCCAATCAGATTTTCATTATTCTGTGGGTGGTGTGTGCTGCTTTCATTTTTGGTTTCTGGATTATTTCCTTCCTCTACAACTTCTTGAGGTACGCTGATATCTTCCTCCTTCTGTTCCTCTTCTATATTCTCTGTCCATGTGGGTGAAAACTGCCAGCCTTTTGGTTTTGTGGGCTGTCTTCTTTTCCTTTCTTTTTTATTTTGTGGGCATGCACTCTGAAGATGACCAGTTTGTCTACATATATGGCAGTGAAAGGTAGTGTTTTCGTAATCAAGTGGTTGTGTCCATTGCTTTCCATTGTGGAATAAGAGGATGTGTTCCGGTAGGCCTTGACTGAGATCGACCTCCACACAGATCATGGCGAAAGTGTAGATGTCCTTTGATAGGCGTTCGCTGTCCACTTTTAGAAATGTCCCCAAAGCGTTGCCAATTCCTTCTAGTACTTTGTAGTGCCAAAAGTGTATAGGTAAGTTAAACAGTTTTACCCATACAGGAATTTTGGAAACTACCATGTTGTTGGGGTCGAAATCTGGGAACCAAGGTTTTACAGACAGGCCTGCATTGCCCCAGAACCATGGCCCTTCGTTTAATGCATATTCCTTGTCCTTTATGGTGTCAAACTTGACAATGAAGAATCCCTTGGAACATAAATGGATGTCACAGTTTTCTGTCCATATGGAATAGATCCATTGACGAAGAGATTTTGGTTTGGGCCAGAATCCATTGAACCTGCATATCACTGCTTTTGTTAGATAATCGGTGTGTATTTCATTTACCTCTGGTATGATAATTGTTAAGGCTGGGTTGTGTGATGTCTGCTCAACAATGTAAGTCCCCGGTACAGTAGTTTGTTGTTCAGATTTCATTTGTGGTTCCAACTTCCCTTTTACTGCTTCTTTAAAGGACACAGGCCCTTTTGAACTTATGCCAGAACAACCTCCGCGTATCCTTGTGCTGAGGCAGATTGTTGAATTGTTTCCAATACCATAATCCATTAGATTACGATCCTCCTGCAATACTTTTCCTGTGTAGAGAAGAAGTTGCTTGCATGGAGGGATTCCAATTCTTTCTTGTATCCTCTGTTTGAGGGTGTTTATCGCCTCCCATTTTCCTAATCTGATGCATATTATATTTCCTTCCATGGATCTAATAAAGAGATTATTTTTTGTCTCTTCCCGCGCATTCACCGCAGATCCTGTTTGATTCTTTAGCTCTTCCCTCTTACTTGGATCATCTCTCTGTTCCCTGATTCGATCTATGGTCTGATTCTGAGATTTCTCCTTTTCTTATTTGAAGGTATTTATGCATTTCTGGTTTGAAGCAATGGTGATTGTGATATAGTAGGATTGTGAAGGAGGACAATCTGGACCTCCTTAGTTAGGAGCCTCTTCTTTTACATCTTCTGCATCATAAACCATTGTTAATTAGTGCTCTTAGATTTATCTTCATGAAAGTAGTATTGTAGGGAATGACAACTTGGTTCTCCTAAGTTAGGAGCCTCTTCCCCCATATATTACATAAATGAATTAGAAATTGTTAAAATAGGTTTATATTTGTAATATGTACTTCTTTAAATCTTAAAATTTTATCTTCTCAATTTGATTATATCTGATGTCCATATACAGTGGATTTGCCTCCAAGTTTTACAAACCCAGGTTGATAATTAAATACTTGTGTTAATTTAGTCAATAAATTAGCTCAACATTTTGGCGCCGTTGCCGGGGAGGTAATTATCAACATAGTCAAATAGAAGATAAACAAAAACACTAAAAAATTTAGTTAGTATACATTTCTCTTGGTTATGCTTCTTTATGCCTAGAAATAGGGATCCTAAAAGTAGATTTCCAAAACAAACCCCCCCCACAAAAAAAAAAAAAAAAAAAAAAAAAAAAAAAAAAAAAAAAAAAAAAAAAAAAAAAAACTACAAAATCCATTTTCAACGACAAGATCTAAAAAATGATGTTAAAGAATAGGTTACAACACTACTCCATTCTTCAACATTCTTTCTCATCAAATCTTTATGATCAAATAAATTTTCATGTCCAAACATTCATTAAAGTATATTTTTCAAATTTGGATATGAGTTTACTTATGATCTTGTTACGAAAATGGATGCACTGGAAATTCTCTTATACTTGAGAGAATGAATTATTTTTCTAAAATAGAATAGGATAGAATAGAATAAATAAACAAGTAGAATAAAATTGCAATAAGACTTCCATAATAAATTTGTTTCAAACAATTTCTTCAAATCATTGTTCAATATTCATTTGAAAGGGCTACATAGCAAAATGTAGTAAGAACAAGCCTATTTTGGGTAACCATATAGGATAATTTTGAAATCATGTTGTTTTTTTTACATATATCTTGAAATCTAGTTTTGGAATCCATTTTGAAGTTTTCAATTTATATCACAAATAAAAATGTGATCAAAATCAAAACCAGGTCTCAAGTGAAATGTTGAGGACATAGTTAGAACAACCTATATTTGAAGTGTCTAGTGGTGGAAACATTTTTATCTGAAATTCATAGGGAAGATATCCCTTGGAATGTAGTTTCCAAATCAATTTGAATCACTTCAATCAGGTATCATATGAAAAGATTATTCTTGAAATACTAACCGCTTGTCGAAAAATCTGCAAGGTGACAATTCTAGGTCTTGACTGTTCATTGGCATATTTGACATACCAAACCATCTTCTTTTCAAAACCTATTTATATGGGAGATATATATTCAAGTCTAGTTTAAGAAACAATTTGAATCATCCCATTTGGAGGTGAAATGAAAAAGTTATGCCACATTTAGTGACTTCATGTCTTCAAAACAATATAGTAAAACTCTGCCTCCTAGACCTGTTCATCACCAATTTTGTGATATCAAGCCTAAGAGTTTTTAAAACATATTTCTACTAGAAATAAAAAAATGAATCTACTTTAATATCCAAGTAGAATCACATTGATCTGATCTTTATCAAATAAGTTACGCTTCAAATAGTGACTGTTGGTCTTGTTAAAAATTAACAAGCAGCTCTATCAAACATGGCACTCATAATTTTTACCATATCATTTTAAATCATTTTGAAAACATGTTTATACAGGAGGTAGCCATATGAATTCACTTCAACTTGGATTTGGAATCACTCTAATAGGATATCAAACGAAAATTTTGTAAACAAAATACCGCTAGGAGGTCTAGGCTGGCCACCATTCATCAAAGGGGTAAATAAATGCATTATGTTTGTCTATCATATTTGGACTTGTTTTCTAAGCAATGCTTGTAATGATTTACATGTTTATTGGAAGAAGAGAGACTGTACACCTCTCTTCCTCCATCATCTAATGTTGTATTGCAGGCAAGTGTTATGTTTTTGCAGGTCATCGGAAGAATGAAGGAGTGAATTCCATGGATGAAGTAATTTTCAAAGTCAAATTCATATTCCAGAATATGAATACAAATGTTCAAGTCAAGCAAAGTGAAAAATTCACTTGATGTTGAGTTCATTCAATGAAACTCAAACTCTTGAAGCTTGCTCTTAGATGTTGACCACCAACATCAACAAACCCTACAACATGATCGAGATCAAGGCAAAAAGACATGAAGCTAATCATCAGAAGAAGCAGTCAAGTTCAGTACCATGTCAAGTCACATCAATCTTCAAAGAAGCCTTTCATATTGAATTCATATTGTTCATGATTTGATCATCATCATTTGTTCATGATTTGAATTCATATTGTTCATCATCCATACTGTATGTTAAGCTCCATGACCAAGCATGTTGAAGTCCAGACTTACTACTACATCATGACTTCAATATAACCTATTTTCATAAGCTTTCATACTTCCCTACTCCATTACACCCTACCTCCATTCAAAAAAAAATAAATAAATAAAAAATAGAAAAAGATCAAAAATAATAAAGGAGTTTGGTTGTGAAAATCCACGAAAGTGGCATAATACAAACTCGAATTCATATCGGAAAACCAACTTGTTTGGCCAATATGAATTCTCTATTTTGTTTTACCATTTCTTCAGTTTGAGTTTGCAGGAATCATCCTCCACAATAAACAAGACTTGAGGACAAGTCTTCCCATCAACAAGGGGGAAGGTTCGCAAAAAAGAAACTTAGTTGTGCAGCTGAATTGACGATGGAACTTGTATTGTTGGCAGTTGGGACCTGAAATATTTTTGAAATCAATTGCAGAGGGACCTGAAATGTTCACATAAACATGTATATAAAAATGTACATGACATAAGGGACCTTAGTTATCATGAATCAATTGCAGAGGGACCTGAACGACATCAACAATCAATGGACCAGAATCAATGAAGGATACTAAAACAGAAAGCATAAATAAGCTCTATCTATCTACGATATTTGATCAAGACAACTTCATCCAATATTGTTAAAGAATATCAGCATTCATCCACTACTACAGGGAAGTACAAGAATCGTAAGTACAAAATTTTGCTCTTGTAAGTTCAAATTTTTGTAGAAATTTTTAGACTTTGTTAAAATAGAGTTAATACCTGAATGCATATTTTATACATTTTCCTCATCCTATACCTAATCCAATGTACATATGTACATCTTACATTCATTCCATAACCCTAACATTTCATAACCCTAAATATCATTCTCTATTTACCAACATTTATTTCATATATTCCATATTCATAACCCTAACCCTAAGTTTTTTTTTGCATAAAGCAAAATGGATCAAAGTGAGGATTTTTATAAAAAGTTGAACCTGCACAAACAAACCAAGCAATTAGCATCATGGAAACAATTTTAAACATGACCTAAAAATGGTCATTTTAAAATTAAGGAAATACATTGCAATACATTTTGAATGAAAATACAAAATCGAAATGATTAACGTATTAAACATATCATAGTGCATGAGATGCAATATGATACAATGATGTAAAGGCAAGTATATGGTAATACGATGAGGTGTATGGCTCATATAATAGAAAAAGTGGAACGTGAAGAATGATGAATCATGCAATTGAAATGGTATTAAGGTGATGTATATATAACAACTACAACAAGATAGAAGGATGGCTTCAAATATGAATGCAAATGATAAACCGGATGGTGGCAACATCACAGTATAAACAGCTCCATTCAGCAGTTCAATGGTTATGCACGGCATAGCAACCAAAAGGACAGTAATCAAATAAGTGAAACAGTTAAAAGAACAGAGAAATAAACCCTGTGCGTTCAGCAAAGAAGAGCTCTGCCATTATTGAAGCTCAGAACCGTAAATTTATTGCCAACACAGCCATTGAGAGAATGGTAGATGCCATTGGCCAATAGTTGAGGGAAGTAAAACGTTTTAATAGAGCTACAGTGAGAGTCAACAGGACAGTAAAATGGTAAAAACGTTTTGAAAAAAACCCTCTGCATTTTAACAAGAGCTACAGCTACGCAGAACACACTCTCTCAGCTATTGAAGCCGTAAGAATGCCTGTACACCATGGATTCGGAGAACGTGGCCACAGGAAGGATGCAACCATGGCAACTACAGGTACGCAGAACAGGAAATGACTTTGAAAAAATAAAAAAAGTCAAACTACATTTAAAAAAAAAACTCTGTAATGTTATTCCCCATAATTGATCCTTTCATCGTGTGAATAAGCCGGAGCCATAAAAAACGTAGGGAGAAATGCTAAGTAGAAAAGGCCTGGAACTATAATTGAATTGGAGCAGCGAAAGAAATAGGAGAAGAGGCATTGGTTTTAACATGAGTTAAAAACTGAAATTTCTGTTCGCCAAGTGGTTAAAGCACTCCAACAAACTCCAAGAATTGCGCAGAAGAGGCAGTCAACAAATAAGTGAGAAATGATATGAAATACAACCATGTGGTTGGCAGAATCTCGGGATAACGCAGTCAGCAAAATGATGATATAGGGATTTGGAGCGCCATTAAACAATCCTCAGAACTCGCCAATAGCCAGGTAAACGCTGAAAGATCTTGGTTCCAGAAATTAATAAATACAAGGGTTAGATGAACAGTAGTATTAATGAAGTAAACGGCTATGTGATAAGGAAACACAATTTGTTCATCAATCAAGGCGCTGAGTAAGGCACTAAAATCATGCAAAACAATGCGGAAATCTAACCATATTTCGCATGCAAAACACGTCATTCAGATATCTTTGGGATCATATGCGTATTTTGTAAAGTCAAAATAGAGCTTTTGTATAAAAATGACTTTGTATAGCAGAGGAGGCAGAGTGTTATTGTTTAGAGCCGAGGATATGTTTTTTTTTTTTTGAAGTGCTGTTTCATGACATAAGGATTGTATGGCCAATACGTTTTTTTCCATTGTTACACACGGATATATATTGCATGATTTTGATTAAGAAAGGACTATAATGTGTAACAAAAACATATACTGTGTACATGAAAAAAATTTGCTGCTGCAGGGGATTGGTCGTATATTGTGCATTGTATAGCAGAGGTTGTCAAAGGGCTGAGTCATTTGATTTTTTGTAGGAAATGCGCTGATTGTTTGAAGAGCTATTAACGATGAAAATCCTTTAGTTTTTTAAACAATGCAGGGTTGATACTAACCATTGAACAGTGAGCAGCAAGTTTCTTTATGATGATTAGCACAGTGCTGAAGATTAGGTATTGAATCCTAGTTTGCATGATGAATTGTACAGAGAGTAGGAAAAAAATATTTCTATTTCAACGCAACACTAAGTTTTTTTTACAGGGGTGTTTTTTTCTTTTTACAAAGGGTAATGATTTAAAAAAGCAGTGACTTATTGTTGTCGTGAGACAAAAATCAAACAATCTTGCAATTCAATTGTTTTAAAAGAGCATTAGAAAAGAGGTAAGCAAGATACTGGAGAAAAATTTGAAAAAAAATTGATTGCAAATTGAATGATCATTCAATCTCAAGAATGCATTACAATTTTGAGAAACTACTATTTTTCATTGCTTTTTCTGGGCAAATGAAAATGAAATTTGAAAAACGAAAACATGGGTTTTCTTCATAACGAGCTTGATTAGACTCCAGGTGAACAAGTTTTCTCAAAATAATTTTTATTTGGGATATTTTTATGGTTCTTCCAACCCATATTTTGCAGATTGCATGGGTAAATCAGTGGCTAAATTGAAAGTGAATGCCTAGACATAAAAAAATTGCTTCTTTTAATGAAATGTAAGGGCAACTGGATATTGGATCCTTTGAGTAAAATTGTTGATTTGATAGGGATATGAATACTGTGTCAGAATGTATTGCCAAATTCAAGTTTTATTTGTCGTCTGAAGCTGCTCATCCAGAATGATATATTGGTGAAGAATGTCATCCACAAGAAAAGAGAAGAAGTACATGAAAGCATATAAATCCTTTTACAGGTAGCTCAAGAGAAAGCTTCATTTTCAAGGGACAGAGCCATCAGTAGAAAAACAAGGGAGGTCAGCATACAGAGGTAGAAGATCAATGAGACAAAGACAAGCATGAGGACATGCTTGAAGATCAGCAAGGGGGAGATGTTGGCCCTTAGTTTTAGTCTATTTTTGCTTAGGGAAACCTACTTAATCCTTATATTTTCCATCCATTTTCCATCACATCCGTCTCATTTTGATGTATTTTATGCATATTCAGGTGTTTAATTTTAATTTTCAATTTCTATAAGTTTTTATGAAAATTGAGTTTCAAGTGCAATTTTGGACTGAATCAGAAATTCCCGTAATAGCTATGTGGATGACATGTGTGCAAGACACTTGGCCTCGAGTTTGATGAATGGATGGACAACTTGGGAACTAGGACTAAGCTAATTCCACTTGGTTCGGCCAGAACAAGCTTTATTAGGCCCGGTCAAGGCTGGTCAAACATGACTAGTCACCAGAAAATCCCTAGGAAATAGGGTAGTTTTGAGATTTTATGGGATTGACCATATTTCTTGGGATGAATTGGATGAGTTTGACTTAGATAGGTGGATATGAGTAGATATGAGTGTTAGAGATAATATAGATCAGTTTGTTTCATTAAACCTCTATTTAAAACCAAGAATTTGATGGCTTTTGAAATGTAATTTGTATGTAACTGTTGTATAATTTGAGTTGGGAGCTAATTTGAGGAACTTGTTTCATTCCAATTCGTTGTTCATGCTTGGTTGATTTACTGAAGTTGTTGTAGCTGAGATTTCTTCAAGTGTGCAAGGCAAGGGTGGAGGGCCCCCACACCAAGCTAAGTACACTTCTTGGTTCAATTTTCATAGTTTTCATAGACTAATTTTTGTTTCAAATGTATTTAGATGTGTGATGATTGCTGAATGAATATTGGTTTAATTCTAATCTACATATGAAGGGACACAAAGGAATTTAATTTAAGTTCCCCTTCTATTTGATCTTGAACTAAAACTGAATTTCATTCTCCTTTTCTTATTTGAAGGTATTTATGCATTTATGGTTTGAAGCAATGGTGATTGTGATATAGTAGGATTGTGAAGGAGGACAATCTGGACCTCCTTAGTTAGGAGCCTCTTCTTTTACATCTTTTGCATCATAAACCATTGTTAATTAGTGCTTGTAGATTTATCTTCATGAAAGTAGTATTGTAGGGAAGAACAACTTGGTTCTCCTAAGTTAGGAGCCTCTTCCCCCACATATTACATAAATGAATTAGAAATTGTTAAAATAGGTTTATATTTGTAATATGCACATCTTTAAATCTTCAAATTTTATCTTCTAAATTTGATTATATTTGATGTCCATATACAGTGGATTTGCCTCCAAGTTTTACAAATCCGGATTGATAATTAAATACTTGTGTTAATTTAGTCAATAAATTAGCTCAACAAAAATACTGAAACCTAGAAAGTTTCATGAAATTTGGAGGAGATCTGGGTCACCTAAAGGGAAAAAAACACCTAAAAAATGCCCTTTCTGCCACTTTTTGGACCCACAGAAAGAAGTCTTGTCAGAAGTGATTTTTGAAGGGGCAAATGGACCCCAAATCCAAAAGTTCTAGTTGTCCTAGAAAGTAGACAGGCAAATATTTCCAACAAGCCATCTTGGACCTAATTTAGTGTAGTGGAAGGCCTTCAAACTTAGTCTTGAAGTGGCATTGCGCATCAGGCTCAGGGCACTGCGCATCAGGCAAAATTTTGCCAATTTTGCTCAAAAACTCAAAATTTCGCCTAATTTTCTACCAGTTTGACTTTTTCTTCTCTCATGGTAAAATTAATGATGTAATATGATGTAACTTGTTCTACTATGATGTAAAAATAATGAAAAATGACTTAAGGAGGTAGATACATCAGTTATAGGTGGTTTTGAGCTGAATGAATTAGTTTCCATAGTTTTAGAGGCAAGCTGTTCCACTGCCTATTTTGCTAATTTTGCTCAAAAACTCAGAATTTCGCATAGTTTTCTACCAGTTTGACTTTTTCTTCTATCATGGTAAAATTAATGATGTAATATGATGTAACTTGATGTACTATGATGTAAAAATGATGAAAAATGACTTAAGGAGGTAGATACATCAGTTATAGGTGGTTTTGAGCTGAATGAATCAATTTACATAGTTTTAGAGGCAAGCTGTTCCACTGCCTATTTTTCAGTTCCTAGTTTAGATCTTGTTGAAACAGCTCATTGACTCATGGATTCGACCCCTGATGGCTAGCATAGGTGGTTTAATGCCTATATCTTGTACTTTCTTAGTCATTTGTCAAGGTTGGACTCTTGTGGATGCATTGAGCACTATTGTAAATCACTTCTACAATTTGGCAAGGAAATGAACCAGGGTTTTGCAAGATTTTGTGGGATTCTTGTGGTAATGTGAATTAACATTGTTTTCTCCTTTGTTATTCAGTTTATCTTATGTTTATTTCTGTCATCATCTCTCAATTTCTGCATAACTAAATGAATCAAAATTAAAAAGGGTGGAATCCATTGATGTTTAGTGCTTTGCCTTGGGGTTTATATAGTTCTAAATGTTCTCTGTTGTTTGAAGATGACTCATGAAACTTGAATGCCCTCTCCAAATCCTCACTAGTCTTTAGACTCACCATTACACCCAATTCAAAGTGCTAAAACACTTGCCTACCTCGCCCCACAGAACTCTCTACAAATCTGAGTTGATTTCCTGGACCCAAAGCTGCCTTCCTCATCTGATCCAGCAACCAACCATTAAAATATTTCAAAATCCTCTGAGCAAATACCTAGCCTAAAATTAGTTTTCATATCAGTCATCCCAAGCCTTGTTTGCCATATTTTCTTTGAGATTGACAAGGAGAGAGCCCTCTCCCAACCTGGTAGGGCTAGCTACCAGGTTAAGTGTGGTTTGATGTTACCCTAGACCTGCCTTTCTCAGCCTACGATAGATTTAGGCTAATAACATAGTGGAGACTGTATTGGGGAACATAGTTTTATATTCCTCATCAAAATGTATCAAGTTTAGATCTGATTGTTGATGGTGGACAACGATCAGACACCGGAAGGCTGAAACCATTCACCTGGCGACTCCAGTGTCGAAAAATCCAAACCTTCAGAATTTTTTATGGCAACTCTACTCTTCAAGAACCAGTAGCCTGAAGAATTTTTTGGTGAATTCATTGTTATCAAAATGGATTGTTTTCTCGAAGGTATGCTCCCATGAGCCGAGATCACATTCCAGGTTTTCCAAATAAAATTTCGAAGGTAGATTGGCAAAGGAATTTGCCTATGTTTAAAGATGATGATAGGAATGATGCTGCTTTACATCTGGTTAGATTTCACATGCATATTCGCAAGTTGAAGGTTGATTTTCCTGAAGACTGCTGATGAAGATATTCATGGCCACTCTAGAAGGTGAAGCCTGATCTTGGTATGAAAGTTTCCACTTGCTTGTATTTACTATTTAAAATATTTTCATACCATGTTCTTTGAAAGACATAAAGAATCTTGTCCATCATTAAAATTAGTTCAGAACTGTTGTAGACATGCTTATATTTTTATTGAAAATCTTGACAAAATTTATGAAGATGATGACTTCATGGATGATGAGATCATGGAAGCCCTGTATGAAAATCCATTTCAGCAGCATAAAGACAGCTTACAGGATACTTGTCGAGATGCTCAGGAAAATTTGTAGCAGGTTCAAGATCTTAGTAGAATTGAAAATGATGAAAGAGAAGATCTTATTTCAAATCTGCTCATAACAACAGATAATATGCAGGGAAATCAAGTTTCAATTTCAAATTGTGATAACGTCAAGTTGGCTATTTCAGATTTAGATTCAGACCGTGATGATGAAGACTACGTTGTTTTGAATCCCATGAAGGAGAGATATGTTGTTGAGATCATTTGAAATGAAGAAGACAGAGTTATTGACCCAAGCATTCTCATTTCATTAGAACAAAGTCTTCACGAGGAGGTACTCCAGTCATTTTATGAAAAACAAGATGAGATCTTTGTTCATGTAAGTGAAAAATCTTCTTTGGATAACTCAGTGGTAAATGATAGAAGTGTTAATTTTGAGTTTCAAGAACCATCTGAAGTTTTCCCTCGTATGACTGATGAGTGCGATAAGAAACATGACAATTTGATTGCCATGTCATATGAAGACGATCAACAATGTTTTCAAATTTTAGAAGATTAGGGAATTGGGGACTGTCTTTCAGGTTTTCCATGTTTTGAAATGTTATTTCAAGAAGACAATAATTGTTTGAGCAAAAGAAAACAACAAATACTCTCTCCTCTTTCTGAAGATGAGATATATCAACTCCTGAAAGGTCACGTTACAACCCAAGTTAATGCAGGTTTGCAGTGTTCACATAGTCAAGAAGGTGTTAATGAAACTTCATCCACTTTTGAAAATGATAACAGTCTTGAAACTAGATTTATAGATCAATGAAAAAATATTGTTTTCCTTCGTGAAAATGATAAGGCTGTCATGTTTGATAATCTTGAAGAATGTTTTGTGTTTAAGAAAGGCTTAGACTATGAAATTGAGCCTGAGAGAGACAATATGCCAGCAGTCGAGTCAGAATTTCTCATGGTCGAGGAATTTACAGCCAACACTCGGATAACAGAAGCTTACATTGCTCTATGCCTTCCTATCAATCAGCAACCAACTCTTCTTTCAGATCATAATGAAGGGAGTACTTGTATTTTTGCTGCTAGATCTCAAGACAAGCTAGTGCTTCAGAACTTTCAAGAACTTTTCAACATTCTTTTGCAAGCACTAGAGAAGATGGATGTTGCCTGGTTCGTTAGCATAAGCCTTGGTTTCAGTTGTTATTGTGAGTTGCCTACATGTACATCGTTCTACCAACTCAGCAAAAGTGATAGTAGAAATTCAGTGAGTAGCCATCTGTTGGATTGGTTACATTGGAAGGCCCAATTCACATGATTGTACATATTTCATCAATAGGCAGGTGGTTGTCATCATGATTTGAATCCCTCAAATCTCGATAGACTGTTGCCATTAAAAAGATTTGTAAGTACTTGTTTTAGTTAAGTAAGTCTTGAGTCATTTTTTGTTTTCATCAGTTTCGAGATAGTTTCAGCTGCTGAGTGTCTAGTTTCAGCTGCTGAATGTCTAGTTTCAGCTTTTGAGTGTCTTGTTTCAGTTTTGAGTTAGTCTTAGTTCTTACTCATTTTAGTTATGAGTCTTGAGTCTTGAGTTTTGATGTTTTTGTTGCCAAGATGTTGATTCCATATTGCCCAATGGATAAGGCATTGGTCTGCTCTCCCAAAGATCTGCGGTTCTTGGCACCTCCAAGGAGCTATCATCCCCATTGGAGCCAATGTTAGAGTCGGTATCTTCATCCCTCCATCAGTGATCAAATTTCTCTTTTTGCATGCATATTAGGTGTCCCATCTGATCAACTGAATTCCATTAGGTCATGGATCAATTGGTGGTAGTGGTTCATTGTCAATTCCCTCATGGCATGTACTTGCTGACTTGTTTTCACATGTTTAGCTCATTTACTGTCATTTTATGTCATTTCATTCGCAAAAACCATTTCTAGGGTTTTAGTTCTCACTAGTTCTATGGTTTGTCACCATGGTCATCAAAAATCCAATAAAGGGTCAGTAGGCACATGAGGAGGTCTAATAAGTTCATAAGATCAAAATTTCACTAATGATATGCTCAATAAGTGATTTTTACCTCAAAACTCTGTTTTGAGGTGAAAACAGAGTTTTTATTTTCTATGTACAAAATTTATGTAATTTGAAATATTTTCTATATGTAATAAGTTCCAGCTGCTTCCCTTGTTCACCTTGCCAACTCCAGCCACTGCAGACAAAAGTAAAAGCATCAATGCATCAGTTTACCAAATGATCAAGAAAAGTCAATTCAAATGAAAAAACAGAGCTTATGTCCAAAAGTGACTTTGACATTAGAAAAGTGGGTTTGGAATAAGTAAAAATTAAAATCCATCCATATATAAAGTGAAAGGAGTGCCATTTATCATTTTATTGTGCAAAATACCCTTGGAGAGCACAAAATCGCGATTTGGAGGCAAATTGAGCTAAGGAGGTTAAAAACCCTGTTTTCCAAGCAAACTTGCCTGGCACTACGCATTAAAGACAGTGCTCTGTGCATTAGTGACTTTCTACCGTGTTAATTTGCACGGGCGCTGCGCATCAAGAGGGCGCTGCGCATTAGGCCCAGTGCACTGCGCATCAGTCCAGAACTTGCTAAATTGTTCCAAATCATTCAATAACCCTAAAAAAATCTACATTGCTATTCTACAAGTAAGTTATCATTGCCCTAGAGTTGAAGTTGATTTCATACTTGTGTTCTTCATGAGTTTTGCATGTTGAAAGTTAAACCCTAGCTTGTCTTCATTATTTTCCATTCCATTGTGCAATTTTCACTCCATAATCCCAAAAAGCATCATTAAACCCTTTTCCCTCTTCCATTTGCCTAAATCACTCCATTTATCCCATTTTCCATATCCATCTCCCCTAAAACAACTAATTCCCTTCACCAAACCCTAAATCCCTCACTAAACCCTAGTTTCCAAAAACTTATTCCTTCATTCCCAAATTCCATTTCCTATTAGTAAAATCTCTTCATACTCATCTCCCTTGTCCTCCCTCATTACCATTTTCTACCATATCATCATCACATCCCTTCCCTAAGACAAGCACCAAGCACCATGGCAAGAAATAGTGAGTCAAGCTATGAAGAAGAAACACTAAGTGACAGTTCAAGAGACAAAAATGTACAACCTAGGAGACCTCACAAGGGTGGGAAAATTATCAGAGAGGAACCTATTAGCATTGCTAAACTCCTTGCTTGCCCCCTTGCTACCACTTGTTTCAGATACCAATCTTTCTTTGAGTTTTGTGAGATGGTTGAGAGGGTTAAGTATCATCATGAATTGGCAAGGCAATTTGTCATAAACATGGAGAATAACATGGTACATCTTGCTGGCATCAATTTCACTCTTTCACCAGCCATTATTGCAGAAGCAACTAGGATGCCAGATGTAGGGGAAAGGTGGAACAAAAGACAGAATATCAGCAAACAACATTATGAACCATATATTAAGGCCAAATATCATGGTAAATTGAGCAAGGTGTTTCCTTTCAAGTTCTTGGAGGACCGGTATGTTCCACTTATGAAACTCATCATCAAATATTTCACATGTGAGGGTAGGTTCTCCAGACTCTATGCCTATCATATCAGATTACTTATGCATTTCACCAGGGTTAGAATGATGAGTATTCCATATTTCATTTGCAAAAACATAGAGAGGATGACTGTGATTACAAAGAGAAAACCATACCCACAACAACTCAACAACATTTATCACTTTGCTGTCATTAATATTATTGCTGTTCATCAACTCACTCAGTTGGGAGTGCCATGGGAAACCTTCATAGCCCATGAAATCTTCAAGGAGCCTCAATTTTTTACAAATCCTCAAGAGGAGGGTGAACCTTCTGGGCAGCAAAAAGAGCCTGAAATCAAAACTGAAAAGGCTCACATTCCTATGTTTATAACTTATGAAAAAGGCACAAGAAGACTTTTTGCAGCTGCCAAACGAGTATTATCTCCACCAGGGGTGGAAGGGGTCTCGTTTCCTTCACCGGATCACAGGAAAATGCTATCTTCACCTGGGGTGAAAGGGGCTTTGCCTTCTTCTTCAGTAGAACAGGTACAGGACAAAGGAAAGCAAAAATTGCATGATGAAGGGCCTTTTGAAGGGAAAGACAGGGATTTTGTTTTGGTTGAGGAAGATGACACTGATTTGGGCTCCCAAAGCTCAAGACTCAAGGATGTGGTCATCAAAGAGAAAGAAGCTGAGATCCAAGCCTTATCACTTGACCTTGAGAGGGCTAAGTGGATCATTAACTTCCTTGAGCAAGAGAACAAGAAATTGGAGGACAAACAAACAATCATGGCGCTGCAAACCATTAAGGAAAACCGACAAGTGGCAAAAAGAAGGAAAATAAAGATGGCATCACTAGAACAAGAAATAAAGGCTGACTGAGAATCATGGTTGGAAAGAGTGAATATCCACCTTGAGAAGCTGCTTGATAAGGCTAACAAGGAGAAGAACATGTTGCGCCACATGGCTTATCACTACTTGGCCCGGAATAAAATTTGCAAGACAAGGATAAGAAACCTAAAAGCTAAGTTAAAGAGAGCCTTAGAAGCCAAAAGGGAGCAAGATAAACTTAAAATTTTGGTTGAAGCTTCCTTGGCTCAGAAAAGCAATTAGTAAGCTTGCCTCTTGCCAAATTTGAAGCAATTTTGAGAAATTTTTGTCATTTCACAATTTTTAAATGCAAAACACAGGAATTTTCATCTGATGCGCAGCGCCACCGGCACTGCGCATTGAGCTGGCTTGGAATTTTTCAAAATGGCTTGCATTTTTGGATTCCTCATGGAAAAATACTAAAACCCAGAAAGTTTCATGAAATTTGGAGGAGATCTGGGTCACCTAAAGGGCAAAAAACACCTAAAAAATTCCCTTTCTACCACTTTTTGGACCCACAGAAAGCAGTCTTGGGAGAAGTGATTTTTGAAGGGGCAAATGGACTCCAAATCCAAAAATTCCAGTTGTCCTAGAAATTAGACAGGTAGATCTTTCCAACAAGCCATCTTGGTCCTGATTGGGTGAAGTGGAAGGCCTTCAAAATTAGCCTTGAAGTGGCACTACACATCAAGCTCAGGGCACTGCGCATCAGGCAAAATTTTGCCAATTTTGCTCAAAAACTCAGAATTTCGCCTAGTTTTCCACCAGTTTGATTTTTTCTTCTCTCATGGTAAAATTAATGATGTAATATGATGTAACTTGATGTACTATGATGTAAAAATGATGAAAACTGATCTTAAGGAGGTAGATACATCAGTTATAGGTGGTTTTGAGCTGAATGAATCAGTTTCCATAGTTTTAGAGGCAAGCTGTTCCACTGCCTTTTTTTCAGTTCCTAGTTTAGATCTTGTTGAAACAGCTCCTTGAATCATGGATTCGACCCCTGATGGCTAGCATAGGTGGTTTGATGCCTATATATTTTACTTTCTTAGTCATTTGTCAAGGTTGGACTCTTGTGGATGCATTGAGCACTATTGTAAATCACTTCTACAGTTTGGCAAGGAAATGAACCAGGGTTTTGCTGCATTTTGTGGGATTCTTGTGGAAATGTGAATCAACATTGTTTTCTCCTTTGTTATTCAGTTTAGCCATCATCTCTCAATTTCTGCATAACTAAATGAATCAATATTAAAAAGGGTGGAATCCATTGACGTTCAATGTTCTGCCTTGGGGTTTATTTAGTTCTAAATGTTTTCTGTTGTTTGAAGAGGACTCATGAAACTTGCATTCCCTCTCCAACTCCTCACCAGTATTTAGACTCACCATTACACCCAATTCAAAGTGCTAAAACACTTGCCTACCTCGCCCCACAGAAACCTCTGCAAAGCTGAGTTGATTTCCCGGACCCAAAGTTGCCTTCCTCATCAGATCCAGCAACCAACCATTAAAATCAATCAAAATCCTCTGAGCATATGCCTAGCCTAAAATGAGTATTCATATCAGTCATCTCAAGCCTTGTTTGCCATATTTTATTTTAGATTGACAAGGAGAGAGCCCTCTCCAGACTTGGTAGGGCTAGCTACTAGGTTAAGCGTGGTTTGATGTTACCCTAGACCTGCCTTTCTCAGCCTAAGGTAGATTTAGGCTAATAACATACCTCATCCAAACAATCTTCTAATTTGATAAACATGGCTCCTTTTGGTGATAATGCAATGACATTAATCAAAGGCCTATGTTTTGTATTAGTCCAACCATCTAGGATAATGGAAAGTCCTGTATTACCTGTAATTTTCCCCTCAAAATTAATTTCCAAATAGACAAAGTAACCTACCAATCCTCATGGGCTATAGTCCTTGATAAAGGGGAAAACCCCCAAAATACCAATGTTTGGGTAAAGTTTTGGGACAATTGGGCAAAGAAACCCAAATTTGGGGTTTGGTTTGAATTTTACTGAATTAATTAAGGAAAGAATCCTCTCAAGGAAATCTATAATTACAAGAGGGTTCAATTCATTTGGATCAACGTCGGATTGGATCATTTGTCTCAGTTTTCTTTGAGCTTGAGGCTTTGAGGGTTTTAAGATCACTTTTCTCTTATCAATTTTGGTGGTGAAAGATTCCACCCTAGTTGATCAACTTATTTTCTCTTTATTTCTTCTATTTTTCTACTATGTTCTGACACAGGATTTTGAAGAAGTTCCGATCTAAGGGAGTTCTTAAAGTCAAATTAATTCTTTTTGAGGCAACAGTTGAAGCAAGATAATTCAATTCATTTCCTAAAGTCAAACTAGTTTGGAACAGTTCCAATTTGAGGCCACACGAATTGTTATGTGACAAAGAGACATTATTCCTGAGGCAGACAAGAATCCTCTAGCCAAGGTCAAAACCAGTCAACCTGAGGGCAACTTGTGAAATTCTCACCATTTTGAGGCAGTCTGAAGTTCCTAGAGCAGTTCTATGATGAACTTAGGGATTTTGTAGTGGGTTGGAAGGTGATCCAAGTGCCCTGAAGTTCGTGGTTAACCCCAAAGTTAGTTTGTGAATTCATGTAGCAGATTTGAGCCCTGTAATAGATACATATTCAATAATCATGCAACTCTTGTAGTAGATCAAAGCTTTGATCAAAGGTGTGTATCCTATAACAGATAAAACGAATTTCTGAGAAGACAGTTTAATGACTGTGGGATTGCTTTGAGGCAAGAAATTGAGTGAGGACTTGAGGAAAATTCAGTTGTTTTGAGAGGACATAATTTCGTATAAGGTTTACCAATCAACACATTTTGCATCTATGTTTAGGGTATCAGTACATTATAAAATTGGTTCTGGTCCATAATTGTGCCATATTGTTGTGTGGACTTTCTGAACAATACATTGTGTTGTAGGTTATTGCATTATTGAATGGAAGTTTGAAAGATTTGTTAAAATTGGCAACTAGCACAAAAGTCCGTGTGGGTCACCTTATTTATGGTAGCTGATATTTTTCTTGGATTCCTTTCATTGAGATGTGTAGGATTGATCTAATGATCATCCGATTCTAGCATGTATTCATGGAGATATGAATTTATTTGTATTCTTGACAATTTGTCAAGGTCGGCCAGCAAGCAAAACAATGTTTTACACCCCCAACTTATCCTCAACGTGGCATATAAAAGGAGGAGACCTTGTGGCATAAACTCACTCATCTCATCACTCATTCTTCTCTCTCTCCTACGCATTAGAGGAGCAGATCTCTCACACGTGTGGCTGGAAGAAGGAGGACGCAGATTAGGGCAGCGTTGTCAAGGGTTGATTACAGACCTGCCCCTGTGTTGATTGCAGTTTGACCATTATTTCAGACTGTTTTTGGGCTGTATATTGTCGCTGTTGGAGGTTGAGTTGACTGAGGTTGAATTGAGGTCAATTCTAACTTGTTTTACCAGCCTTGACTTTGTTGTTTAGGGTTTTGTTGCAACTGTCATAAAATTACAGATTTGTGTAATTGTACTCTTTCTCTGTGCTGAATTATTGAAGAATATAAAAAGAATTGATCAAGGGTTTACCCGCATTGGGGTTTGTCCTTGGCTGGTGCCACATCTTGTGTCCTCTTGTCTTGGCTTGTCTTCTACTATTTACATTTATGTTCTATCTACATTTTACTATCATGCTAATGTGATTGCTATTCTGGAAATTGATATTGGGCTAATAAGAAAATTTGAAGTAAATTGCTCTTAAGCATAGAACATACCATAATTTAACATGGGATTAGAGCTGAGGTGAAGACAAAACCCAAGCAATAGTGAAAGAGAAATCACCGAAGATATTTGGAAAGGTCAAAAGGCTTCATGGGTTCCTAACCCCACTTCTTGGCCGAATACAAGCTCCGTGAGAAGTCTGACTATCACAGATGGAAAATGTCTCTTGATCTGACATTGGAAGAGAAAGAAGTGTTGCACTGTGTGAGGAGTAAAATTTCGGAGCCTCCATCAAATGCACTAGCTGCTACAAAGAAAAAGTACACTAAGGGTGAAGTCAAAGTGAAGAAGATTATTCGAGTTTCAATTGACAAGCGTCTAGTGGCCTATTCTGAGTTGAACACCTCCAAGGAGATATACGATAAATTGGTAAGCTTGTTTAAAGTTAGTGATGAAAATCAAGTTTTGTTCCTCAAAAATAAGTTGAAGGATATTAAGAAGGGCAAGGACGAGGATATTAAATCCTACTTCTTAAGGATCACTGGGATCAAGAATGATCTTCTATCAATTGGAGAGGTCATTCCTGACAGGGAACTAACTATCACTACCCTTGGAGGGCTCCCATCCAAATGGTATATATTTAGAACCACTCTTCTCAATAATTATTGAATTCCGAGATTTGAAGAATTGATGTCGAGATGCATTCAAGAAGAGACAAGGATGGTGGAGCAAGAAATGCCTTCAAGTAAAGGCAACCCCACTGGTTTCTCCTCTCATGCCAAAAGGAGAAATAATTCTGGGTCTAAAGCTCATTTCAAAGGAAATCCCGTATCGAAGGGTGGAAGGAAAGGAAGATGCTTTGTTTGCAAAAAATTTGGCCACTATGCGAGGAAGTTTCCAAATATAAAGGACACATCACATGATGATGATCAAAATCACTCTAGGTGCAAATTCAATAGCAATCAAAGGATTGGCAGGTTCAATGGAAAAGGAAAGAGGAATGCGGGAAATCAAGGAAATGGTCAACCCTCCAAGAAAGCCAGGAACTCCAGGTATGAACCAAATGTTGTTAACAATAAGCAAGATGAGTATTATTTGATATCGACCCTCTCCACTACCTCTCCTTTGCACTTGTTGGGAAATTGGCTTATTGATAGTGGTGGCTCAAGGCACTTTACTGGTTACAAGGAAGCTCTCTCTACTTTGATAGAGAAGGAGACAAACTTGGAAATTATTCTTGGAGACAATGCCACCTATCTCATAAAGGGTGTAGGCAATATCGCCCTTCAATTGAATCAGGGTAACATGATCCACTTGCAAGAAGTCTTATATGTACCTGATCTCAAGAAGAACCTAGTATCCATTTCGGTAATGGAAGACAAAGGCTACATGGTGGCATTCATCGATGGCAAGGTACATGTTTGGAAATAAAATTTTAAAGAAGCTTTTACTCTTGGGTTTTGGGTTGACTCGTTATATCAAGTTGGAGGAAGTCCATTAGGGGTCATGTCTTGCGACACATCTCTACAGTCTGAACTATGGCACCAGAGGTTTGACCACCTTCATTATAAGGCTCTACCCGATGTAAGACAAAATGGTGACAGGGATGCCCGAGTTCAAAGTAGAGAATGAAGGTGTATGTCTGGGATGTGCCGAAGGAAATCTCAAAAGGGTACCATTCCCCTCAAGCCATAGCAAGTTTACAGATATATTGCAGTTGGTCCACTCTGACATATCTGATATGATGCCCGTAAATTCTTTGGGAGGATATCTATATTATCTCACTTTTATAGATGATTATTCTCGCAAGGCTTGGATCTACTTCTTGAAAAAGAAGGATGAAGTGTTCACCTGGTTCCGTCACTTCAAAGCCTTGATCGAAAATCAAGCCGACAAGAGAATCAAGATACTAAGGACTGATAATGGGACTGAGTATGAATCCAATGAGTTCCATGAATTTTGCAAAGAAGTTGGCATTAAGAGGGAGACCACAACACCATACACTCCTAAGCAGAATGGTGTGGCTGAAAGGAAGAATCATAAAATTGTGGAAGCTACTCATGCCATGCTCCATGATCAAAGGCTTCCGAAGTTTCTATGGGCCGAAGCTGCGAATACCACAATATATGTTCAAAACTGATACCCTCATCAAGCATTGGATTCCAAGACTCTCGAATAAATGTTCACTGGTAAGAACCCTGATGTCTCTCATTTTAAAATTTTTGGAAGTCTCGTATATTTTCATGTTCCAAAAGAGAAAAGAAGCAAATTGGGTGCATCTAGAAAGAAAGGAATCTTTGTGGGCTATAGCAAAAATTTCAAGGGCTATAGAATTTATGTGGCTAGTCAAAGGGAGGTCGAGATAAGTCATATTGTCCGCAATAGCCTTACTCCTTTAGGAAGAGGCCCTTATGGCTTAAGGGGACTCTTGAAGATGCCGAGAGACATATTTTACCTAGAGGGACTTTTTCGTGAAAGCAAGAAGCCAACCAGGTATCAAGGATACTTGACCATTATGAGAACCATCATTCAAAACGAGCCTACATCGTTAGAAGAAGCTGTGAACCATCAAGTATGGAAGAATGCTATGAATGAAGAATACGAGTCCATCATGAAGAATGATGTCTGGGATGTGGTCCCCAGACCCCAGAACAAATCAATTGTCACTTCGAAATGGCTTTACAAAATCAAGCATGGAGCTGATGGGAGTGCTGAAAAGTACAAGGCTCGCTTTGTTGCTCGAGGCTTCTCTCAAAAGGAAGGTGTGGATTATGATGAGATATTTGCACTTGTTGCTTGATACACCACCATCCACTCGATCATAGCCCTTGCTGCTTTGCAAGGATGGAACTTACATTAGATGGATGTCAAGACCGCGTTCTTGCATGGTTTGATTAAAGAGGAAGTCTATGTGGAACAACTCGAGGGGTTAGAGATTCATAATCGGGAATCTCATGTATACAAGTTGAAGAAAGCTCTCTATGGGTTGAAACAAGCACCCCGAGCTTGGTATGAGAGGATCGATAGCTATTTAATGAAGCTAGGTTTCACTAGGAGTGAAGCTGATCCGAACTTTCACTTTAAGGTTGAAGATGATAGGCCTCTCATATTGGTGCTGTATGTTGATGTCCTCTTTATGACAGGTGAAAACCCTCTCATTCACAAATGTAAGAGGGAGTTGGCTTCCGAATTTGAGATGGAGGACCTAGGACTAATGCACTATTTACTTGGGTTGGAGGTCTGGCAAAAGCTAGGAGAAATTTTCCTATCTCAAGGAAAATACATGGTGAAGATATTGGAGAGATTTGGAATGATGGAATTCAAGCCATGACTACCCCAATGGAGCTAACTTCAAGAGTTATGTGATAGTGCTGTCGGGCCTGTATTGGGAAATGCTTCAGAGTATCCTTAACTCATAGGAGCACTGATGTTCTTGGTGAACTCCCGTCCGAATATATGTTTTGCAGTCAACACATTGAGCCAATATATGGTTGAGCCTCATTACTCACATTGGATTGGTGCCAAGAATCTTCTAAGATATCTTTGGGGCACAATCACTCATGGATTGAGATACACTGTCGGAGATGTGAGGCTACATGGTTATTTCGATGCTGATTGGGCAGGCAGTGTGGTGGACTGAAAGAGCACTTCCGGGTGTTGTTTCTCTTTGGATTCTGCTTTGATATCTTGCATGAGTAGGAGGCAGAATTCGGTGGCATTGAGCACCGCTGAGGCCGAATACATTGCTATGTGTATGGCCTCCTGTGAAGCTGTCTATTTGAGGAAGCTCTTTAGTGAGCTGTTTGGACATACATTGGATACTACCACGATCCTTTACAACAACAAGAGTGGGATTCGTTTATCAGAGAATCTCGTATTTCATGATCACTCCAAGCACATCGATATCAAGTACCAATTTATCCGATATATGGTACAACGAGGAGCAATAAGGCTCCATCATATTGGGACTGATGAGTAGGTCATTGACATTCTGACGAAGCCCTTGCAAAAGGGAAAATTCTTGACTTTCTGAGAATGACTAGGAGTTGTGGAGAGACCCTCTTATGAGGGTCCTGTATGATATATACATTGAGCTCTAGGAGCTCTGGGGGGCTTGGGGTACTTCTTGGACCGATGAGCAACCATAAGGTGAGTGGTTCAACCTTCCCCTAGTGGTTTGTTGTGTACAGGGTGAGTGGTTCAACCTTCCCTGTGATACCCCATGGCAACACGTAGGCAGGAAGAGTGGTTCTGTAGGTTTTAACCCCGTACAGAAATTACCTGCATATGAATTCTAAAATACAGAAAATAAATAATGGAAGAGTAGAACACATAAAACACATATACACAGAGATTTTCCCTTGGATCCCAAAACCGAGACTACCAGCTTGATTGTTCATTATGTTCCTTTCAATGTTATAATACATATTTATACATGCCGAAGCATCCAATACCATGGACAGAAAAGCCATCGTGTCTGTTACACAGTAATTTATCACTGCCTTCCTGTCAGTCACCCTGCTGTGTCCAAGAAGTCACAATCACTAAATGTTTGCTCCCTGAACTGGCTAAAAACCCATTTTTCCAAAGTTTTGTGCATCAGCGCGTCTGTTCCTAAAATAACCGCGATGACCAGCGCCCCACAGTCTATTTCGTGCGCTGCCATCGCGGAAGAACATCACTTTTCCGCGATGACGCACAGCGCGGCTTTCACGTGTCCTTCCGCGCTGACATGGCTTGTTCAGTTGTTGTCATGTGCTGACAGCGCGGCAGTCTCCATATAATCCGCGCTGATCCAGTTTGGGCGAATTTGTTCAAACAACCAGCCTTCCAGATCTCTCCAGGCTTGGTTGTTAGCTTTGTGAATATCGACTCCCTTCTATGGCATGTCTGTTCGACCCTTTGCAACTACTCCCCTTGAAGATAAGCTCATCCTTCCACCTTTTTAGGAGACTCCTTCTCCTATATAAACCTCCACCATTACCATGAGCAGCTAGTTTTGGATGGTTAGAAAATAGCTAGACTTAGCTTGGATTATACAAGAGCTTGTAGTGCTCAGATTGCTGCTATAGGTGTGGTGTGTTAGGAGTGGAAGTGATTGATTGCTTTGGGAAGTTTGTTTGTGACATTTGTGTGAGAGAGAGAGACTAGTTTGTCTTGGGAGAACCATCCTCAAAGGTGAATGCTTGAGATACATGCTGACTGATCCCTCCTGAGAAGTTTATCGACGTCAGAACATTTGGTTGTACTCTTCTCTATTCTGATTAATAATAGATGACTGCTATTATTGTTCCATTCTCGTTTGTTTATGCAATGGATAAATGTGAATTATGTCTTTTCTGACTGGCATATAGTTACTTTTACTAGATTTCACGCTTGCGTTTGCTTTCCCTTTCGTGTGTGCAGGTGTCTGTTCGCGGGGATCGCGGAAGACTATGACCAGCTGAAGCGAAGGAGCAAGGGAAACATCCCCTCGACAAACGACAGCGCAGGAATCCAAGTAGGTGCTCTTTACTTCTTGTCTAATTGTAACTAGGAACATGCGTGGCAGCATTGTGTGATTGTTGCTAGACCCCTGTTGGGCTAGTAGGGATCGCCTCTATCCGTAGAGGGGATTTACCTTCTCAACAATTTGGCGACTCCGCTGGGGAATCAGCCTTTTTGTCTTTTGAGTCCACTTTTGTGTTTGGCTTTGATTGATCTCTTTGTGGGTTTTTGGGATTGTCTTTTGTGGCTTATGAACTTTCTGGGTGTTTCTGGAAAGCGTCTTTATTATTAAAAAGCTCCTGCCTTTGGTTTGGGAAGTTTTTGTTTTGGCTTTCCTTGTTTTTTACTCCCAGCGCGTTTTATTTCGGAACAGTCGCGCTGACATCGCGGCCCTGTTCTTTTGGTTTTCTCTTCATCGCGCCTGTACGTCTAACAGTCGCGCTGACCTCGTTTTCAAGGGCAGCGCGCTTTATTCGTGTTCTTCCGCACTGACATCGCGCCCCCTCTTCTTTGCGATTTCGGTCATCGCGTCTGCGTGTCTTATATCCGCGCTGACCTCGTTTGTCCTAGGGCAGCGCGCTTTTTCCCTGACTTCCCGCGCTGACGTCGCAAAGTTGCTGAAGGCCTCCCCCTGTCAGCGCAAAGTTGCTGAAGGCTACCCGCGCTGAGCCTGAAATTTTTTTTTTTTTTTGTCCAATTTGACCTCCTGAACCTCTTGCTGTGACTTTCCCTGCTTCTCCCCACTTGTCTGATGACTTGTTTTTCACTCTCTGAACTTTGAACTGTTTGATTACGAAGCTCAACTCCATAGGGTTTCGTTTTGCTTGGTTTTAAGTTTGCAAACAACTTCCCTTCTAGCTGCTTGGTTCACGTTTTCGTCCTGACTTTCGCGATTACTGGATTGTGTTTGAGTCTCTAATTGACTGGTTGCAACTCTGGTCCATCGGATGTTTGCTTTTCTCTATTTGATTTCACGCTCTGAACCCTAGGACATCTAGCGGCCGTGTGTGTGTCAAGCCTCCCGTAAGGATCCCTGTTTGCTTGATTGACCAGCTCATTCTAGACTCGCTCTTCGCATTTTTTCAGTGATTGTTAGAGTGTATTGGTTTGTGCTTCCAAGTGATCTTTTGCGCTTCCTCCTTGCTTGCAATCCTTGCTTGTTTTGCAGAGCTTAGATCACATAGCTCGTGCATTACCTTGTTTCCCTTTGATTTCGAGACTTTGGTTGAGTGTTTTCGGGAACTTCGTGTGCTCTCATTAAGTAGTTTACTTGGTGTTCAAGTTCCTCCAAATTCCTTTAGGTGTTTTATGTCACTAAAAAGAAAACGAATTAGTAGCTTACTTTAAAATTCGAAAAGGAAAAGAACATTTCATTGATTTCCATTTTCAAAAGAAAAGTTTCCTTTCCTCGCTTTAGTTGCATTTAGCTGCTTGTTTGTTTGTATTCGTTTTGTTTAAAAAATTCTTTGCTCTCTCGTAGCTAGAATTCATCGAACGAAACGAAATTCTTTTGCATATAGATTGCATCTAAGTAATTGTGAGCGAACATACGATAGAGCTTGAAATCGAAACTTAATCTCAAGATCAACTATAAAATGAACCAAATGAATCTAAAAACGCATTGGAACTAAACGCAAATATTTAGAGGTCTAGGTTAGAGACGTGTTCCGGCGTCTTAAAACATAGTCACTGTTGTTTCACATTAGGTTGGGTGATTCCTCCTTCTGTGACTCGATAGTGGTCTAATACGGACTGCGCTCCCACGTACCGTCGCGTATATAGGGAGACCCCACTAGGCTTTTATCCTTTATCCATAGGAAGCCGAGTCGGCCGCCCTACAATTCGCAATGCAGTGAACACAGCATTCACGAAGATTGACCACCCGTACCCTAAAAAGTATTCTGTGGTTTTGCGAAGAGTTTGGCACACCCTCTACCTAGAGTTCCAGAGCAGTCGCTTTTGATCCTTTTCGGACTCCCTAAACGAAAAGGTGCCTGTGAGCGTCTTGTCACTTCGTGCTCATTAAAAATTCGAAGGAGACTGGAGTCATCTTTTCGTCCTTTTCTCGACTCCTGAAACATGAAAAGGTCAAGTTTGGTCCTTGCGTCTTAAAATTAATTTGGCCACGATAACATTACCCAGTTAGATCTTGTGAAGCGTTAGCTTGAGTAGGTTTCGTTTTCGTTTGCTATGGCAACTTTTCCGGGATTCACTAACCCAGGTTCCCCCTCTGATGGGAATCCAGGACAATTCCCTCCTCTTGGGAATGTTGGTGCTCTGTATATGGCGACGTTGTCCCTACCAGGGTTGACTGTCGGGTTGCCTGTGTGGTTGTTTTCCACCTCTTTGGTCTCTACCGTATCGGCTGTTAGTCCATCAGTCCCTCCACCTGAACAATGTCATGTTGATCCAAAGGTGGATCTCTCCCCTTCGACGCCTACTTCTACGTCGTCCTCTTGTACTTCGCCTGGTGAAATTCTTGATGTGAGTAACCAGGTGGCTAAGAAGAAGAAGAGGAAGACCAAGAAGAAGAAGTCCCCTAAGGGAGAGCCTACACACACAGTCCCCCTCTCAAGTCCAGCTATCCACTCCAGTGCACCTGAAGTCGGGTCACCTTCTGCTCCTCCGCGGAAGGTTAAGTTTCCTTGTCGATTATGCAAGGAGGACCATCTACTTCGTGATTGTCCTGGCATTCCCAGGGTACTAGAAGTATGGTCTCGCGATCCGGCCCGCCCCACATCGTCCGCTGAAGCTCATGGCGATGCTACCTCATCAGTTGGGAATGGTAAGGAGAAAGGGAAGTTTCGAATCCCCTGTCGACTTTGTGAAGGCAAACATCCCCTTCACCTTTGTCCACTCATGGATAAAGCCTCTGCTGTGTTGGAAAGTCTTGCTGCTCCTCCGAATCCACTTCCCGCTGGTTATCAGCGTCTTTCTACAGCTGTAGATCGCGCCCTTGTTGACAAAGAGATTGTTTCAGATTCCTCTTTTGTCCAAGCCCCTCTTCCCGAACCTGGCTGTTCCCAGTCTGTTCCAGACCCGCCGTTGGTCGGAAAGAGTGTTGATTCGAGTTCACCTCCTCTCAAGCACTCTGTTTCGGAAGAGCAAAATTCTCATGTTCTTCTCGTCTCCTCAGATTCTCCTGAGCTTGATAAAGGTTCTCCTGAAACCTCTCCGGAGAATTTAGATTCGGTTCTTTCCGAGCAGGGGGGCAACCATATGGTTCCCCCACCAAGTAGTTCGGTCATTTCCTTTGATTGGAGTCGTTTGACTACCCCTCCCCTTCCATCCCACGTGCCTTTCTGGGTCACCGCCTATGCTTGCAATAAGGCGCTGCCTGGCACTGTGTTAGACGAAGGAGCATCGGTTAGTCTTATGCCCGTTACTACTTGGCGAGCTTTGGGTTCCCCATCGCTTGTACCTGTCGCACCGCATCTCACCGCGTTTGACGGAGGAACGAGTCAGCCATTAGGGATCCTTCCAAAGTTTCCTATTACTTTGGGGGGCAAGACTGTCTATATAGACATCTCAGTTACCCAAGGTTCTTTAGACTTCAGTCTTCTCCTTGGTCGTGATTATGTGTATGCCATGGGAGCCCTTGTTTCTTCACTTTTCCGTGTGGTTTGTTTTCCACACGATGGAAGAATCGTGATGTTCGATCAATTATCGTTCGTTCGTCCACAAGCCCCTCCGGCGCACTCGTCCTTCCCTCCTGGCTTTCATCCACAAGTTGCATCTGCCTCGCCGCAAATCAACTACGTGGCCACCTCCCCCGTGCCTATATCCAGCAATGTCGCCGTCGTGCATAGTGTCCTGGGGGCATTGGGTCCTGACTTCCAAGATATTGACCTCCCACCGGGAGCGCCACTCTTGGAAGCCCCGACTTCCCGTTCATTATGATGAAGTCTGGATGGAGCATAGTTCTTTTCCTATGTCAAGCTCCTTAAAAAATGAAACTGGGTTTAGTCCGAGCACAGTTCCTTGTCTTGTGTCAAGCTCGCTAAAAAATGAAACACGGCGTTCCGAGGATAGTTTTGATCTTATGGCGACCTCGTTAAAAAACGAAACAAGGTGGTTGGAGCATAGTTCCTTTCCTGTGTCAAGCTCCTTAAAAAATGAAACTAGGCATAGTCCGAGGATAGTTTTGATCTTGTGGCGACCTCGTTAAAAAATGCAACAAGGGTTATGAGGATAGTTCTTTTACTGTGTCAACCTCATTAAAAAAAAAAAATGAAACAACTCCCTTTTCAGATCGAGTCTTTGATTAAGATCTCGTAAAATCCCAGTCGAGTCTTTCCAAGATCTCGAAAGTGAACCTTCATTCCATCCACTTTGTCGAATGCAATGAAGCTTGGGGGGCATGTACCTCGATTTGCGTCATTATGCTGGGGGCATGCGAACTTATAACAAGCATAGTTTTTCGTTTCAAGCTTGTGTAAACATGAAACCGAATCCAAGTAGAGTTCTCCATGGTCCAAGCTTGTGTAAAAATGAACCCATACCCGATTTACATCTCGTGATTGCCATTTTTATCCGCTGACTTCTGCTAGATGAACCTTGGTTGTTTCATTCCATCACCACCATCTCTTTGGCCGATCATATGCTTTCACTTGGTTGTTTATCCTTTCCTGAGGAACCGCAGCGATGAGTGGTTTTATTAGCCAGCCTCTTGACCATTACATGTTTCGAGCAGTTCCACCATTGCCGGAACCAGTTGCTACCCTTTATACCACTCGTTCCTCTAGGACGAGTCACCTTTAAGCTCTTTTCTGACTCGTAAAATGTGAAAAGATTGCCGAGTATTTTTCCCTTTTTGACTCGTTAAAGAGAATAAAAATGGAGGTCTGCTTTAAGCTCTTTTCTGACCGTTTAAAGATGAAAAGATTGCCGAGTCCCCCTCTCGACTCGTTAAAGAAATGAGAGGCGGTCGTTTTAAGCTCTTTTTCCGACCGTTAAACCAAAAAGATCGCCGGGTGTTTGTCGTTTCGCACTCGATATTGGCTCTAAAACGACGTGTCTTCGACCACTTTTTTACTTTTTCCGGTCGGAGACACTATTCATGAAAAGTACTCCTCGGTTGTAATGACCGGGCGGTTCTTTCGAGCACAGTTTTATACTTTTTCGGGCTCGAGAGACACAACTGTACGAAAAAGGACCCCCCTGGAGTCTCCTTTTCCGCATTATTTTCAGACTCTCGAAACAAGAAAAGAAGCCGAGTTTTTCCTTTGTCAGGCTCGTTAAACACTCAATGACATCGGATATTGTCAACATGACACACATCAAGCATATGTTACCCCCGTCAAGCTTGTCATCCAAAATAATCGGGGTACCTGCCTGCAAAGGTGGGGAAAATGGAACTTTGATTACAGTCGTCTCGGCAGTACGTCGCTCTTGAACACGGCACTCCGCTGTTTCGTGTCTGGGTGGGGTCATCTCATCTCGTTTTCACTAACCTCCATGGGTTTGGGACATCCTATTTGACCTCTCATCTGTTTATTACCATCATCATCCTACCCGCTGCTCCTTTGATGTCAAATACTGCCAAATCCGTTATAGTGCCGTTATGTGTTCAAGAGAAGTTGTCCTCTGCCACAAAGCAACCTCGTTCGCTATCTCATCACAAATTATTATACCTCTGTCTCGTGTCGCTGATGTGGGAATCATTATGGCCCACCTTCGATCAAGGCCACTTCTCGTCGACTTCAACTCATTATCCGAGAAAGTGACTTAGAGACTCCTTCCAGGTGCCTTGGAGCCTGCATGCCTCAATGGCAGGTTCCTCGTGTTCGACGCAAGGTTTACATCATTGACCTACGATCGAATGATTCCGTGGGTGTTCGACACCAACTCATTGATTCACACGCTACGGATTGTACCTATAGTACCTTGAGGGCCATTGTCATTATTGGTGGTACCTCTCGCGTCTGTTAACCGTTCTCATCATTGACCGGTAATCAGGCGATGTTCATACATGTTCGACTCCAACTCCTGTATTCACATGTGTGGACTTGTACTCTGTTCGGGTCGAGATGGAGCGCAAGACCCTGGATCCTTGCTCACTGTGGTCCAGGTTGCGATTTTGTGGATAATCATTACATGACTCATTGATGGATGGCTGCGCCCATACCTGAGTCTTCATGGATGGCTGCGACCATACCTTGTCATTATTATGGTCTCTTTAGCTGGGTGGCTGCGTCCATACCATAGACCATTCTCGCATGTCTTTTGGATGGCTGCGCCCATGCCTAGACTGCATGTATTTGATTGTCAGAGATTGTCGGTACTTCCTGGTGGTGTTCCAGTTCGGCGTGTGTTGTAAAGCATTTCACCCCTCCCACTCTCTCGGTCTTCATGCTTTAGGGGGCATCTGTTACACAGTAATTTATCACTGCCTTCCTGTCAGTCACCCTGCTGTGTCCAAGAAGTCACAATCACTAAATGTTTGCTCCCTGAACTGGCTAAAAACCCATTTTTCCAAAGTTTTGTGCATCAGCGCGTCTGTTCCTAAAATAACCGCGATGACCAGCGCCCCACAGTCTATTTCGTGCGCTGCCATCGCGGAAGAACATCACTTTTCCGCGATGACGCACAGCGCGGCTTTCACGTGTCCTTCCGCGCTGACATGGCTTGTTCAGTTGTTGTCATGTGCTGACAGCGCGGCAGTCTCCATATAATCCGCGCTGATCCAGTTTGGGCGAATTTGTTCAAACAACCAGCCTTCCAGATCTCTCCAGGCTTGGTTGTTAGCTTTGTGAATATCGACTCCCTTCTATGGCATGTCTGTTCGACCCTTTGCAACTACTCCCCTTGAAGATAAGCTCATCCTTCCACCTTTTTAGGAGACTCCTTCTCCTATATAAACCTCCACCATTACCATGAGCAGCTAGTTTTGGATGGTTAGAAAATAGCTAGACTTAGCTTGGATTATACAAGAGCTTGTAGTGCTCAGATTGCTGCTATAGGTGTGGTGTGTTAGGAGTGGAAGTGATTGATTGCTTTGGGAAGTTTGTTTGTGACATTTGTGTGAGAGAGAGAGACTAGTTTGTCTTGGGAGAACCATCCTCAAAGGTGAATGCTTGAGATACATGCTGACTGATCCCTCCTGAGAAGTTTATCGACGTCAGAACATTTGGTTGTACTCTTCTCTATTCTGATTAATAATAGATGACTGCTATTATTGTTCCATTCTCGTTTGTTTATGCAATGGATAAATGTGAATTATGTCTTTTCTGACTGGCATATAGTTACTTTTACTAGATTTCACGCTTGCGTTTGCTTTCCCTTTCGTGTGTGCAGGTGTCTGTTCGCGGGGATCGCGGAAGACTATGACCAGCTGAAGCGAAGGAGCAAGGGAAACATCCCCTCGACAAACGACAGCGCAGGAATCCAAGTAGGTGCTCTTTACTTCTTGTCTAATTGTAACTAGGAACATGCGTGGCAGCATTGTGTGATTGTTGCTAGACCCCTGTTGGGCTAGTAGGGATCGCCTCTATCCGTAGAGGGGATTTACCTTCTCAACAGTGTCCAATACCATGGACTGAAAACCATCGCGTCCAAAAAACATGTGCGAAAATCATGCACAAAACCATAGGTGGGTCCGCCCAACCTACCATAGGGTCCAAAACCAAAATTTTCCGAGGCGATGCCCCAGACCCCATAAAGTGGGGTTACGGGTGCCCCTCAAACCCCCTGTTAACCACGTGGAAAGAATATAGCACAACCCAACATTCTCCCACTTGTTGTTTTCTTTCCACAGGGGACCATAAGAGAGCTTAGTCATTTTTCCAGCCCTGAAATGCCCATTGTCTCTCTCCACCAAGAGAACTTCTCAGAGCTCACAAATTTTTTCAATGCATCTGCAATATTCTTCAAAGTGTCCACCTTTACCAGCAACACCTTTTTGTCTTCTATCATATCCCTCACAAAGTGATACTGAACATCAATATGCTTTGTCTTTGAATGATATGCGGGGTTCTTTGCCAAGAAAATTTCACTTTGGCTGTCACAGTCTATCCTTATAGCTTCCTGTACTAACCCCATACTTGAACACAATCTCTACAACCAAAATGCTTCCTTGCTTGCATGAGTGGCTGCCATGTATTCTGCCTTTGTAGTTGATAGTGCCACTACAGATTGTTTCTTACTCATCCAACTCACTGCACCTCCAAATAGGTTAAACACATACCCACTTGTAGATCCTCTCTGATCCAGATCTCTAGCCTAGTCTGCATCAACAAAGCCATGAATATCCAAAACTCTATCCAATCCTGGTCTTCCTTGGTAGCACAAACCATAATCACTAGTGCCACGCAAATACGTGAAAACCCGCTTCACTGTTGTCCAGTGCTCCTTCCCTGGTTTTGACATAAACCTGCTCAATACTCCCACTGCATATGCAATGTCTGGTCTAGTACAAACCATTGCATACATCAGGCTACCAACTGCACTTGCATATGGAACACAGGACATGTCCTCTTCCTCTTCTTGTGTCTTGGGACACTGTTCAGCAGATAACCTCACACCTACAGGAATAGGAACCTTCATCGGTTTACTATCCTGCATATTAAACCTCTGCAATATTGTCTCGACATACTTCCTCTAGTTTAACCAAAGCTTCCTCTTTGCCCGATCTCTTTTAATTTCCATGCCCAAAATATAGTTTGTAGCACCAAGATATTTCATGTTGAATTTGGAGGACAATTGGGTCTTCAAATCCTGGATAACTTCTTTGTCATTTCCAACCAACAACATATCATCCACATATAAGACCAGATAAATAACACGGTCACCAATTAATTTAAAATACACACAATGATCTGCTTTTCTTCTGGTGAAGCCAAGTCCCTGTATAAATGTATCAAATTTCTGATACCACATCCTTGGTGACTGTTTTAACCCATATAGAGACTTCTTTAACTTACATACCAGTTCTTTCTTACCCTTCACTGCAAAGCCTTCAGGTTGCTTCAGGTATATCTCCTCTTCCAAATCCTTGTGAAGAAATGATGTCTTCACATCCATCTCTTCTACCTCAAAATCAAAAGTAGCAGCAACAGATAAAAGTAATCTAATAGAAGTTACCTTGGAAACAAGAGAAAAAATATCACCAAAATCAATTCCCGACACCTGGGAATAACCTTTTGCTACCAACCGAGCTTTGTATTTCTCCACTTTTCCTTCTGCATTTGTCTTCTTTTTTAACACCCATTTGCTGCCAATGGGTTTCCTTCCAGTCGGCAACTCCACCAAACCCCAAGCCTCATTTTTGTGTAAAGATGCCATTTCATCAACCATGGCCTCTTTCCAGAGTTTTCCATCCTCTGAATCCACTGCTTCCTTCACAGTTCTGGGATCATCATCAGTAACAGACAAAGCAAAATTTGAACACAAATCATATGGACTATACCTTTTTGGTTGCCTTCTTTCTCAAACTGATCTTCTCACAGCTGGAGTTTGTGGCTCTTCATCTTATGGTTCCTCCTCTGCTGTAGAGTCCGATTCTTCCTCCTTTAGCTCAAACTCTATCTTCTCAGGTTCCTTTGGTTGGACTTCATGTTTAATAACATCTTTCACCTCTCTGAACACCACATCTCGGCTGTACATAACCTTCCTTGTTACTAGGTTCCAAAGCTTATAACCCTTTAAACCATCCTTATACCCAATAAATATGCACTTTTCAGATTTACTATCCAACTTTGTTCTTTTCTCCTTTGGAACATGTACATATGCATCACATCCAAATACCCTCAAATGTGAAAGAGAGGGTTTCTTACCAGTCCATACCTCTTGTGGATTCTTATCCTCCAACGCTGATGAAGGTGACCTGTTGACTAGGTAACATGCAGTATCCATCGCCTCTGCCCAAAATTTCTATCCTAACCCGACACCACTGAGCATGCTTCTTGCCCTTTCCATCAACGTCTTGTTTATTCTTTTTGCAACTCCATTTTGCTGAGGTGTATATGGAGTAGTCTTCTGCCATGCTATACCACACTTCTTGCAGAATTCTTCAAATTCCGTACTACAAAACTCTCCACCATTATCTGTCCTCAACACCTTTACCTTCTTCTCTGTCTGGTTTTCCACTAGAGCCTTAAATTCTTTAAACCTATCAAAGACTTCAGATTTATTCTTAAGGAAATATATCCATGTATTCCTTGAGAAGTCACCTATAAATGATACATAGTACACAGACTTACCCAGTGATGGAACCTTCACAGGTCCAAACACATCACTGTGCACAAGCTCTAATATATGTTTCGCCCTCTTACCACCAGAGGGGAAACTCACCCGATTTTGCTTCCCATATACACAATTTTCACAGAAATCAAAATCTAGAGAGCTATTACTCATACCTTCTACCATACCTTTACCATGAAGTATTTGAAGGCCCTTCTCTCCAATATGTCCAAGCCTTTGATGCCACAACATGGTATTTGCTCCAGAGACCACTAGATTTTCTGCTCCACTTTCAGGAACCATGGAATTGTTGCACCCATCAACAACAGTTCTACCTTGCAGCTTGTACAGAGCTCCAATCCGAACTCCCCGCATCAATACCAGTGCTCCTCGAACCATCTTGCAGGTATCCTTCTCGAACACTGTTTTTACACCTGCATCATCCAGCTTACTATCAGAAATCAGATTTTTGGCTAATGCAGGAATATGTAGAACACTCGGAAGTGTTCTAACCCTTCCACCTTGTAGCTTCAACTTTACTTTTCCACGACCAATGATTCTAACCTTCCTGTCATCCCCCAAGAAGACATCACCACCATCATATTTATCATACTCACAGAACCACTCTCTATGGGGAGTGAAGTGAAAGGATGCACCTAAGTCAATCAACCATGCCTCATGATCTACATGTGTACTTGAAGAAGCCAAGTACACATCCCCACCTTCATCTGAGGTGGTTTTCGCCTCTGCAGAAGGAGCCTCATCAGATCCCTTTCCTTTGTCAGGAGCTTTAGATTTACAGTCCCTTTTGAAGTGGCCTTCCTTTCCGCATTTCTAGCACACCACCTTTACAGGTTTTCCTGGAGATTTAGATCTCCCTCTAGATTTAGATCTCCCACTCGATGACTTATTTTTGTTTCTGTTCTGGGACCGTCCTTGTACAGACAAGGCATCACCATTTTTGCTCTCCATATTTTTCCGTCTCATCTCCTCCGTCAACAAGGCTGAGACTATTTCATCAAATTGCAAGGTAGTTGCATTGCTACCTATTGCAATAACCAGACTATCCCACGAATCTGGTAGAGAACACAACAAACTGATGCACTTATCTTCATCTAAAATTTTAATATCAAGAGATGCTAACTGACTTACCACAGTATTAAATGCGTTTAGATGCTTTGTCACCAAGTCTCCATCTTTCATCCTAAGGTTATACAACTTTTTCTGCAGGAACAATTTATTCACCAGAGACTTAGATTGGTACAAAGTCCCTAACTTGTCCCACAAAGCCTTTGTTGTAGCTTCCCCTGATACATTCAACAATACTGAACCTGAGACACACAATCGTATTGTGCTTTTGGCCTTTTGATCCAAATTCTATCATTCTTCATCGGACACTCCCATTGGTTTAGTACCTGGATCTACCACGATCCACTGATCTCTATCCACCAACAGATCCTCCATCTTGAGTTTCCACAACTCAAAACTCTGACCATTAAATTTCTCGATCTCTATCTTTCCACTGCTCACCATCTTCTTTCACCACCGGAATCGATCTTGCAGATCTCCCACTGAACAGGGTCTACCACAGGCCCGAGTGAAACCCCTCAGCAACAAAGGCGTCCCTTTGAAGCCAAATCTACTCTGATACCAAATGTAGGTTTTAACCCCGTGCAGAAATTACCTGCATATGAATTCTAAAACACAGAAAATAAATAATGTGAGAGCAGAACACATAAAACACATATACACAGAGATTTTCCCCTGAATCCCAAAACCAAGACTACCAGCTTGATTTTTCATTATGTTCCTTTCAATGTTATAATACATCTTTATACATGCTGAAGAATCCAATACCATGGACCGAAAAACCATCGCGTCCAATACCATGGACTGAAAATCATCGCATCCAAAAAACATGTGCGAAAATCATGCACAAAACCATAGGTGGGTCTGCCCAACCTAACATAGGGTCCAAAACCAAAATTTTACGGGGCGCTGCCCCTGACCCCATAAAGCGGGGTTACGGGTGCCCCTCAAACCCCCTGTTAACTACGTGGAAAGAATATAACACAACCCAACAGGTTCATCCTTCTCCTGCTGAGACATCCTATCCATGCAGTTTGGGACTTATGGAAAGTACCTCTCATTTGGCCAATGAGTAGGGAAATGAGGATAGGGACCATAGTAGTACCAATGGACGCATCATGTAACTAACATACTCCCTATGCTAGGATGATATTGATTTGGGATCAACTGGAACTGACTTCAGGTCAGTAAGAGTGCTTTTATCTGGGACTTACTTTGGGTCAATAGAGGATGGTATGATACATTCACAATCACTTCTTCTTCTTCATAGTTCAACAGAGAAGTGCATTGATGGCAGAGATAGCACCGACAAACAAATGGATTAGCAGATGTACTTCTTCCTAATTGAGAGGGAGTGTTAAAATTGGCAACAAGGGCCAAACTCCATGTGGGCCACCTTAGTTATGGCAACTGATATTTTTCTTGGATTCCTCTCATCGAGAGGTGGAGGATTGATCTAACGATCATCCGAATCTAACATGTATTCATTGAGATATGAATTTATTTGTATTCTTGACAGTTTTTCAAGGTTGTCTAGTAAGCAAAACAATGTTTTACACCCCCAGCTTATCCCCAACGTGGCATATAAAAGGAGGAGACTTTGTGGCATAAACTCACTCATCTCATCACTCATTCTTCTCTCTCTCCTACGCATTAGAGGAAGCAGATCTCTCACACGTGTGGCTGGCAGGAGGATGCAGATTAGGGCAGCGTTGTCAAGGGTTAACCACAGACTTGCCCCTGCATTGACTGTAGTTTGACCATCATTTTAGACTATTTTCGGGTTGTATATTCTTGCTGTTGGAGGCCAAGTTGACTGAGGTTGACTTGATGTCAATTCTGACCTGTTTGACAAGCCTTGACTTTGTTGGTTAGAGTTTTGTTGCAGCTATCATAAAATTACAAATTTGTGTTATTGCACTATCTCTCTCTCCGTGCTAAATTATTGAAGAATACAAGAAGAATTGATAAAGGGTTTCCGGCATTGGGGTTTGTCCTTGGCTGGTGCCACATCTTGTGTCCTCTTGTCTTGGCTTGTATTCTACTATTTACATTTATGTTTTATCTACATTTTACTATCATGCTGATGTGATTACTATTATGAAATTGATATTGGGCTAATAAGAAAATTTGAAGTAAATTTCTCTTAAGCATAGAACATACCATAATTTAACAACATTGAATTTCAATACTTATCTATCCAATTTATTGTGGTGAATGTTATATTGTTTCATTTAGTTTGTTGCACTAATGAGAAAACTATCATCGTTCATTGAAGAGTATTAATTTGTATTGAATTGACTGTTGAAGTGGAAAAAGAAATTTTGATACTCTAAGTAACCCCAGGGTAGAATTATCCTAGTCCACTAATGATGGAAACCCTCACTGCTTAAGAAACCCTAGGAATTTGACCTAGACCATTACACTACTCCATGAGTTACGAATTGGTTTCAAAATATCATCAAGAAGTTGCCTCTCATTCTTTAGCAAAATTTTTATGAGTTTTTCATAGTTTTTCCCCTTGTCACCTTGAGGGGCTTTGTTAATCGCTCTTACCAAATCTTGCCAATATGGGGATAGAATCACATTAAAAGGGATGCCACAAGTGAAGATGGCCCTTGCCACTCTTGAAACTTATGTGAGGCCTCCATTGGTTGTCTATATTGGTGTCTTTAGTTACTACAATGGTTGCCTCTATCAAAATTTGTAGAAGAGATTAGACAATTATTAGTTGAAAGAGATTAACATCCATTTAGATTCTTTAATGAGTACCAAAGTACAAATTATCTTTCTTAAGTAGCTTCTTATTGTTTTGTCTTGATGAAATTAACGCTCCAGTTTTGTGTCAACATAGACAGGCAATGGAAGCCAAATGGCCCTTGCTTAAAGTGGACTTGGATGATTGGAAAAGTGAAAATGTTGGCCACATATGACCAATGGATACTTACGTTGGGAACTTTGATAATGCTAAATAGTGGTTTCAGCCATCTGGAGCATGCTTATTTGAGCCATAATGTTTTCTTGATAGTGCTACCCCTTGACCCTGCATGAAGAATTAAGGACTAAAAGTACCAGAATTGACTTAGTCTAGAACTTTTTTTGGCCCACTAGTCAGACTTGACATTGGACTTAGTAAAGATTCATTGGTCAACCTAACAATAACTTGACATACACACACACACACACACACACACACACAGATATATATATATATATATATATATATATATACATATTATCATTTTTGTTTGTTTGTTTGCTTTGAATTTAAATTATAGACATGAAAGATAACATCATAACATTGAATTAAATGCAAAAGTAACATTTACATGTATACCATATAATCACACAAACATACATCAAAATCACCATTGAGCATGTAGTATCCCCAACCCACTGATTTTTGGGAGATGTCAACCTTGCTAGCCCTTCATTCCCATAGGCTAGCAACAAGGGAAGTTTTAGAAGAAAGGGACCCTCGATTTATAATTAATTAAAAAAAGAAAAAGGAAAAAAGAGGCAACTATTAGTAAATAATTAAGGAAGGTGTGGCATTTGCTAGAGGTGTTGCCACAAATTATTTTTGGGCCATTATCACAATTATTGGTATGTACTGTCATTACAGTGAATAAATAAAACTGTGTTCTATTATTTCTCGTGGAGTTTGAAATTGCCATATTTCCATTGATTTATTTGGGCAATAGTTATTGGTTATATTTTTTTGATTTATCTGGCATATTTTATTTTCCACGAGGATTTGAGTTTTATTTATAGTATATTTCAACATTTTCTCCTATTGTAATATTTGTGTGAGGGTTTAAATTTTAATTGCCGTAAATTTCCTAGTCAGAATATTACAATGGTATCGAAGCCAAATTGTTGGCCAACTATGGGATGTAATGATCTGAAATGGGGGTTTGATAACTTGTTATGCTTACAAGAACCTCCCACTCAGTTTAACAAATAAATGATCTAGCTTATATATGACATTTGCGGAATTAAATACTTGAATTAGTTGTATGTATTTTGATTTTAACTATTTAAGTGATTTAATTCCATTTGTTTCTGCTGATATTAAACACATATAACAACCATATAATGTAGCAAATAAACATCAACACATAACAACAACTTTAATCCAGGAGTTCACCCGAATATCGTGGACTACATCTCCTTGAGCTTTTGTCATCTTGACTTGGCTCTTTGGGATTATGGAAAAGTTTCTTTTACAAGTTCCACACTTAACTCCAAAGGTTACTGAACTGAACCAATGGGCTTAGAATACCATCTATATCCTTGTCATGGCTGTCATCACTTTGCAAACAGATCTAAGCTCCCTTAGACTTGATTCCTTCAATCAGTGCTCTGAGCTACCCTGAGCTTCTTGATGGCACTAACTCCTTCAGAATTCTTTAACTGTCACTAAAACCTCATCTACTGTCTCCAGCACATATCAGACACCAAAAATAGACTGATCATTTGCTCAAAATGAGCACTGCATCCCCAAACTAGGCCTTCCTCCACGGTTGGCACTGGGTTGCCTTAAACTTCCCTGTAGCATCTCGGCCTTTAGAAGTCTTCAAATTATTTTGCAAATCCCTGCAATGGATTTAGAATGCTCATTACAGTCAGGAATGACTATTGGTTCACTGAGAACGAGTACTGGTAGCTCCTACAACTGCCTCCAACTCCTAGTGGCCTTGAGCTCCAAAATCTCCCTGGATGAAAATCTCTATGAAGATGACTTCCTTAGCTTCTCTGCACTATTCCATTGGCTTAATAAGGCTCCAGTTAGCCTAGCTAGCCTGTTGTTTCACCCTTTCTGGTCAAAAACTACTCCTGGAGTGCATTCAGTCAATATCCCCAAGGGATACTCCACTAAATTTGGTGAAATGCACTTAACTCCAGTTAAATATAGCATTTCCACCTTTTTAGCTGCTCTGCCAAGCTAACCGTTGGAGGTAGCCGTTACAGTAACTATTAGGCGCGCATATGAGGGTGGTCTAACCCCGGCGGTTAGGGATAATGCTGCGTAGATCTGGTGGTCGGGTTAACATGCAACCACATGTGACTTGTTTGCAAACTATGGTTACATCGCGGGACATGTGAACAGTTTCGGGGACCACTGGCGGGTAATACTGCGACAGTCCTAACACCCAAATCTCCAACCGTTATAGAAAAAATAGGAAATGTATCCGTTATAGGTTAAGAAACATTGTCGAGTGGAGTTGGTAGACTGTTGTCTTGTCTTACCGGAGGTCATAGTTTCGATTTTTCCAAACCTATTGTTGGGCTAATTTATTAACACAAATTAACACAAGTATTCATTATCAATCCGAGTTTGTAAAACTTGGATGCAAGTCCACAGTGTATGGATATCAGATGTAGCCAAGCTTAGAAGATAAAATTTGAAGAGTTAAGGAAGTACATATTACAAATATAAACCTATTTGAACAATTTCCAATTCACTTATGTAATATGTGAGGGATGAGGCTCCTAACTTAGGAGAACCAGGTTGTCCTTCCCTGCAATACTACTTTCATGAAGAGAAATCTAAAAGCACTAATTAACAATGGTTTATGATGTAGAAGATGTAAAAGAAGAGGCTTCTAACTAAGGAGGACCATATTGTCCTTCTTCACAATTCTACTATATCATCATCACCATTGCTTCAAACCAGAAATGCAGAAATAACTTCAAATAAGAAAAGGAGAATGAAATTTAGTTTTAGTTCAAGATCAAATAGAAGGGGAATTTAATTTAAATTCCTATGTGTCCCTTCATATGTAGATTAGAATTAAACCAATATCCATTCAACAATCATCACACATTAATTCAAATAAGAAAATCTGAAACAAAACAAGTAAACAAATCTAAAGCAACTAGTTCATGAAAATTAAGCTAGTTTAACAATGAAGTGTACTTAGCTTGGAGTGGGGGCCCTCCACCCTTTCCTTGCACACTTGAGGCTACTATCAAATGCTGAAACTTCAAGCACTCATCCACACTAATGAACAACAAAATGAAAGTAGAACAAGTTCTTCTAATTAATCTCCAATATTCAAATGTCTCAGCATAAAATTATATAAAATTACATACATAAGCCTTCAAAGTTTTGGCTTAAATAGAAGATCGTGAAACAAATTGATCTAAAGTATCTCTAACAACTATATCTATTTGTATCCATCTATCCAGTTCGAATCCATTTAATCCATCACTAAAAATATGGACAATCCCATGAAATCATAAAACTACCCTATTTCCTAGGGATTTTCTGGATGACTAGTCATGCTTGACCAGCCTTGACCGGGCCTAATAAAGCTTGTTTTGATCGAACCAAGTGGATTTAGTTCAGTCCTAGTTCCCAAGCTTTCCATTCATGCATCCAGCTCGAGCCCAAGTGTCCTGCAAATATGTCATCCACATAGCTATTACGAGAATTTCTGATTCTGTCCAAAATTGCACTTGAAACTCAATTTTCATAAAAACTTCTAGAAATTGTAAAATTAAAATTAAATACCTGAATATGCATAAAGTACATCAAAATGAAATGGATGTGATGGAAAATGGATGGAAAATATAAAGATTAAGTAAGTTTCCTTAAGCAAAAATGGACCAAAATTGAGGGCCAACATCTCCCCTTTGCTGATTTTCAAGCATGTCCTCATGCTTGTTTCTTCCTTTTGACCTTTTACTTCTATATGCCGATTGGCCTGCTGATGTACCTGTGGCTCTGACCCTTGAAGATGAAACTTTCTCTTGAGCTTCCTGTAAAAGGATATCTATGCCTTTATGCACTTTTTCTCCTTTCCTTTTCTCTGTTTTTCTAAAGTAAAAATAAAAATTCATCCTTTCTCTTTGAAATGTTGTCCTTTGTAGTATTCTTCACCTATCAGTGGCAAACTTGTGCTTGGCTATGTATTCTGGAGTGATGGGAACAAGAATGTCTCTAATGTGTGATGTGGTTTCACCATCAACATACAAATACAAAAACTTTACACTATTCCTCCTCTGATGATAAAACACTAATAAATCATTCTGGATGAGCAGCTTTAGAGAAGACAACAAATAAAACTTGAATTTTGTAATACATTCTGACAAAGGATTCATGTCCCTCTCAAATTAGCAATATCAACAATTTTACTTCAAGGAGCCGATATCCATTTGCCCTCACATCTCAATAAAAGAAGCCAATTTTGCAATGTCGCACAATCACAGAGAAAACACCAATCGATCATATCAAAGCTTCTTTCAATTATGCAGGGGGTTTTCCTCTTGTATAATTCCTCTACAAAATAACCCCAATCCTTTTTATGACTAGGCATTCAATTTCAATTTAGCCACTATTTTACCCACGCAATGTGCAAAATAGGGGTCGAAAGAACCATAAAAATATCCCAAATATAAATGAATTTGAGAAAATTGTCCATGTGGAGCCTAATTAGGATCGTTCCGAAAAAAATCCATGTTTTCGTTTTTCAAATTTCATTTTTTTTTCTCAGAGAAAGCAACGAAAAATTGTGTCTTTCAAAAATCAAAATGCATTTTTGGGACTGAATAAAATTTCATGATCATTAAATTTGAAATAAATTTCTCTCTTCAAATGCTTCTCCAGTATCCTGCTTACCACCCCTTGACAAAGAGATGAAACCAATCCTCAAAAATATGAACTTACTGCTTTTGCAAACAGAAAATTTTGATATAGAAAGATTATAAAAACATAATAAACATGTTTTTATTAATCTATTTCTTATATTCTATCCTCTGTTTCATCAAAATTTTAAAAAACTTATTTTCTTTGATGTAGAATTCTCTGTTTCTGTTTATCAACACTCTGCTCTGTTCATGCAAACCAAATATCCATCTTTATACACATCTCTGTAAGAAAGAAATTGAACTCTGTTTTGGAAAAGAAATATATATATATAAAAAAACAAAATCATATTACAATTCCTCCCTTTGATTTTTGTTTTTCTTAACATATTCTTATGACATCAAATTAGAGTCGCTTCTTCATTCACTAATTGTTGAATTGAGGCCACTGTGTGTAAATCGACATGCAACACTTCACTGCTGGTAATCAACGAATTGTTTCACACATTATAAACCCTGTACTCTATTTTCGTTGATCATTTCCATTATGAAATCAAACTGAAACTTGGTCTTTTATCACACTGTCTGATCATAAAAAAAAATACATGTACAAGTGTAGTTTTAAGCTTGGCTAGCTATGCTCTTTTTTCAGAGGCTACACGTTTTAAAACTACACGAAAATTCCTCATTTCATTACTCAACATGCAATCAAATTTTAATGAGACACTCTGTTTCAGAATTTCATGGAAGATCTGATCTATCAGTTGAGTTTTGTTTTGATTTTCTCCATTCATAGTTAACAAATAATTTATTAACCCGAAGCTATGTCACATTTTATTGCTTGTGCATTTAAGCCCACTGTACAAATACTTCGTTTCAACTGCAAACTTGGTAATTTCATGGAAGATCGAAATCGATTTACCTGACTGTTGTTGAAGTGTCGTGATCCCCTTGATTCGTGGCCCAATTAGTTGCGTTTCATATCATTTCTCACTATCAAATACCTCTGTTTGTTGATTGGTGGCACAAACAAAAATTAAATAAATGACAGACAATTGATTACCTCTGCAAAAAAAAATCCCCGATATTTCCTCTAAAACCTCCATCGCATTAAGGAAATAAATTGGATTTTTCACTTACTTTTGTTCTCCACGAGATTCTTGCTAACTGACTCCACTTCCTCCGTCAATCTACTTAGATTACCCTTCTTATCTCTCCAGTTCCTTAATGCTATATTTCTACCTCCATTTCCTCGGTTTGTTTTCTCTGTCAAACCGTTTTTACTTCCTTCAATTGTATGCCAATGGCATCTACCGTCTTTCCTGAGCCTCAAATGGCTGTGATGGCAAAGAAAATTTATGGTTCTGAGGTCTCTGGCTTCAAAAATTGCGAAACTCTCTCTATTAAACGCACAGGCTTATCTACTATTGTTTCAAAAATGTTTTAACCGTGTTTTTTGTTGTCCTCTAACCGGAATGTCATGCATATACCATCAATTGCATACCATATCGAAATTATTTCGATAGAATGGAACCGTTTATAATTATTTCAACCCTTCTGTCGACACCATATGGTTCATCATTTCTGTGTTTGCATTCATTTTTTATTGTGATTATAGCTTAGGTTTACTTATTATATCTCTATCTATTTACCTTAGCTTATGTTTGATTCATTTGTAGTCATCCTCCAATCCATTTGTGGATGTCATGCATACCAACTCACACTACCGTGACTTAACATTGACTGTCATATATGCATTGCTTTGTTGATTGCATTAATCATTATCGTGTCTTCCACCTTCGCCGGTTTATTCATTCATCACCCATTTCATTGAGTTTGCATTGTATTACCACCGTGGGAGGATTATGATAATCTTTACACCCATCGAATTGTATTACCATCATATTGCATTACCAATAGTATTACTTATGCACCATAATAGGCTTAATCATTTTGATTTTGTTTGCTTAATTACTTTTCATAATGCACATGTTCCATATGTATTGCAATATATCTCTTAATTTTAAAATGACCACCTTAGGTCATGTTTAAAATTAATTCCATAATACTAATGTTTTATATGGTTGTGCAGGTTTCGACTTATTAAATCCTCACTTTGATCCCTTTTGCTTTATGGAAAAATACTTAGGGTTATTAAAGTTATGAAGTGAATATGAAATATATGAAGGGAATGTAGAATATAAGGGTTATGGAATATTTAAAGTTATGAAGTGAATATGAAATATATGAATGGAATGTAGAATATAAATGTAGGATGTACATAGGATTAAGTATAGGATAATGGGTATAGGATGAGGGTAATGTAATGAATATAAAATATGCATTCAGGTACTAACTTAATTTTAACAAGCTCTAAAAATTTCTAAAAATTTCGAATTTGCAAGAGAAAAATTTTGTACTCACAATACTTGTACTCCCTGACAATATTGGATGATGTCCTCTGATCAAATGTCTTAGATAGATTGAAATATAGAATTTATTTCTGCCTTCTGTTCTAACATCCTTCATTGATTCTGGTCCATTGATTGTCGATGTCGTTCAGGTCCCTCTGCAATTGATTCATAATAACTCAAGTCCCTTCTATCATGTACATTTTTTATGCAATATATACATGTTTTTTCTAACATTTCAGGTCCCAACTGCTATTGATTTCAAAAATATTTCAGGTCCCAACTGCCAACAATACAAGTTTCGTCGTCAATTCAGTTGCACAATTAAGTTTCTTTTGCGACCTTCCCCCTTGCTGATGGGAAGACTTGTCCTCAAGTCTTGTTTATTTTGGAGGATGATTCTTGCAAAATCAAACTGAAGAAATGGTAAAACAAAATAGAGAATTCATATTGGCCAAGCTGGTTGGTTTTCCTATATGAATTCGAGTTTGTATAGTGCCACTTTCATGGATTTTCACAACCAAACTCCTTTATTATTTTTTATCTTTTTTTTTTTTTTTTTTTTTACCTGGATGGAGGTGGGGTGTAATGGAGTATGGAAGTATGAAAAGCTTATGAAAATAGGCTACATTGAAGTCATGATTTAGTAATAAATGGATATATAATAAGTTTGGACTTCAACATGCATGATCGTGGAGCTTAACATACAATACGGATGATTGATGAAATCATGAACAATATGGCTTATGAAAGGCTTCTTTGGAAATTGATGTGACTTGACATGGTACATAACTTGACTTCTTCTTCTAATTATTAACTTCATGTCTTTTGCCTCGATTTCAATCATGTTGTAGGGTTTGTTGGTGTTGTTGGTCAACAACTAAGAGAAAGCTTCAAAAGTTTGAGTTTCATTGGATGAACTCAACATCAGGTGAATTTTCACTTTGATTTGACTTGAACATTTGTATTCATATTCTTAAATATGAATTTAAAATTAACTTTGAAATGTACTTTATCCATGGAGTTCACTCCTTCGTTCTTCCTCTGACTTGTAAAAACATAGCACTTTCCTGCAATACAGTATTAGATGGTGGAGGAAGAGAGGTGTACAGTATCTCTTCTTCCAATAAATATGTAAATCATTACAATCATTGCTTATAAAACAAGTCTAAATATGATATATAAACAAAATGCATTTATTTACCCCTTGAGGAATGGTGGCCAGCCTAAACCTACTAGCGGTATTTTGTTTACAAAATATTCGTTTTATATCCAATTAGAGTGATTCCAAATCAAAGTTGAAGTGAATTCATATGGCTACCTCCAGTATAAATAGGTTTTCAAAATGGTTTAAACTAATATGGTAAAAAATATAAGGAGTGACATGTTTAATATAGTTGCTTGTTAATTTTTAACTAGACCAACAGTCACTATTTGAAGTGTAACTTCTTCGATAAAGATAGGATCAATGTGATTGCACTTGGAGATTAAATTAGATTCATTTTATATTTTCAGTAGAAACATATTTTAAAAATTCTTAGGCTTTATATCACAAAATTGGTGATGAACATACCTAAGAGGCAGAGTTTTACTATGCTGGTTTGAAAACATGCAGTCATTAAATGTCGCATATCTTTTTCATTTGACCTCCAAATGGGATCATTCAAATTGCGTTTAAAACTAGAATTGAATATATATCTCCCATATAAACAGGTTTTGAAAAAAATATGATTTGGTATGTCAAATATGCCAATGAACAATCAAGACCTAGAATTGTCACCATGCAGAATTTTCGAGAAATAGTTAGTATTTCAAGAATAACTTTTTCATATGATACCTGATTGAAGTGATTCAAATTGATTTGGAAACTAGATTCCAAGGGATATATTCCCTATGAATTTCAAGTAAAAATCTTTCCATTAGACACCTAAAATATATGTTGTACTAACTCTGTCCTCAACATTTCACTTGAGACGTAATTTTGATTTTGGTCACATTTTTATTTGTGTTATAAATTGAAAATTTCAAAATGGATCCCAAAACTAGATTTCAAGAGATGTAAAAAAACATGATCTAAAAATGATCCTATATGGTTACCCAAAATAGGATTGTTCTTACTGCATTCTGCCATGCAGTCCTTTCAAATGAATATTGAACAATGATGTGAAATTTTATTCATGTGAATTTAAACCAAAAGTCTTATTGTGAATTCATTCTATTCTATCCTATTCTATTTTAGAAAAATAATTCATTCTCTCAAGTATAAGAGGATTTCCAATGCATCCATTTTCGTAACAAGATCATAAGTAAACTCATATCCAAATTTGAAAAATATACTTTAATGAATGTTTAGACATGAAAATTTATCTGATCATAAAGATTTGATGAGAAAGAATGTTGAAAAATGGAGTAGTGTTGTGAGCTAATGACTAATTGAAACCAAGTTTTAAGATGATCTTTGTTTGCTTGGCTCTCATTAATCGTCATAGCACAAAACTCTTCTTGTGGTACTTGTTCAAAATCTTGTATGCACAAGGGATCTAGAAATTCTTCAATTTTTGGCTCTAATGTTTGATCTTCATTGCATATGATCCATGACTCATTCACCTCCTCACAAAGATAGCTAGAAGAAAGTTCTAGATTCTCTTCTTGTGTATCATCTTCATGGATGTTTTGTTGCTCTTCTATCCTTAGACATGAAGATTCATCCCTAGTGAGCATTCTAAGTTGAGGACAAGGACTTGAGAATAGTTTTGTGGTGGCATACCCTCCTTCTCGAACTGATTTCTTTAACATCATTTTTTTAGATCTTGTCTTGCAAATGGATTTTGTAGTTATTTTTTATTTGATTTTTTGTTGGGGGTTTTGTTTTGGGAATCTACTTTTAGAATCTCTATTTTTAGGCATATAGAAACATAACTAAGAGAAATGTATCTTAACTAATTTTTTTTAAATTTTTAGTGTTTTCATTTATCTTCCATTTGACTATGCTGATAATTGCCTCCCCGGCAATGGCGCAAAAATGTTGAGCTAATTTATTAACACAAATTAACACAAGTATTCATTATCAATCCGAGTTTTTAAAACTTGAAGGCAAGTCCACAGTGTATGGATATCAGATGTAGTCAAGCTTAGAAGATAAAATTTGAAGAGTTAAGGAAGTACATATTACAAATATAAACCTATTTTAACAATTTCCAATTCACTTATGTAATATGTGAGGGATGAGGCTCCTAACTTAGGAGAATTCAAATAAGCAAATCTGAAACAAAACAAGTAAACAAATCTAAAGCAATTAGTTCATGAAAATTAAGCTAGTTTAACAATGAAGTGTACTTAGCTTGGAGTGGGGTCCCTCCAACCTTGCCTTGCACACTTGAGGCTACTATCAAATGATGAAACTTCAAGCACTCATCCACAATAATAAACAACAAAATGAAAGTAGAACAAGTTCTTCTAATTAATCTCCATTATTCAAATGTCTCAGCATAAAGTTATATAAAATTACATACATAAGCCTTCAAAGTTTTGGCTTAAATAGAAGATCATGAAACAAACTGATCTAAAGTCTCTCTAACAACTACATATATTCATATGCATCTATCCAAGTCGAATCCATTCAATCCATCACTAAAAATATGGACAATCCCATGGAATCATAAAATTGCCTTATTTCCTAGGGATTTTCTAGATGACTAGTCATGTTTGACCAACCTTGACCGGGCCTAATAAAGCTTGTTTTGACCGAACCAAGTGGAGTTAGTTCAGTCCTAGTTCCCAAGCTTTCCATTCATGCATCCATCTCGAGCCCAATTGTCTTGCAAATATTTCATCCACATAGCTATTATGGGAATTTTTGATTCTGTCCAAAATTGCACTTGAAACTCAATTTTCATAAAAACTTCTAGAAATTGCAAAATTAAAATTAAATACCTGAATATGCATCAAATACATCAAAATGAGATGGATTCTATGGAAAATGGATGGAAAATATAAGGATTAAGTAAGTTTCCTTAAGTAAAAATGGACCAAAACTGAGGGCCAACACCTATACAAAATTTTACATAACCATTCCAGGGCCCCATGGCGGCCTCCGGGCTTGCCACGTGTCGGCCCCTGATTGGTTCCAAAAGGGAATATTCTAGGGAATATTCCAAGGAATATTTTTTTTTAATATTTCCAAAAACCAAATTAATCTTGGTTAAATGTCCATAAATTGCAGTTTACTGGACTTTTAAAATTGCGATAACTCCTTCATATGGTGTCGATTTTCGAACCGCTCGCGGCACCAAAATCCTGAATACGAGATCTATCCAGTCACTTAGGTTCGACACACTTTTGAACACTTTGAAATTTGAGCTATCACTTAAGTCATTGATCAATATTTGATCACTCCTCCCCATTAGGAATCTTTTGGACCCCAAAAGACTAATATATTGATCTGTACAATAGATGAGAGTACGACACCCTCTTCTTTCAGCCTCCATACACTTGCCTTGCATGGCTAGTGCCTTTGAACCAAAACTTGAAGGTAGTCGACACTTCCATTCCTAGATGCGCTTGTCCTCCTGTTAAGAACTGTCTTATTTGAACTCATTCAGAATTCCTGTTGAGAAGTTTACAGAAGGTAGCTGATCATCGCTTCCTTGATCATCGACCCAAGGTGGCTCAAAAAAACGTGAGATTACATCATAAATATATGCATACGTAACTGAAATTTGTATATGTACCAATGAAAGTATGTTTTACTGTGTCAAGAAGTCAAACCACTTCTTACCAAGCCCCACTTCTCTGGCGACTTTTGTTGCTACAAATATTCTTCTGACATCTTGTCAAAAACAACATAATGCATGAAACAACTTGACGACATAAATTCACATCATGTTAATCATCATTATGTTTCTTACGTCTTGGTGTACAAATGTTCGACTAAATCACAAGCCAACAAAAACATACCTTCTTCAAACAACTGACTCTCCAACTCAAGCATGTACAAAAGGAACTTGATGATTCTTTTTCAAAGTAGAAAGAATTCCACCTCTTGTGAAACACTTCATCACTATCTCCCATTTTCAACCTTGGAGACAAAATCAACTTTTCCAAGTCCATATGACATTGCATGCATGTTTAAACAAAGCAATCGACCATCAGGTCAATTACACATACATGTTCAAATACAATGAAATCATCAACATTCCTTTGTTCATACATACCATTCTCATGCATGTATTCCGTTCTTCAACTTTATCTCAAGCACAATCATAAGTACAATATCCTCAATCATATGTAAATGTACTTACAACGCTGAAATGATCTGCTGCAATAAAGCGAGTCTCATACTCAACTTTTTCATTCACCTTTTTGGTAAAACCCTGCAACTTGCATTCCATCAGCAAAGAAATGTATCAAATCAAAAGACATGCAACCTTTAATTGGATAAGAACTCTAACCATTTCTTACCAATCCACATCAAATGCACTTCCCTTTAACTACACAGTGACATCAACATGTGAATAATCCTGAAACACATCAATTATGGAAACTTTCTTTCCATTCTTGCCATTCTCTTTTTCCACCTTCTTCAAATTTTGTGGAAGCATTGTTGGATTCAAAATCCAACACTTTTTAGCAATATGTCCTTGCTTATGGCAATAATTGCAACACATGTTCATCTTCTTTACAACATAATTTTCTTTGCCCAATGGACCTTTGGCTTCTTGCCTCCTTTTTTCAAAATTTTCCTGTATGTGGCCATTTTCTTCCAACATCTAGAAACACTATGGTTAACCAAACCACAAAAGGAACATGCAATTTTTTTCCAATGCTTATGTGGAAAGTTACCATGCTTAACATAATCAAAAGAAATGTGATTCAGATTTATACCTTTCTCTTTCACCTTTGTTGCCTTCATGAGAAGGTGAATCGTATGAAGAAGTGGCTCCCTTCGGAACACCATCAATCTCTTCAATGATTTTAGAGCTTTCACAACTCCCTTGTTTGAGTGCATGCTCATGAACACCTTCTTCTTGCAAAGTACATTTCAAACAATTGAATTCCCCATGAATACAATCTTTACAAACTTGAGGTAGAGAACCTAAAATGAAACTCCTAGGAACTGTTTCAATTGCCTTCATGGTTGCTTTGGAACTTTCTCCATAAGATTGTCCATAGCCAAGACCCAAATAATTAGGCCTTTCCTTAGCCATTATTGGCTAAAAAATGCCTTATGCATGTTTTCCCAATCCTTTTCCTTCATAGCCCATTTTTGACACAACTTGCACCCTATACCTCTTGTATGTTTTTCAAAAGAACCAACATAAACATTCTTAGAGGAAATTGATGACAAACTAGGATTGTTTACCTCTTCAAATTGATGCTTGACTAAGGCTTCTTTGGCAACAAGGAGTTGTGTCTCCAACTCATGTATCCTTTCTAGGTTCATATTTGCAATACGAAGTTGGCTCTCCATTTCTTGCAACTTGTCCAAAAGCAACTGCTTCTCTTCCTTCATGGAATTCAACTGCTCTCGAAGTTTTGTGCTCTTCCTTTCATCTTCATACATTTGTTTCACCATATCCATCATGATGAAAAAGTCATGCTTCATGTCTTCATCAAAGAATCTTGTGAAGGAGGAGGATTTTGAAAACTCACTTGTAGAAGTTGTCATTATAAAAATGAACAAAAGAACTTCAACAAAATTCACAAAGCTTTCAAAATCTATTTACAAATCTTCTGAACTAAATGGTTGTAGAGTCAACTTTGATTCAAGCAGCGTTTTGCAAACAAAACCTCTTGTGCTTCAAGGGTTGCCTTGAGGTCCTTTGGGTAAGGAGAATGCCTTCAACCCTTCTTCCTTCATAAACTCAAGCAACAGTCAGTTTACAAACAGTCAAACAGTCAAATTCTTTATACTGTTTAAACACCTTTCAAGTCAAACAAGCAACCTATTGCTCTGTCAATCAAGCAACTTGCTCTGATACCACCTGATCTAAAATGGGGGTTTGATAACTTGTTATGCTTATAAGAACTTCCCACTCAGTTTAACAAATAAATGATCTAGCTTATATATGACATTCTCGGAATTAAATACTTGAATCAGGTGTATGTCTTTTGATTTTAACTATTTAAGTTCTTTAAGTTCATTTTTTTCCACTAATATTAAACACATTTAACAACCATACAATGCAGCAAATAGAAATCAGCACATAACAACAAATTCAATCTAGGAGTTCATTTGAATATCGTGTGCTATGTCTCCTTGAGCTTTTGTCATCTTGACTTGGCTCTTTTGGATTATGGCAAAGTTTCTTTTACAAGTTCCACACTTAACTCCAAAGGTTACTGAACTGAACCAATGGGCTTAGAATACCATCTATATCCCTGTCATGGTTGTCATCACTTTGCAAATAGATCTAAGCTCCCTTAGACTTAATTCCTTCAATCAGTGCTCTGAGCTACCCTGAGCTTCTTGATGGCACTAACTCCTTCATAATTCTTTAACTATCACTTAAACCTCATCTATTGTCTCTAACACATATCAGACATCTAAAATAGATTGATCATTTTCTCAAAATGAGCACTGCATCTCCAAACTAGGCCTTCCTCCATGGTTGGCACTGGGCTGCCTTAAACTTCCCTGTAGCATCTCGGCCTTTAGAAGTCTTCAAATGCTTTTGAAAATCCCTGCAATGGATTCAGAATGCTCATTATAGTTAGGAATGACTATTGGTTCGCTGAGAACGAGTACTGGTAGCTCCTACAACTGCCTCCAACTCCTAGTGGCCCTGAGCTCCAAAATCTACCTGGATGAAAATCTCTATGAAGATGACTTCCTCAGCTTCATTACACTATTCCATTGGCTTCAGAAGGCTCCAATTAGCCTAGCTAGCCTCTTGTTTCACCGTCTCTAGTCGAAAACTGCTCCTGGAGTGCATTTAGTCAATATCCCCTAGGGATACTCCACTAAATTTGGTGAAATGCACTTAACTCCAATTAAATATAGCATTTCTGCCTTTTTAGCCTCTCCGCCAAGCTAACCATCAGAGGTAGCCGTTAACGTAACTGTTGGGCACGCATATAAGGGCGGTCTAACCTCGGCAGTTAGGGATAATGCCGCGTAGATCTGGCAGTCGGGTTAACATGCAACTGCATGTGACTTGCTTGCAAACGACGGTTACATCGCGAGACATGTGAACAGTTTCGGGGACCGCTGGCGGTCCTAACCCCGAACTCTCCAACCGTTACAGAACAAATAGGTAATGTATCCGTTACAGGTTAAGGAACATCATCGAGCGAAGTTGGTAGAGCGTTGTCCTGTCTTGCTGGAGGTCACATATTCGATTCCGCCAGACCTATACAAAATTTTACATAACCATTCCAGGGCCACGTGGCGGCCTCCGGGCTTGCCATGTGTCAGCACCTGATTGGTCCCCATAAGGAAATATTCTAGGGAATATTCCAAGGAATATGATTTTTTTTAATATTTCCAATAACCAAATTAATTTTGGTCAAATGTCCATAAATTGCAGTTTACTGGACTTTTCAAATTGCGATAACTCCTTCATACGATGTCAGTTTTTTGAACCGTTCATGGTGCCAGAATCAGGAAGACAAGATCTATCCCGTAGCTCATGTTTGACACTCTTTCGAACACTTTGAAATTTGAGCTATCACTTAAGTCATTGATCAATATCTGATCACTCCTCCCCATTAGGAATATTTTGGACCCCAAAAGACTAATATACTGATCTGTACAATAGATGAGAGTAAGACACCCTCTTCTTTCAGCCTCCATACACTTTCCTTGCATGGCTAGTGTGTTTGAGCCAAAACTCGAAGGTAGTCGACACTTCCTTTCCTGAATGTGCTTGTCCACCTGTTAAGAAATGTCTTCTTTGAACTCATTCAGAATTTCTGTTGAGAAGTTTACAAAAGGTAGTTGATCATCGCTTCCTTGATCATCGACCCAATGTGGCTCAAAAAAACGTGAGATTACATCATAAATATATGCATACTCAACTAAAATTTGCATATGTACCAATGAAAGTATGTTTTACTATGTCAAGAAGTCAAACCACTTCTTACTAAGCCACTTCTATGGCGACTTTTGTTGCTGCAAATATTCTTCTGACATCTTGTCGAAAACAACATAATGCAAGAAACAACTTGACAACATAAATTCACATCATGTTAATCATCATTATGTATCTTACATCTTGGTGTACAAATGTTCGACTAAATCACAAGTCGACAAGAACATACCTTTTTCAAACAACTGACTCTCCAACTCAAGCATGTACAAAAAGAACTTGACCGATTCTTTTTCAAAGTAGAAAGAATTCCACCTCTTGTGAAACACTTCATCATTATCTCCATTTTTCAATCTTGGAGACAATATCAACTTTTCCAAGTCGATATGACATTGCATGCATGTTTAAACAAAGCAATCGACCATCAAGTCAATTACACATACATTTTCAAATACAATGAAATCATCAACATTCATTTGTTCATACATACCATTCTCATGCATGTATTCCATTCTTCAACTTTCTCAAGTACAATCATAAGTACAAGATCCTCAATCATATGTAAATGTACTTACAAAGCTGAAATGATCATAATTTTTCTGCAATAAAGCGAGTCTCATACTCGTATTTTTCATTCACCTTTTTGGTAAAACCCTGCAACTTGCATTCCATCGGCAAAGAAATGTGTCAAATCAAAAGACATGCAACCTTTAATTGGATAAAAACTCTAACCATTTCTCACCAATCCACATCAAAGGCGCTTCCTTTAACTGCACACTGACATCAACATGTGAATCATCCTGAAACACATCAATTATGGAAACTTTCTTTCCATTCTTGCCATTCTCTTCTTCCACCTTCTTCAAATTTCGTGGAAGCGTTGTTGGATTCAAAATCCAACACATTTCAGCAATATGTCCTTGCTTATGGCAATAATTGCAACACATGTTCATCCTCTTTACAATTTAATTTGCCTTGTCCAATGGACCTTTGGCTTCTTGCCTCCCTTTCTTCTAAAGTCTCCTGTATGTGGCCATTTTCTTCCAACATCTAGAAACAATATGGTTAACCAAACCACAATAGGAACATGCAATTTTTTTCCAATGCTTATGTGGAAATTTACCATGCTTAACATAATAAAAAAAATGTGATTGAAATCAGATTTATACCTTTCTCTTTCACCTTTGTTGCCTTCATGAGAAGGTGAATCGTATGAAGAAGTGGCTCCCTTCGGGACACCATCAATCTTTTCAATGATTTTAGAGCTTTCACAACTCCCTTGTTCGAGTGCATGCTTATGAACACCTTCTTCTTTCAAAGTATGTTTCAAACAATTGCATTCCCCATGAATACAATCTTTACAAACTTGAGGTAGAGAACCTAAAATGAAACTCCTTCTAGGAACTGTTTCATGTGCCTTCATCTATACATAATGCTATTGTTTCTCACCCTTCAAATCAGTGTTCTCAAAGTCAAGAAGAAAATCAAATTTCTAAATATCAAGCCTTCTCTGAATTCCTAATTGGAGAATTGAATAGAAGATCAGATCTAAGACCTAGGTCAGGGCCTGGTAGACCTCTAAAAAGTCCCACTCTAAATGAACCTCATATCAAATCTGTTAAAACGCAGACAAAAATCATTCAACCATTGAATCAAACAGAGGAAACAAGCCAAATTGATAAAATTGTTTTGACAATGAAATCAGAATGTCTGAAGAGAACATGAATCAGCTGCATGTTTGATTCATCTTTGAAAGCCGCTTGACAACTCCATCATGTGCCAAGCTGCAAAAGGATCCATCTGTCCTTTGCTTGAAAACGACATTCGGTGTCCACTGACACAATTTGATGAACGCCCACTAGCATATTTGTTGATGATGATCACCTACTGGCTGATGAAGATGCCCACTGGCAGCTTCGCTGATGTTGTCGAGACTTTCAATCTGACAACCACTTGTCAATTTCATTGACATTTTCCCCCCTTTGTCAGCTAAAAGGAGAGACAATCATCTGCATTTGATATCATAACTCCCCCCCTTCAGGTGTAGGAGAGTTTCACTGTTGTACTCCCCATTCAATTGCACGAGAGTACCATCTTCATTTGACTGTTGGCTACAATATGTGTGAGTGAATTCGATTGTAAATCTTGGACAATCTTTTGGTTGTGGATGACCATTCCCAGGGATCAATCCATGAATAATTTATCTTTAATATGGCAAGTTGGTATTCTTTGCAGCATTTCTCTAATGAATGATTCTGCTTGCCACAATGGTGACAAGGATGAAGATCAAAACACTGATCTTCCATATGACCGGTTCTTTGACAATGAGAACATTTCAGTCTGTCTGCAACTAGAGTTTGCATGCATTTCTGTTTGTCTTCACTTTCAATTTGTGTGCATTGATGTTTGTCTGCAACTTGCGAGAACTTGCTGAGGTGATATGTTCAAGTAATCTAGCACTGACTAACTGAATGGGCTATGAATAATCAGGGATATGTAATTTGTCGTCATCTTCAACACATCCTAAGCTGCTTCGATTTCGATTACTTTGAATTTCTTCCCATGGCTTGATGATGGGTTTGGAAGAAAGTTGAATTTGATCATGAACTTCGATGCTTGAAATTGTTTGGATGAGTGATTTGGAATCAACATATTTATCTTCATTTGTATGGTTGAATGACTTGGAAGAAGCACTCTTCTGTTGCAGCTCATCTCTTTGTAGTTGCAACTCTAGTTGAAGGAACTCAATTGTTTCATGTGCATGTTGAATATGCACTTGAATGTCAGCAAGAGTTGCTTTGTTGATTTGTACCATACCATCGGTTGATGATAACATTAAATTGTGAAGAATTTGGGATAGCTGAATGTGTGTCGCCATGTTGTCTTGCTTACTTTGAAGTCAGGCTCGCTTGTTGTAGAAGTCAGGCTCGCTTGTTGTAGAAGTCATGCTTGAAAATTGCTCACTTGACTTAATCACTGAAATGACATGCTCACTTGTACTAGTTGTTGACTACTAATGCTTTTGAACACTTGCTTGAATTTCTGATTGTACGCTCGCTTGATGGCGATCGCTTTTCTTGAATGAAACGTTATGAATGCTTTAATGAACTTTACACAGGCTCGCTTGTTGTAGATACATGCTTGTTTTGATGCTTACTTGAAGATTAGAGTCCACGCTCGTTTGAAGATGATTGCTTGCTTGATTATGTGCTTGAACTTGCTTGATTATTTTATTGACACTTGGTGCTTTCTTCAATGTACTCATTGAATGCAATGAAAAAAAAGAAAAAAGAAGGGTGTCAAACACTGTCGAAAATGCACCCAAGAGACAAATGACAAGTTCAATCTTGATGACTCAGTTGAAGACTTACTTGACTTAATGTATTCACCTTAACAATTTAAATTAGGGTGTTGGTTACAACCGAGAATTCACCCGTACAATTCATTTGAAATGCTTGAGTGTGTAGCGTCCTTAACTTGATGGCATGAATTAGCTATTGTGAAATGTTGTTGTAGAAGATTGCTTTTATCAAGTCGATGATGTGATGCTTTGTGTTTATGAACTTAAGTGATTACAAGAGTGTTGATTTTAGGAGCTTGATCCAGCATTCTTATACTTAAGCATTTCTTATGCCCATTTAGTTTGTGTAAACAAATAACAAATAAAGCATTTAATGAACGCGACACAAACCATGCAAACACATTCACGACATAGAATGTACCTATGATCCCCTTATTCAATTTTGGGCAGATCTAGGACACAATCACCACAAAAATATATGTTTTTATTAAACTTCAAGATACATTATCATGACAATGTCTTCAGTGAGGCATCTCATGCACAGACTGAGAACTCCTTAGCGTCAAATTGTCTTCAAAAAACTGACTCAACCTTTCTTTGGATCACAATAACAACTTTCACTTGACTTGTATCACTTCAAATTTACCAAAAAGAAAGCAGTTTATCTCTCCACTAATCACTCCAAAAAAATTACAAATTAAAAAGCTCACCTTATCACTCCATTACAAAACACCCCTCTATTTTGAAATTCCACTTTAAAAAAAAACATACATAATGACTAGCCCACGTATTCTTTCATAAACTGCCATTAATTTTTTTTGGTGAAGTTCCTTTTAAAAAGTGAATTAACTTTTATAAACTCCTTGGCCACCCTGTTCTGAAAAACCTAAGAAAGTCAAATCATATTTTTCACAAGTTTATAAGATCATTGGCAGTGTCTTTGACCAAATACACCACAGCTGTTGGGAAACCCAATGCAAGGCACAGGAAACACCTCAGTCGGGAAGTGGCCGCCAGTATTCAGTCGTTCACCAATTCGATTCTAAAACTCGAGATGGCCAAGATGGAGATGTTTAAAGATTCCGAGCGGCTACGAGCCGAGATGGAGGCGAGGAGAGTTGATATGGAGTTGAAGAGAACGGAGATTATTATGAATACCTAGTTGGAGATTGCGAAGCTCTTCTCCAGAAAGACGAAGAAGAAGAAACTTAAGAGGAAGCCCAATACTTTAGAGTCACTGGAAATTGCTTCTCCCAGCAACAATGGCGGGCATGGCAATGGCACCCCTCCTCCGCCGCCTCTGAATTGCGGTAGCTGTCAACTCTTCGGCGATTATGTCTCCAATGGCGGGACTAGCAATGCCCAGCAACAGCAGCAGTGTTCTTCTTCTGTCATGGTTCATCTGCCCCATTTTGTTCTGGCCGCCATTTCGGTCCCTGTGGTTCAGTCCATCCCCCACGCTCGTATGGGATTTATTTGTCTTCAATCATAGATCACATCATCCTCTTCGAAATCTCTTACACTGTCGATCTCAAGACTGCAATTTCCACCACAACTCTGGCAATGATGACGCTCTCCAACAATATGTTTTCTACCAAATTCAACATGCAGCAGCAACCAATCTTAGAGTTCTGCACATCTAATTATATTCTCTGGAAAATTTCACCATTTACGTTTTAAATGTCCTCACACAACGATCTCGACTCCTCAACCAATGATCTGCAATACAATTAGACTGCACTAAAAATCGTTATGCAGATGTCAATGATATCTTCCTCCTGCTAACAAAGGCGAATCTCCCCAGCAATTAAGATACGCTGAAGCGCATTATCTTCTAGTAGAATTTCTTCAACACGGGCGCAAGTTCCTTTGGGATTTGATAGCTAAATGATGCAGAGTCCAGGAAAACAAATTAATTAACAAAAAAAACATAGAATTTATTAAATCAATTTCTCTAGGATCTCCCAGAGGGAGTCAAGAAAATCTGCAGGCCGAGAGATTCATCGTTGCCACGCCTTTGACTGTCGGTTGAGAATGTTGAGGGCCAAGTGTTCGATGCCATAAGTGTCAGAGTGTTGGTTTCGAAACAAACACGTAGATCAATTTCAACAAATATCAAAGTGGGGTTCTAAAAAAAACCATTTGTTACAATATTTCGTATCCATATTTTCCACATACTTTCATAAATTTAGAAAAAAATGAAAATTCCAGTCCATATGGTAGTGACAGTGAAAGCTAATCAGGATAATGGAAGAGTAATAAATTGATGTACCACTGCTTCAGCGAATACCGCAGTCAGGCTTTGTGGGAAAGCAAATCAAAGATGACCAGGATCGATTGAAGAAATACGTGGGACAAAGTCTAGACCCGTCCATATCACCTCAGGGACAATGCTATCCATTGGTATCATCAGCGGACGTGACAGGCCCAAATGCTAGCAACTATTCTGGACAACACTGTTTCCCCGGATCACTGGATCCGTCTAAAGTTAAGGGAAACATCGTTGCTTGCCTTCGCGGTGGCAATCCACTGGTTGAGAAAGGTAAAGAAGTTTTTTCGGCGGGAGGAGTAGGCATAATTCTCTGCAATGATTTCGAAGGCGACCAAACAGTTGTTGCAACTATTTTTACTCTTCCTTCTGCACATTTGAGTGCACTTGATGGAAACGCAATTTTTTTAATACAACTCTTATGGAGACATACGGGACTCTCCGTCGGCTTCCATTGATCAACAACCGACATAAATATAAATCCAACTCTGATACCACATGAAGGAAAATCACACAACTATAAAACCATATTCATCCCAAATTAACTCATAGAAAATAAACCAGCAACACACGAAAGACGAACCAGCGGAAAATGCAGAGAGCCATCATGTGGTCTCTTATGTTCATGTATTTCTCTCTCTTATTCAAATAATTTAATAATACATTTAAACACATGAGCAAGTGGTCTTAAGATAGTGTGTCTATCTTAGACTCACCTACACACTAATTTAGGAGAACTAGTTGGAGAGAATTTCTCCTCCTAACTAAACTCCTTAATTTGAGAAACTAGCTCTCATGATTTAATTTAATTAATTATTTTATTTGGATTTATAATTGTTTTTAATAGATTGAGGCTAACAACTCAACCCACCAAGGGCTTCCATGTTATGAAACCAGCTCACAAAAGATAGAAAAGATAGATCAACGCCTTAGAATTCAGCCTCTTCGAGGGGGCAACCTCCTTTACATTACATAAATGAACAATTCTTGGATGATTCAAATGACAAAACCTCCTTTCTATATATAGGAGTCTAAGGAGTCACAATATAACCCAGCCGACCTAACAATAATAATATAAAGCCACAAAAATAACAATAGAGGGATTCTATGGGGCACAGTAATAACAATATGGGGACAATAGGGGCACAACAATATTAATAAGGGATACGACTACATTAGTAATGGGGTAATCACTAGTATTATAGGGACCTAACATGCCCCTCTCCTTCAAAAAAGTGTTGTCCTCAACGCTTGAGTAGTTCTGGATGCTTCTGTATAAAATTCTCATCCTCCCATGTGGAATTTTTAGCGGATAAGTTCTTCAACTTGATGAGATACTCTGAAACTAATCGATTTCGTAGTTGTCGAGTTCTTGTTTCTGTGACTGCTTCCGGTTCCAATATAATTTTTCCTTCCTCTTCAAGTTCTGGAAATATTGTTTGAATTGGGAGCTTGTCGCCTATAACCTTCTTTAAACATGAAACACGGAAAACTGGGTGCACTCGAGAAGCTGCAGGAAGCTCCAATTTGCATGCCAAGTACCAATCTTTTGCAACACCTTGTGCAGACCATAATACTTTGGTGATAATTTATTATCCTTCTTAGCTGGCTTGAGGGACATTTTTTTATATGGTTGTAGCTGTAGGAATACCCAATCACCTACATCAAAACTTCTTTCACTGCGATGTTGATCTGCCTGTTGTTTCATTCCATTATGTGCCAACACGAGGTTATCCTTTAAGAGTTGGAGGACTTGTTGTTGATGTTCGATGTGATGTTCGACTGCTTGAACCTTAGAATTTTCTCTTAAATATGATGTGATGGATGGTGGCTGATATCCATAAAGTGCCATAAATGGGGTCATTTTGTTGTTGTATGGAAGGAAGTGTTATACCACCATTCGGCCGGAGGAAACCATTTGACCCATTGTGTCTGTTTATCAGATACAAAGCAACGAAGATATCCTTCCAAACAGTTGTTTACTATCTCAGTTTGTTCATTAGATTGAGGATGATAGGATGAGCTATGATCTAACTAAGTACCAAGACAAGAAAATAATTTTGTCCAAAAATTTCCAGTGAAAATGGGATCTCTGTCACTTACAATAATCTTTGGGTTTCTATGTAGCTTTTGAATTGTTTCCATAAATGCAGTAGAAACTGTACTGGCTTTAAATGGATGTGATAATGCACAAAAGTGTGCATACTTGGTAGGTTTGTCAACTACCACCATGATTACACTCTTTCCCTCAAACTTGGGTAAACCTGTGATAAAATCCATTGAAACCTCCTCCCAACATTGGCTTGGAATGGATAAAGGTTGTAATAGACTTGGGGTCTTAATTGTTTCAACTTTATTTTGTTGGCAAACCAAACATTCCGCCACAAACTTTTGAATATCCGATTTAAGGCCATCCAAAAAAAATTCCTTCTTAACCTTGTGGTAAGTTTTTAAAAATCCTGAGTGCCCTCCTAAGGGAGAAGTGTGCAATTCCATAAGAATCTTTTGTTTGAGTTGGGAATTCTTACAGAGGTATAGGCGATCTTTGTACCATAACGAATCATTTTCCAGCTAAATGTATCAGATGTACTGGAATCTTGTTGTAACTTTCGAATAAGTGCCCACACTTCTTCATCATTCTTCCATTCCTCCTTTGCTTCGCTTATCCAATCTGGTTGGATAATAGAAATGGCACACAAAAATGCTTCCACATCCTCAACATTTCTTGAGAGTGCATCTGCCACCACATTTTGCTTCCCTTTTTTGTAGATGATTTCAAAGTCATAACACAACATCTTTGTGACCCACTTTTGTTGCTCTTCAGAGGATAATATTTGTTCTAAAAAGTATTTAAGGCTATCATGATCCGTTTTTAGCTTGAAGTGTCTTCCCATTAGGTAGGGTCGCCATTTCTTAAGTGCATGTAGTATTGCTAACATTTCCTTCTTATAAATAGCTTTGTGTAAAAACTTTCCCTTGATTGGACGACTTTAAAAAGCAATGGGTCTTTCATCTTGCATTAAAACAGCACCAATTCCATTTCCTGAAGCATCACATTCCACAATAAAGGTTTTTGTGAAGTCCGGTGTGGCTAAGGCCGGTGCTTGGCATATTGCCTCTTTAAGATGTTCGAAGACCTTTTTGCTTCTGGAGTCCATGAAAATGCATCTTTCTTCAATAATGTTGTTAGGGGTGCTGCTATTCTCTCATAATTCTTAACAAACTTGCAATAATACCTTGTCAACTCGAGAAATCCTCGCAGATGCTTTATGGATGTGGGGATTTTCATTCCTTAATGGCTTTAATTTTGCTAGGGTCTACTTTAACTCTTTCATGAGATACAATATAACCCAGATATTGCACCTCTTGTACTCCAAAGAAACATTTGGATATTTTTGTGACCTGCAGTAGCCCTCTGCGTCCTCTTTCCAAAGCCACCAGTCTGATCCAAATTGGCTTTTCCAAGGAAGAGTTATGCCAAATCTCCCATAATGACCTGATTATAGACTAGTTCAGTAGAGAGAACTTGTACAACGTACCACGAGTCAATGTTTCGACCTTTGGCTCTAAAAAATATATACAAGAAACTATAGTCCGTACTCTTTCTGTACCTTCCTTCGAAATTTCAATCCGATGCTCAGAGAGAAAGTTATGACGATTTTCCCCAGGTCACCTGTTTGGAATGTAATTCAAGAGTCTACAAAAAGACCAACTTCCTCAGATCATATCTCTGCAAATATAGTGCGAAAAGCTATGAAATTTGGACCCGAGGTTCAATGCGATTTCGTCTCAAATGAGTTTTTTTTTTAGCTTCTGAAACGTCTCAGAAAAAAGTTATAGCGAAAATGCCACGATGACCTATTTGGAGCAGTGAAACCATAGAATCCAAAGCTCTGATACTAAATGTTATGAAACCAACTCACAAAAGATAGAAAAGATAGATCAACGCCTTAGAATTCAGCCTCTTCGAGGGAGAAACCTCCTTTACATTACATAAATGAACAATTCTTGGATGATTCAAATGACAAAACCTGCTTTCTATATATAGGAGTCTAAGGAGTCACAATATAACCCAACCGACCTAACAATAATAATATAAAGCCACAAAAATAAAAATAGAGGGATTCTACAGGGCACAGTAATAACAATATGGGGACAATAGGGGCACAAAAATATTAATAACGGATACAAATACATTAGTAATGGGGTAATCACTAGTATTATAGGGACCTAACATTCCAGAGCATTTGTTCAACCAAGGCTTCTAGGACTAGTAACTCAACCCACCAAGGGCTTCCAGAGCATTTGTCCAACTAGGGCTTCCATGACTAGTAACTCAACCCAAGATGTTACAGGGCTTCCAGAGTGTTTCTCCAACTAGGGCTTCCAAGACTAGTAACTCAGCCCAAGATTTTACAACGCTTCCAGAGTGTTTATTCAACCAAGGCTTCCAGGACTGATAACTTAACCCAAGCTAAGGAAACACGAGAACCAACCAAAAGAAAGTAATGAAAGTAAACCCATAATCACAATGGCTATCTAGGAAATGGAAAGGCTAGGAAATCCACTGTCAATCGCGACCATCCTCCGTGCCAATGATAGATCATAACCAAGAAGCCACATCCATGTGCCATGTATGCCAAAACTAGTGAAGAAATAATACATGCAACTCGGTACCTATAAGCAATCTGATGTAGTTGTTGATGTCGATGCCCTATTGTGATTTCCTTCTCTTCCTTTTCCTTCTTTCTCCAAGAATCCAAGTATGCCACACCCTCCAAGAGTGCTCCAAGAAAACTCTAAGTATCCAAGAGTATGAGAGAGAGAGAGAGAGAATAATGAGAGAGCTCCAAAATTGAAGTGACAAAAGGTTCACACTGAAAGGAAGAAACTTTCCAACTGATCCTCAGAAGCCCTTTTATGAATGATACCTCTATTTTCTTCATTTTCCATTATTTTCCTTCATTTTCCTCCTCACATGCAATTTATGACCTTTCACCTCCTTTTTCTCCTAATTTCCATTATTTTCATTATTAAATGTGCCAAAATACATTTTTGCCTCCTTGATGCCTTAGCAATTGCCTTTACCAATTTCCTTAACCATAAACAACCAAATTAACACCCACTAGGACGTCCTACCCACCATTCAGCTTGGAGTACGTGTCCCATCATTAGTGGTATTTATATATTTTTACGTGGAATTTTCACCAGGGCTGTTACATTCTACTTGGAACAACCTTAGGGGTTTGAATAAAAGGATAGCATAACTTATGTATGCAGGTTGAAGAAAGCCCTCTATGGGTTAAAGCAAGCCCCTAGGGCTTGGTATGAGATGATTGATAACTATTTCTTGAAGTTGTAATTTACAAGGAGCTATGTTAATATGAACTTATACTTCAAAGTTGAAAATGACATGCCACATATTTTGGTCTTATATGTTGATGATCTATTTATGACCGGTGCAGACCCTCTCATTTACCAATGTAAGAGGGAGTTGATATTTATGTGATTGATACATTACTTCCTAGGCTTGGAGGTCTACAAAACGCCAGGTGAGATTTTCCTTTCTCATGGAAAATGTATTGTGAAGTTGTTAGAAATATGTACCATGGTGGACTGTAAGTCTATGACTACTCCGATGGAACTAAATTTCAAGAAGCTATGTGGAAGTTTTGTTGGTCCAATTTGGAAAATCCTATCGAATATAGACAAGGATTTGTTGTTAATAATTGGTGAACACACGACCATACATATGTTTTATGGTTAATACATTGAGTCAATTTATGGTTGAGCCTCATGGTGAGCTCCAGTATTGCAGCAATAATGCTACAACTCCTGGGACTCCCTTCTTTACTTTCATCAACCCGGTAGTTCGTAACAAGCTTGGAAGCGATGGTGCTATATGCACAAGTACTAGCTCTTGCCACAACTATCACTTGGTCAGCTGGCACAAGTCCACTAGGAGCTCAAGCCAACTTCTATGAGCTCTGAGAAGAAGCTTTTTAACCAATGGACGAAAGCTAATTTAAAGAAAGCTGATCTACTTGCAGAAAGACAGTGAAAAGCTAAAAAAAAACACAAACCCTAGCAAACCCTAATTCTACCAGCTAACCCTACTAATGCAAGAAAGAGGATGCAAGCTACTGAAAGAAATGCCATTGACTTCTAGGAAGGTAAATACATGTACCTAAGCTACTTATACAACAACATCTGAAAAGAAAAAAAAAAAAAAAAAAAAAAAAAAAAAAAAAAAAAAAAAAAAAAAAATCTTTTTTGTATTTTTGAATAAGTTGCCAGAGTTATTATGCATATGATTTGACTGTTTTTGGGCTGTGCAGAGGTGGATATGCAAGAAGAAATGCTTGGGAAAGGTCAAGAAGGTTCAGAGAGGGCCTAAGGGGTCCCTAACACCCTTCCATAGAGTTTCACCGAGTTTGGCTGTCAAGAAACCTCATTCGTGAGCCTCTACAGGAAGTCTGCAAGGGTTCTACAGGATGTCTACGATTTTCTACAGGATGTTCAGTAATGAGGTTTTTGGTGGATGAGTGGAGAGGGAAAGGTGAAGGAGTGAGTGAGGAGGTAGGATGAGGTTTGGAGATGGTCTAGAACTTGGTGGATGGAGTTGTGGACAGGTGTGGATGGTTGTATTTGGTTCAAAGAAGACTAAAGCAATGTTGCTCACAAAACTAGCTTTATAGGAGCAAATGGTGAGCTGGAGGCAAGGATTTGAAGTAGAGGGTGGAGTGGATGGTGCTGATGGTGAATGAACAGATGAAGGAGTGGTACAGGTGCTCTGCAAGGCGTTTTTTCCAACTGATCCAACGAAGACTTGTAAATTCAAAAACCTAACTACGATGACCTAATCTGCTAGCTGCCAGTAAAGAGAATGAACAGAAGTGTGACCTGCAATGAAACCATGTATTTTAACTCATGCATATGAGCAAATGAAAGTCTGAACTTGCAACCAACTTATACACATGAAAATCAAACACTAGTGATTGCATGGCAAAGAAAAATCAGTGTTTTTGTGGGCAACAAAGTTATCCCGATCCCAGCTCCAAATCCTACTGAAGGAGAGGTGAAACCAGAGATGTTTGATGGCCCTTTTCTTGAAGCTTTTTCTGTTTCCAACCTATCAACTAAATTTGAGCATTCAAAAGTCTATCTAACCATTAACAGTGACCTAGTTAATCAGCAAACTTTAACCTACTTAACAAAAATGTTTTTGCAAATGCATAAAGAACAACTAAAAATACATAAAGGAGGCCTTAGCACTCGGGTTGGGCCCAACCCCAAGAGTAGCAGGTTCCTATAAAGGACTCGGATCTGATACCAAGTAAAGCTGCTTATCATTATTCAAAAATAACCATCATATGAAAGTTGTACAGCAATAAAACAGGCTGAGAAAAATGACAACACTATAGTGCAAAAATAACAATAGTTCCAAAAGTAAACTATGAAGGCTAAGGCCTTCCTATTGTACAATACGAGGGAGCTAGCAGCCCTCCTAGATTCAAGGGACTCGGTTGTCCCAACTGCTAGTGAACAATCACTCCTCCAAAATATGCTTGGCTACCTTTAAAACTCGTTTTGGTGGCCTGTGGAGCTCGGTGTTGAGGGTGGATATTTCGAGGAAGGCCATTTAATGCAAGAGACAACCTCCCTACGAATCCTCACCTCAAGCTTGGCTATCAGCTGACCCATGATTGCTTGGTTTTGCTCCAAAATTTTTCCAAAAATCTTGAAATAACCACTTATTAGCCTCCTAGGTAGAGCGACCACCCTTATTCGTTCAAATAACATAAACATACTAGAAAAACATGCATAATCTATGAAAAATGGAGGATTGAACAAGGATAATTAGGCAAAATGAGCCCAATAGGTTACCCAATTTGGGCTCATCATCACCCCCCTGCTGAATCGGTTGCTCATCCTCTGAGCAACTAGTCTAACTCATCATCCTTTATGGCTTTGATCGCCTCCCTCACATCCCAAGCCTCTGCTGTGATATCCTCTTCCCGGTCGTGGAATCTTGCCTTCCTCTCCACTTCCTCCCATTTTCTACTTTCCTCCTCTTCCTTCACTCCTTCTAGCAATCCCAGAAGTAAAGGAGGACTAAATTTCAAGCCAATCCAATTGGCCTACAAGTCCTGCATCAACTTTTTGTAGAGAGGTACCCTTGCCAAGGCCTCCCTCATCCTAGTGGGAGAGTGGTATTCCCTTATCTTCAGGCTGTGAGGCAGTGTGTTCCACCGCCTTGTGCAGGCATGCATACAGTTTTCTCCCAACAGTCTCTCCATGTCTTCAAAATGGGCAATGGCTTGAGCCTGTTGCTCAATGTATTCCGGTAGATCCTGAGGACTGTTGGCCAAGTGCTAGTGGGCGCTTATCACTGCTAATGGATCATCTGGCTCTGCTCTGATCATGAGAGGCTCACTGAGCTCTCTGCCTATGATACTACAGACCTCTGCTGCTCTCTTCTCCTCATGGCTCATCCAAGAGGCCATGGCCATAAGCTGGACATCTCCTATCACTGTGTTGGGATCCCATGCGTTCATGTCCGGAAGGGCGAAGTTGTGCAAGTAGAACTCTACCAATTTGGCCCTATCCTCAGATGAACTGCCGCCACATAAAGCTGCAAACTGATGATAATTTTGGAAAGGGGTGATGCCCCTTTGAGCCAAGGTATTGATTTGAAACTGTAACCATTGGTCCTTGAGGTAAAGGGCATAGGATTTGGCAGGCTGCCTGCACTGCAGAGCTTCCATTGCCCAGCTGGCCATGCAGGCCAGTTGGGCCTCCTTTTCTTGCAACTGTTGTTTTAGAGAATGTATCTGTAATTCTTGTTCCTGTAGCTACTGGTTCAGTGCCTCAATTTTAGTTTGTGTTCCTTCCTTTCTTTTCTGTTCATAAGGGGTATCTGTGGCTGTTGTGGGCCCCTCCTGTTGCTCTTGTTCCCCCAAGATGTGAGGCCTATCTTCCTTCCTCTGTCCCTGTGACTGTAGCTGTTGTTTGAGCTGCTCATTTTCTTCCTATAGCCTGACCCGCTGGATGCTTTCCACATGTCGTACCATAGCCAATTCTCTTCTGGCCTCTTTGAGCTACTCCTCTAGAGGACCTATATCTGCTACTCCCTTGGACTTAGCGATTTTCATCCAAGTGTGGGTCCTCACCCTCTCTTCCTCTAGTGCAAGGAAAAGTGGCACTGTGAATTTCTGAGGAATGATCTTTCCAGCCTCCAAGAAGTTATAATAGGAGCCCAAGCTGGGCTGGGGGCTAGGTTCCATAATGTGTTCTACCTCTTCTTCCTTCTGTGGTGATTTGGCTGCCTCACCTTCCATTTCTTCAGTCTCCTTGAGTCTATCCAATGTTTCCTGTAGAATAGTTTCAACATCCTGTAGAGAGGTTTTTGTGTCCAACATTTTCATCCTCTCCCTCCAGGTGGATGTCTTCGGGCTTCCCCGCTCATAAGTGATGGCTGCCTTGGAGGGGGACCTCTCCTTTGGTGTGGTAGGGGTGTCTACAATGGTGATTGGTTCTTTGGATGGAGGTTGGGGTCTACCGGTTTTAATTCTTACACTTCTTCTTGCCTTAAAGTACAGGGGAGGCTCCCTCTTTCGCTTTCCCTTCTGCTTGGGGGATGTGCTTAGGGTGGCCAACATAACTGCTGCCTCCCTAGCTAAAATCTCAGCCAATTTTTCCTTCTGCTACCCTTTCCCCGGACTTCCTGTAGAAAGTCTTGTAGTAGCCGTTTTCTGGCTTCCTATAGAAGCAGTTTTCTGACTTCCTGTAGAAATAGGTTGCTGGCTTCCTGTAGAACCAGTTTTCCCTGATTTGGCCTGCTTGGCTGAGGGTGCCTTCTCTTTGACTTGTGTTGTGGTTGCCTTGGGTGTTGTTTGCACCCTTTCAGTCTTCTCTGCCCGAGTTTGCAACTGTTTCTCCCTTGGCGTTGGTGTTTTTACTTTACTCCCAGCTTTGGCCTCAACAACTTGTCCTTTTTCTTGCTTTTCCTTTTGTTTTTCTTGTGGCTTTTCCTGTGATGGCCTGTCCTGGGTTTTCTTACCCTTAGCTTCCTTACCCTTAGTTTTCTTCTCTGCCTCAATATGCTCCTTCTCCTCACTGCTGGATGAAGTGAGTTCTTCTGCCAGAGTCCGGATATCATCATTCTTGGTCATATTGCGGAAAATATCCCAGGAGATAGGGATGGTATAAGTATGGAGGGCATATTCTACGAGGAGCTTGATAAGCCCATGATGAGCCAGCTGGTCTGGTGTCCCCTCCTTCAGTTTTGTGCCACACTCAATCAATGACTGCAGGAGGAAGTATGGGATGCTCAATTTTTGTTCTGAGGGAAAATCCATCTTATGCCTGAGCTCAGTTAACAAGCAGAAGTGATAACCATACACAATACTAAATCACCCCTCACAGGTAATATATTTCATAATTTGAAGGCTGACCTCACTCCAAAATGGTTGTAAACTAGCTCTCTGGACCCCATTTTTATCTTCTGAGAACTGTTCTTCTGGGAGGAAGAATTCCTTTTTGGCTTTTTGGCCCAATTTCCTTTCCTCTTTATCCCAGGGCATCCCAAATGGCAAATCAGTGACCCAGATAATGAGTTGTGGGGTGAGTTCAAGGTCAATCCCCTGAAATTTACAGTTGCCAATGTTTTTGATTTGGGCTGTAGGGACCTTAGGAACTCCTCTGTTATTTCATCATCGTAACCTTGGATTTTATCACAGAAGGTCATCCACTTTGCATGGGTAAACAGGTCTACCACCTCAGGAGTTTCTCTCAACTTCTTGGAATCCGAGGGTTCCTTTCTGATAAACCCTCCTGGCATGGTGAAAATACCCTGTTTTCAGCTTGAGCTCTGGTTAGAATGGAAATTTGGATATGGTTTTCCTCCTTGGTTCTCAGGACAGGGTTTCTCCGCTATTTGTATCTCCCCTTTCACCAATTCTCTGGTTAAAATACTGCTGCCGCCCAAGACTTCGACTTGTCAAAAGGAATGAAGCTCTCACAGACAGAGTGCAGAGAAAATTTTCATACCAATCATATAACAGTCACAAAAAAAAAAATTGATACGTGCACAGGTGAGCCTTACAGCGGTTTGTCATAATAATGGGGAGAGTTTGTTAACAGGAACCATGGAGGTGAGTACGACGCAGCACCATTCAAAAGAAATTCTGTGTATTATATAAGCAAACCACCGTTCTTGACCACAGGCAGACTGGTTTCAATTTTCCCCACTTCAAACAAGCTAATTCACCACCTTTTGAAAATTAAGCATGGGGATGGCATGTTCGAGCCTACCTCTCCTCGAGATTTCCACTTCTGACGCATAGACACGGGATTCTCTGCTCCGGTAGCTTTCACTCTGCTTCCTATAGAGCTCCTTCTTGTAGAGAGCTTCTGCTGCTTCTGTAGGATGTCACGGCGCTGCGAAGCAAGTTTGGGACACGAGAATAGTTTGAATTGGGCTGAGAAATTCGGGCTAACGAACTGCAGAGGAGGAGGACGCTCACGGTGCTGAAAAACCGGTTGTGGCGTAAATGACAGTGGTTGATGTGCGTGCTCTGGCCGAATGATTTTGAAATACGACGCAATTCATGGCGCGGGGGTGAGGTGTCCAGGCCGAGCCGTTAGACAACGTCACGACCATCATTCCTCGGCGTGTTTCTGACCACCAATATCTATCTCCACCATTACCCGCCGTCATCCCTGTCAGTCCGTCGATTTCACTGCAAATCTGTTGATTTCCCCGACTGGACACTTCCCACGTGTCGGCTCCACGTCTTTCTGGCAGAATCGAGCGTAACCATGCTCGTTCAGATCCCACGAGACAATTCTACTGGCTGTGGGTGGCCAGTTGACTGACCATTGCATTTGTTCAATCCGCACATTCACAGACATGCAAGTTTCATAGTATAGTTCATGTTAATTTGATGAAATAAGGTTAAGCACTTACCTGGGGTGACCGCAGACGTGTTTCGCAGGTTTTTGGACATGAAGCAATGGTTTTGCTCACTGCTGCTTCATGCACAGGTGTGGTAATTCCCTCGTTCATTTGCTGATGCCAGATGCAAGGCTTTCAGGAACCGGTCCTATGGTGGTGAACGTTGCATGCACAGCCCCGTCTGCTCTCAGCTGTTGAGGAGGTGTTCAGATTTACGCAGAGCTGGTTGCATGCCTCCTGTGATGATTTCAACTGCGCCTGACTCCATAATGTGTATTCCAGGCGGATCAGCTGCTACAGTATTCCTGTAGGACATCCTGTAGCTGCTTCTCCCCCCGGGCTGCACGCTGAAACGGGCACGGCTACAGTCACAGATGAAGGGTCCTCTTGGAGCTTTTGACAGGTATAGTGTGCGGGCCTTCATGTTATTTGATTTGTCCGTTGGAAGAAAATGGCGATTTGAGGAAAACAGGACTTTTTTACATGACTGTGCAGGGGTACAAGACCAAATGGTGGTAATGGCAGTGGAAAGAGAGGAAACAGGTGATGGATGGGACAAAGGGGTGGCTGCAGGCCTCACCAACAAACTTCAAGTCTTAAATCCTCCTCGAGCATCGATTTTGGCTCGTCCAAAGGTTCTACAGGATGTTTCCTGTAGAAATGCAGAACTTCCTGTAGGAGGTTGAATCTTGACCCAAATGTGTCCAAATCCTGGAAAAAGTGTGTGGCCATGGAGGGAGTGTCGGTGAGGATGCTTGGTAGCTTGGGATGGACCCTTGTCCGTGGTTTGCGTGACCCTCTTTATTTGCATTATATCCCTGCAACCTGCAATAATGTCAAAGATCAGACCTGTTTTTTCTTTTTTCTCTTCTTTTTCCTTTTTTTTTTTTTTTTTTTTGAGAGACAGCAGGGGTGCCTCTATGAGGTTTTCACCCCCACTATCTGCCCTGGGCGCCTCAAAGAGGTTTTCACCCAAGGATCTTTTTTATTCCATTTCTTTATTTTTTTTGAGAGAGAGACAACAGGGGCGCCTCCATGAGGTTTTCACCCTCACTGCCTGCCCTGGCCGCCTCAGAGAGGTTTTCGTCCAGGGATTATTTTATTCCTTTTTTTTTTATTTTTTATTTTTTTGATGATCAAGGTGTGGCCAGAACAGAGGCAGAACCCTGCTCTATTACCAGCACTGATTTTTCCACAGTTTCAATGAATTCCTGCCTCGAGAGGGGTTTCTTGTAGATTTTCAGTCGATGTCCATTGACAAGCATGGGGATGGCCTCTTCATCAATGGTCCTGATAAGGACTGAACCATTGTCGTTACATTTCTCCACTGTATATGGTCCTAACCATCTTGTCCTCAGCTTCCCTTTGAAATCCTTGTATCTTGAGTCATACAACAATGCCCAATCTCTCGGCTGGAATTGCTTTTCATTAAGGTGTCGGTCATGCCATATCTTCCTCTGGAGTTGAACTACTTCTGAGTGGAGGAGGGCCTGCATTCTTTGTTCATCTAATCCATTCAGCTGCAATAATCTCTCACGTTGAGCATGGCTAAGATCTAGGTCCAACTGAGCTGCCACCCTCAATGTATTATATTCGAACTCTATGGACAACAAAGCTTTCTTCCTGTAGACCAGCTCATAAGGTGTGAAACCGGTTGTGGTCTTCCAAGTGGTGTTGTAGGCCCAGGTGGCCTCAACCAGGCGATCTTCCCAATCCTTTCTGCTGCTGCTCACAACCTTGGTCAAAATCCCTTCCAATGCTCGATTAGTGACTTCCACCTGCCCATTTGCTTGAGGATGATAGGGGGTGGAAGTCTTGTGCTTGATCTTGTGATGAGCGAGCAAATCTTCAATCAGGTTGGAGGTGAACTGGCTTCCTTGATCTGTGACTAACTCTCTTGGGTAGCCAAACTTGTAGAAGATATTTTCCCTCAGAAACTCAGCCACCTTTTCTTCTGTTGCTGCTTTGATTGCCTTTGTTTCTGCCCACTTGGTCAGATAGTCGGTGCACACAATGATGTAAGACTGTTGCTTTGAAGGAGGGTTGATAGGACCCACAAAATCCATGCCCCACTTCTCAAATGGCTCGAAGGTCACTTGAGGTTGGAGAGGCATTTCATCTCTTGGAGTCGGTTTCCCCATCCTCTGACATCGGTCACACTGGCTGATGTATCTTCTGACATCCTGATGAAGAGTAGGCCAATAGTAGCCTGCCTGTAGAATTTTGAAGGTGTCGTGGCGGAAAAAGTCGTTTGTGCGGACACAACTGACCTCCCTAGGAGTCTAAACTCTCTAGCGACAAACAAGACAAAATGGAGTGATCTTTCTCTAAATATACCTTTTAAAACATGAAAACTACAAGTGTTTAGGCTTACCTTATTCCAAAACGCTGTTGTTGTAGTCCGTCCTTGCCGATCCGGATGAGCTCCTCCTTCACATCAATTCCTGCAACCACAAACAATCAAACAATTACCAAGCACTTGCATTTCATATAATAAAACATATATTCAACATGCAGACCAAGGAATACATGAAATAACTCATTAACACAAGCTATTGAGAAAAATAAACCAGTTTGTATTAATAACGAAACAAAGAAACTCTTACAACCTGGCCTTGGTGTTGTGCAAGTTCCTCCCAGGGTCCATCAAGGGTTTTCCTCTACTTTGACAAAGCTCACCCACTTCCAAGTAGAATCAAGCAAAGACAATCTCTCCTCACAAGGTTCTAAATGGGAGTCCTAATTCCTGCAGCATTTACCCAAAGAAAATGTATAGCTCCAACCTCCCCTCCTTCTGGCTCAATGCCTTTATTTATAGTGCTGTAAAGAGGTTATTCAGGTCCACCATCAATGGGATAATCCCCCTCTTTGGGTGGGATAGCTCCCTTATTGATGGGATAAGTTCCTCCTTAATAGAGATACATGAACCAACTGGAGGCGCATCCAATTCATCAAACCGACCTCTAGAAAGTTCTAGAAGTAACCACAAGTAACTTTTTAAAGATGAAACTTGCGCATTTTGCCTTTTACAGAAGGACGCACCTGTCCCTTAACATACAGAGCGTCCAAGGACGCAGCCTTTGTGAACATTGTGAGCGTCCCCGCAGGTAAGGCTTGAGAGAACCTGCGTCCCCAGAGATAAACACATTTTTTGCAAGACTTTCTCTCTTCTTTGAGTTTGAGATGGATAGCAGAGGCATAAGACTTGCCTAAGAGGGTAGTATGACTGTTGATTTGAGCCATACTAACTGTAAGTAGTCATGGTGACATTTTTTAGTGTAACAGATTGCCCCCTAAAGTGCGAAGCCTGGAATAGATTTAGGGTTTTGTAATTCTAGGAAGGGTGAAGCGCTTTATCATTTCAAGGATTGTCTTGTGGATGACCTGGTTGGAACCTGCAATTTTCAACACAAAATACATGTATAAGATTATATCATCACTGAGGTAGGCATTCCCATACTCAGATTCAAAACTTTAACTAATGGACTAACTATTCTGATACAGGAATGATCTTGCAGTACATCATTTTTATAGACTTTTGTAGACACAGTATGGACGCAGCCATCTGTTTATGATTAGTCTACATAGATAATGAATACAAAACTCCTCGCAGCCTGGATGGTAGAAACTAGATCCAGGGTCTTCACTTCTACTTCCCGAATTGGTACGATTCTAGCCATGTGATTAAATGATTCGATGTCGAACATGTTAGAAACCACTTGATTACCAGTCGATGATGTAAACTGTTAACAAGCGTGAGAGAAACCACCAGTAATTTCAATGGTTCTCAAAGTACCAAGCACAACCCGTGAAATGTGAATAGATGTTTTGATGTCGAACACTTCACAGAATCCTTTGATCGAAAGTCAATGATGTAAACTGACGTCAAAGGCGAGAAACCTGCCATTGATGCATGCAGACTTCAAGGTACTGTCGATTCCTAAGTCATTTTTCTAGATAATGTGTCGATGTCGATAGAAAGCGACCCGTTGCAGGCAAGCCCGCAACACGAAATCATTGTTCAAGTTGAAGAAATGTTGCTGTAAGGACTGACTCAGGGATGGTCAAATGGATGACAAGTATTTTGCAGATGAAAGTTTTTGCTTGCAGACCTCTTGAACACATAACGACATGACAGATGGCTTGGTGACGAATAACTCAAAGTTAATCCCCGGAACCCGGTTAAAGACTTTGAAAGTGGTTTGGTCAACTGTGAGGTAAAAGATTTCCCAACCCAGGTGAATGAAAAGTGTCGTGTTCAAGAGTGGTAATAAAGTTTCTTTTGAGACAAAAGGTAACAAACAGGTTCATTCTTCTCTCTTTTCCCCCACCATTTCTGGCAAGTACCTCTTTATTTTTAACAAGCTTGAGGAGGATAACATATGCTTGATTATAAGCTCATCCTTCGGACAAGTCCAACCTAGTTTAAATTCGAACCCTAGGAAGGAGTGGTTCGTTCCTGTTTGTAATTGAACAGGTCCTTTACTGTAAAAGTTTAACGAGCCCAGTATAGGAGAAACTCGGCGTTTTTCATTTTTAGAGAGTCTGAAAAAACAAAAGGAGACTCCACGTTGAACTTTTTCGTATATTTGTGTCCCTCAAGCCCGAAAAAGTATAAAATAATACCTGGGGGAACCGCTTGATCTTGCGACCAAGGAGTACTTTCATAATAGTGTCGTTGACCTGAAAAGTAAAAAGCGATCAAGGACACGTCGTTTTATTTCCTTATCGAGTTCGAAACGACAAAAACCCGGCAATCTTTTCCTGATTTTGCGGTCAGAAAAGAGCTAAAAGGGGACCGTCTTTTAATTCCGTTTTAACGAGTGTAAAAGAAACGCTCGACAATCTTTTCATGTTTTAGGAGTCAGAAAAGGGCTTAAAAGAGAACTCCAAGGTTTCACTTTTTCGTAAGTTTTAACGAGTTCAAAAAAGGGATAAAAATGTACTCATGGTTTTCACTTTTTCGTAAGTTTTAATGAGTTCGAAAAAATGATAAAAATGTACTCATATGGCCGACTTTCAATTTAATTTACGAGTAGGAAAAGACGGAAAGAACTCGGCATTTTCATTTGTTTTACGAGAAAGAAAGATAGCAAAATAATCTCGAGATTTTCATGAGTTTAACGAGTCTTGAAAATAACTGAAATTGACTCGAGATAGGTTTCATTTTTACAAAAGCTTGAAACAAAGAAAAACTATGCTTCATAGTAGTTTCATTTTTACACAAGCTTGAAACAGAGAGAAAACTGTGCTTGATGCCCCCTAAGCATAACTGTTAGAGTGCATGCCCCCCTAGCTTCATTTCATTCAACTAAGTACAAGCTGGATGGAATGAAGGTTCATAAACAAGATCGTTTGAAATACTCGACCTAAAACTGAAATAACTAACCTAAATATACAACTTAACATCTATGAGATCTAGTCGATCTCTTGACTCAAGTAGAGGAGGATTTGTTTCATTTTTTAACGAGCTTGACACAGGAAAAGAACTATGCTCGGATTCGGTTTCATGTTTACGCAAGCTTGAAACGAAAAACTATGCTTGTTATAAGTTCACATGCCCCCAGCATAATGGCGCAAAACGAGGTACATGCCCCCCAAGCTTCATGGCATTCAATGAGGTGGATGGAATGAAGCTTTACTTTCAAGATCTTGGAAAGACTTGTGGGAGTTGTTTCATTTTTTAAACGAGCTTGACACAAGATAAGGAACTATGCTCATAACTACTCTCTACAATCTACCTAACAAGAAACTCTACTCTAAAAACCTTGATTCATTTTTTAACGAGCTTGACACAAGACAAGGAACTATGCTCTAAAATCCTTGATTCATTTTTTAATGAGCTTGACACAAGACAAGGAACTATGCTCATGACTACTCTATAATCTACCTACTTAACCTACCCTTGTTTCATTTTTTAACGAGCTTGACACAAGACAAGGAACTATGCTCAAAAAGTTCGCATACCCCCAGCATAATGATGCAAAGCGAGGTACATGCCCCCCAGGCTTCATTGCATTCAACCAGCTGGATGAAATGAAGGTTTACTTTCAATATTTAACTTGAAAAGGGAGTTGTTTCATTTTTAAGGAGGTTGACACAAGAAAAGAACTATCCTCATACCTGATTCATTTTTTAACGAGGTTGACTCAGTAACAGGAACTGTCCTCATACCTGATTCATTTTTTAACGAGGTTGACTCAGTAACAGGAACTGTCCTCATACCTGATTCATTTTTTAACGAGGTTGACTCAGTAACAGGAACTGTCCTCATACCTGATTCATTTTTTAACGAGGTTGACTCAGTAACAGGAACTGTCCTCAAAATCCTACTTTCTAACTGTCTATGTAACCTAAAATCTACCTGATTCATTTTTTAATGAGGTTGACTCAGTAAAAGAACTATCCTCATACCTGATTCATTTTTTAACGAGGTTGACTCAGTAACAGGAACTGTCCTCACAACATCCAATTTCATTTTTTAACGAGGTTGAGAGAGGAACAAACTATCCTCGTGACCAACTGATTCATTTTTTAACGAGGTCGACATAGTAAAAGGAACTATCCTCGTACACACTGATTCATTTTTTAACGAGGTTGACACAGTAAAAGGAACTATCCTCGCACACACTGATTCATTTTTTAATGAGGTTGACACAGTAAAAGGAACTTTCCTCACAACCCTACTTTCTAACTATCTATATAACCTAAAATCTAGCTGATTCATTTTTTAATGAGGTTGACTCAGTAAAAGAACTATCCTCACCAACTGATTCATTTTTTAACGAGGTTGACACAGTAAAAGGAACTTTCCTCAGGACAACCTATTTCATTTTTTAACGAGGTTGATACAGGAAAAAACTCTCCTCGTTCCCACTGATCATGGCTTCCAACTGGAAGAAAGACATGTCAATGGACACACCTTGATCATGGCTTCCAAGAGGTCTTCATCAGAAGGAAGAATCGTTCTTTGGAAGGAACACATGTCAAGGGACTCAAAAGGGATAAGAACATCGTGTTCAAGTAATCCCATAGAGTTTTCCATGTCACTTACCGGATCTAAATCAAAGGAAGTTGAGCAAACAGTGAGAGGCTCACTTACATCGGTAACTGAAATCATGGGACCGGTTGCCACATAATTAACCTGTGGCAGGGTAGATACCACTTTAGAATCAGGAACATTTAGGGGTGTCATATTATTGGTAGTTGAAAAAAAGACTAGGGAACGAAAGCTGGTCTACAGTCACAATACTGCCATTGTGAGGGAAAGACATCACGCGAAAGAGTGTCGATACGACAACTTTCATTGCATAAACATAGTCTCTCCCAAGGAGTAAATTGAAATCCAAAGGACCTCGAACTACCATAAGATCAACACAAACAGTTTTACCTTCCAAGGTAATAGAAAACTTAGGAAGGATCCCTAAAGGTTCACTAATTGTTCTGTTAAAAGCTTTCAGATTCTGCGTAATAGGCGCAAGCTGAGGGGAACCCAAAGCTTTCCAAACAGCTGAGGATAAAATACTAACAGAAGCACCTTCATCTACCTGAGTACGATGTATGTCCCTACCACCAGCCTTGACAATGATTTGGAAAGGGATGGAGGAAGGAAGACGAGGTTCTGTCAGTCTATTCCAATCAAAGGAAAAGACCTCAGTACTTGGAGGGGGTTCTGTAGAAACAGGTGAAATGCCCCCCGGCATAGAAGAATCCGATGTAACAAGAAGAACATCAGCGGTATGAAATTTACTCTCGAAAAGGAGAGTGTGATCGACCGAATGTGAAATTGAATCGACCACTTGATCAACTAATGGATCATCAACCTGAGTGACATGAGTTTCACTCTCCAATGGGAGAGTGTGATCGACTGTACTTGAATTTAAATCAATCACTCCGTTAGATGACGGTAGGTTGGGAGAAAGTTTACGGTAACCAGTCGGAAATTCTTGCTGTGGAACAGTAAGGTTTTCCAACAACGTTGAGGCTTCATCCATGTGAGGGCAAATGTGAGTTTGATGACTCCCTTTGCATAACTTACAAGGAAACCTAACTTTACCCTTTTCCCCAGGAACCTGACTATCACTGGTTGATGGATCAACAGAAAGTTGATGAGATTTTTCTGACCATACTTCCAAGACCTTTGGAATACCAGGACAATTGACAAGGAAGTGGTCACCCTTACAAAGCCTGCAAGGGTATTTGGGTTTACGGTGCATGTCAGAATTTTCCTCAACACAACTAACACTTACAGCCATGGTTGGTTGGTTGACTTCTTTCTTATCTTGCTTCTTCTTCTTCTTCTTCTTCTTCCCTTTCTTCTTCTTCTTAACCTCCTGGTTAGTAACATCAAGGCTTTTACCAGGCGAAGAGGAAGAAATGGAGGAAGAAAAATTAGGCGAAGAAGGTAAAGGGTCAACAGAAGGTTGGTGATGTTGAGATGGTGAACTCTGTTGAGGTGAAGCATCCGGTTGAGATGGAACAATTGGAGTATTTTGGGCCAACGAAGTTGAAAATAACCATATCGGTAAACCTATTGTAAATCCAGGTAATGACAAAGTAGCCATATAAGGAGGACCAACATTTCCAAAGTAAGGAAAAGTACTAGGATTCTCATTAGGAGGGGTTCCTAGGTTGATAAATTCCGGAACATTTGCCATTATATTCAACTTCAGTGAATTTTATTAACAATTTAAAACTAAAATTAACAATTCACAATTCACACTTAACAACTAAAATTCACAATTCACACCTATGGTCTCTAAAAGTAAAAACAAACAAATTAACACACGCTATCAAATCTAGGAGTCAAACCACACACAAACAGTAAGCTCTCCGGACCGAAAACACTAGTTGGTGATGAAGCCCAACCTCACAGAATTCAGTACAGAAATGGCGGGTGGAACAGTTACCCCGGCAACCTGCTTAATGAATAGACCGGCACAAGTTCCTCCACTTTAACCGTCTCGAAGTGAAGTGAACCCCCCGGAAAATCCAAGTGAGTATAACCGACGTCTGCTCCAGGTACAGTGGGACCTTCCCTCCACCGTCACCTCGGTAGAACCCTAAAGATTATGGTCACTAAGGTCACCAACAGTAACAAATACACCTGGGGGAACAGTCTAAACTCCGACAGCACGCAAGGGCAGAGTAGCAAGCTCAATCCCCTTACCGGCTCCTTGACAACAATCCAAGGTTTACCGATAAGTGACCCCTGGCTCCTCGACAATGGTTAATCCGAGGTTTACCGTTTGTAATACGTACTGTCTGGCGTCGTTCCCAACGAGGGGGGAATGATCCCCTCACTGGTTTGGACACGAGCTCGTGCTTCTCCTTTAAGAGGAGCTTTCCCAGAGTGCAATTGAAACAATTGGATTTATTCTACTCAAGATAAACTATCTGTTTGGTTTTGTAGTCTTGGAGAGTTAAGTACTTACCTACTCCAAGACCCTAGCCTAAGCTATGTTGGTGTTTCAGAGCCCTAGAATGTAAAAATTACTAGATGAATTTTAATTAAGCGCTGTGTTATTAAGGCTGTTATTACTCAAATGGGTAAATGGAGATGAAACCAATGGTGTTATGACCTGACTCAACTGAATGCAATCGAATATGATAATGCAATCCTTTCAATTCGATGAATCCTAACTAGAGTAAGGAGAGAGTTTCCATTCACTTCCAACAATGCAAAAAATTGATCATTAAGAGAAAATTTAACAAATTCTCTAATGCACTAATTTCATCAAGAAAAACTAATGCAAATCAATTCCAAACCAATTTTTATTTTTATTTTTGTGTAAATTCAAATCAAAGAAAGCTGATCTAAATCTACGATTGATTTTTCAGAATGTAAACTATGCAATTGTAATCTATGCACAATTCACATGAAAAGTATGCAAATGTAATCTATGCACATTTTTCATTCATATTCTGAAACTGAGAACTCTAATTATGCAAATGTGATCTATGCAAGAGAATTCTCAAACACAAGATGATTCTAATGTAATCTAAGAACCAATCAAGTGCAAGTCGAGAAAATTGGGTGAGAGTTCCAAAGATCAAAATATAAAAACACTCAAAGGCGATTAACACTCATACACAATTTAGCCCCCCCCGGCGAATGAGGGGGAAATTTTTTTGCAAAAACAAAAGCAAAAAGATGCAAAATTGTGAAAAGACTGAGAGAAACCTCCAAGTAATGACCAAAGGAAATCAAATTAAGAATTTCTCAAGAAAGAGACTCAAAACACCCAATTGATGAAAGCTAAAAGCAGGAATGCTAATGAAACAAGTTCAGGTGAAAATTTTTGACAGGGTACTAAAGGATCTGGGCAGAAAACACTAAGAAAAACCAAAATCTAAAAGCAATTAAAGCAAAAATGGAGTTTTCCTAAATTTTTACAGGAAGACGCAGGCAACCCGTTAGAACAGGCGCGGGCCCGCTCTGTGCAAACGGCAACAGCGCGTCCAAAGACGCACTGTGCAGTACTCAGAGGGTGCGTCCTTCTGGAAAAGTTAAGAAAAACCAAATCTAACTAAATCTAAAGCTAAGCCACCCAAATACTAATTCTCACGGTCAAAAACCAGAAAATAAAAATGATTTTCTCAGAGCAAAGTTCACACAAAGGAAAAGAATTTCTCATTAATGGATTCCCCAGCGGAGTCGCCAATTTGTCGTGGCGGAAAAAGTCGTTTGTGAGGACACAACTGACCTCCCTAGGAGTCTAAACTCTCTAGCGACAAACAAGACAAAATGGAGTGATCTTTCTCTAAATATACCTTTTAAAACATGAAAACTACAAGTGTTTAGGCTTACCTTATTCCAAAACGCTGTTGTTGTAGTCCGTCCTTGCCGATCCGGATGAGCTCCTCCTTCACATCAATTCCCGCAACCACAAACAATCAAACAATTACCAAGCACTTGCATTTCATATAATAAAACATATATTCAACATGCAGACCAAGGAATACATGAAATAACTCATTAACACAAGCTATTGAGAAAAATAAACCAGTTTGTATTAATAACGAAACAAAGAAACTCTTACAACCTGGCCTTGGTGTTGTGCAAGTTCCTCCCAGGGTCCATCAAGGGTTTTCCTCTACTTTGACAAAGCTCACCCACTTCCAAGTAGAATCAAGCAAAGACAATCTCTCCTCACAAGGTTCTAAATGGGAGTCCTAATTCCTGCAGCATTTACCCAAAGAAAATGTATAGCTCCAACCTCCCCTCCTTCTGGCTCAATGCCTTTATTTATAGTGCTGTAAAGAGGTTATTCAGGTCCACCATCAATGGGATAATCCCCCTCTTTGGGTGGGATAGCTCCCTTATTGATGGGATAAGTTCCTCCTTAATAGAGATACATGAACCAACTGGAGGCGCATCCAATTCATCAAACCGACCTCTAGAAAGTTCTAGAAGTAACCACAAGTAACTTTTTTAAGATGAAACTTGCGCATTTTGCCTTTTACAGAAGGACACACCTGTCCCTTAACATACAGAGCGTCCAAGGACGCAGCCTTTGTGAACATTGTGAGCGTCCCCGCAGGTAAGGCTTGAGAGAACCTGCGTCCCCAGAGATAAACACATTTTTTACAAGACTTTCTCTCTTCTTTGAGTTTGAGATGGATAGCAGAGGCATAAGACTTGCCTAAGAGGGTAGTATGACTGTTGATTTGAGCCATACTAACTGTAAGTAGTCATGGTGACATTTTTTAGTGTAACAGAAGGCAGTCCTTTTGGCTGCAAAGTGGCCTCCACAAGGTCCATCATGACAGGTTAGGAGGATGTCAAAGACTTCCTCCTCCCTAACACAACGCCTCAAGATCTGATCTGGGCCAAGTTTAAATAGGTTGCCCCCGATCCAAGTGAACGGGGCACTCTTCCTTACAATTCTGCTCTTCTCCTTTGAGGACAGATGTGGAGGGAACTGTGCTAAGACCAAGTAATTTGCTATATCAGCAAACCATGGAGAGAGTACTGAGATAGCAAATAGATGTTCATCTGGCATCTGGTCATCCACTGTTCCTTCTTCACCTGCAGGCAAATCCAATCTAGACAAGAAGTCAGCAACAACATTTTCCTTACCTGGCTTGTCGACAATCGTCAAATCAAATTGTTGTAACAAAAGTAACCATCTAATAATACGAGCATTGACATCAGGCTTATTCATTAAATATCTAATCGCAGCATGATCATTTTGCACAAATGTTTGATAACCGGTGATGTAGTGTCTGAACTTGTTTAGGGAATGGACTACGGCCAGGAACTCTTTCTCAGTTACAGTATAGTTCATTTATACCTTGGACAGGTTTTTGCTAACGAAGTATATGGCATATGGGAGTTTCTCCTCAATTTGTCCCAAGGTTGCCCCTATGGCTTTGTTCGAGGCATCAGTGTGGATGTGGAAAGGTAGGGCCCAGTTTCGACCTCTCAAGATCGGGGCAGACACCAACTTTTCTTTCAACTCATCCAATGCCCCTTGACAGTTCTCGGTCCATTTAAACTCAACATCTTTCCCTAAGAGTCCAAACAATGGTGAGGCTAGCTTGCTGAAGTCTTTAATGAATCTTCGATAATATCCTGCTAAGCCTAGGAAACTCCGAACATCTCTTACCTTTTGAGGAGGTGGGACCTTTTGGATGATAGCAATTTTATTAGGGTCCACCTGTAATCCTTGGCGAGAAATGGTATGTCCTAGCACAGTCCCTTCAGTCATCAGGAATTCACATTTTCAAGATTGAGGGATAGGTTCATCTCAATGCACTTGGTTAGAACTTTTCCCAGATTGGTCAATGCTTCTTGGAAGTTTGACCCGTAAGGAGTGAAGTCATCCATGTAGATTTCTACCGAATCATGGACCAACTCAGAAAAGATGCTCAATACTACTCTCTAGAAAGTGGCAGGAGTGTTGCATAGCCCAAAGGGAAGGACTCGATAGGCAAAGGTACCCCAAGTAAATGTGAAGGTGGTTTTATCTTGGTCTTCCAGGCTGATTTGGATCTAGTTATACCCGCTGAACCCATCTAGGAAAGAGAAGAACTTCTTCCCTGCCAATCCATCCAACACCTGATCTATGAAAGGCAAAGGGAAATGGTCTTTCTTAGTGGCTTTGTTAAGTTCTCGGTAATCTACACAAATTCTCCACTTCTCGTTCTTCTTGGGAACAAGCACTAGGGGCGAAACCCACTCACTATCGGAGATAGGATAGATGAATCCTGCATCCAACAATTTTTGCAATTCTTCTTTGACAATGTCCTTAAGGGCTGGATTCATTCTCCTCTGAGGTTTCCTGACTGGTTTACAATCTTCTTTAATGTAGATGTGATGGGTACAGACCGAAGGATGGACTCCTTTCATCTCCTTATAGCTCCAGGCGAAAGCATCTAAATGTTTGTGTAGTAAGCTACATAGCTCCTTCTCCTGGGAAGGAGATAGGGAGGAGCTGATCTTCAAAGTTCTCTCGGGGCCAAACTCCACATTCTTAATTCTGGGAGAGGTTGGATCAATCACATAGAGGTCCACTAAGGTGCTGGCTTGGGTATCCTCCACCAATTCCTCTAAGGACAATGCACTGGGAGGTGGATTCTGAATCAAGGTCTCAATCAAATCATCCTCGGTTTGAGGACCTCCCCTAGTGGTTTCTATGGTGCACAAGGATGCAGAGTATACCTCATCCTCATCTCCTTCTTCCAGCTAGAGCAGTAAGTCATGTTCTAGCAGAGGCTGGACAGGAGGGTATAGGACTAGCTGCTTGGACATAGGACCATTTTTGATGGTCATGTTTCCAGCTCGGCAACTGATGTAAGCATCCGCAGTGGCTAACCAAGGCCTTCCAAAATGATGGGGTATCCAGTAAGCTTTGCCTTTGGTTGAAGGACTAAGAAGTCCATAGGATACTCCCAAGAGTAAACCGAGACCAAGACATCCTCCACAATCCCTTTGGGAGTCGCGGTGGAGCGATTTGCCAACTGCAGGACTGTTGAAGTCTTCCTTAAGGAACCCTGAAGGTTGAGTTTAAGCATGGTGTCCCTGGTCATCACATTAATGGCAGCCCCTAGATCAATCAAGGTATGGGGGATAATGGTGCCATTGATGTGGACATCAAGTACAGGACTCCCAGGGTCCAAATACTTTGGACAGATTACTTGCCCCAACATTAGATCAGACAGTTGTCCTATGACATTGATTGTTGAGGCATCTCTCTTTCTCCTGCCTGGGTGCCTAAAACACTTCTCCTTAATCAATTTGTTGTATATCGGTACATCTTTGATGGCCTGGAGAAGGGGTATTTTCACACACAACTGTTTTAGTTCCCCCAGAAGTTCAGTCTCCTCTAGGTTTGGTTGTGTGGTTACTGTTAGTCACTCAGGAAAGGGTGGAATGGCTTTGGGTTCACTTTCCTGTTTCTCTTCCTCGTCCTCTGGGGGAGGAGGTTGGTGATCTGGAAGGGTCTTTCCAGATCGCAGGTTGATCTCCTGGATCTCCACAGCATAGGTAGGACATGTTGTTTCCCCAGTGTATACCTGCTGGGCCTGTTAGTTGTTGGGGTTCGGGTTCGGTTGGGCAGGCATCTGGGGTTGTCTTGGAGGAGCAGGAGGTAATGGTTGTGGTTGAGCCGGTGGTGGAGGCAGAATGGTGGGAGGAGAGTTGTATTGGGGCCTCCACCCCGGTTGAGGTGCATTCCACTGAGGCTGTGGCTGGACATGTGAGTGAAACGAATGAGCAGTGGGTTGAGAATGGTATTGAGGTGGATAAGACCACGGAGGAGGTGCAGACCAGGAAGGATGAGCGGGGGGACCCCAAGAAGGCATGTGAGCAGATTGGTTGGGGCTATAATAAGCTTGGGATGTCCCTTGCATCCCCTGCTGGTAAGGTCTGGGTCCATGCGGTCTCCTTTGGTTGAGGAAGTAGAGAGGTTCAGTGGGTGCCTCAGTCCCTTGGTACATGGCTTTGAATCCTGGTAAGGTTGGGCATTGGTTTGTGGGGTGGTCCTCCTCACAAATGAAACATGCCTCAACTGAGTGCAATGGACACTCGTTCTTAGGGTGCTTCCTCGTACATCTGGGACAGAAGATGGCCAAAGCCCTCTCAGTTTCCTCTTTATTTTGTTGGATTCAGAAAGTATCAAGTTGCATGGCAATGGTCTGTCTCATCTCACTTTTGAGGTCTTCCATCTGATTAGCAAACTCATGCTTGGAGAAGGTAGTACTAGCTGAAAGTGGATTCCCCCTACCTCTTTTCCGGGCTACCCTATAGTGGTTTCTAAACATAGTCTTTATGTCCTCATAAGGTAGTTGGTAAATATCTCCTCCAGCCAGCATGTAAAGGGTATCTAGAAGGTCTTCAGGGACTCCTCGGAGCAGAACCAGCTTTAGAGATTCAGGGTCAAGTGTGCACCTGGCCCGTTTATAGCTAAGTTGGAACCTTTCCTCATAGTCCTCTAGAGAATCATCATTTCCCATGGTCATCCGAAAGATTTCCCCCTTGGTTTCCTTTGACCTAGAGTAATCCCGATATTTTTTGTTAAAGGCTTGCTGCATCTGAGCCCAAGTAGTGATACTATTTCCTGGTAACCCCATGAACTAGCGTAATGCTGCATCCTTGAGGGTAGAGGGAAAGAGTTTCAACTTTTGCTCGTCTTCGGTATAATCATAAGTTTGACAAAGGACAAAAAACTCAAACAGGAAGGTATCAGGGTCTTTAGTGGTCAATCCATGGAAATGAGGTAAGGCTGAGGGACTTATGTTCTTCATTTTCATGTCCCCGTTAGTCTCTCGAATGGGGAAGGTACCTTCTATTCTCTCATCATCATCTCTACCATTTCTGTTGTCAGCCATAGTCTCAAAAGGAATGTTTTCTTACTCTTCTTCTGTTATAGGATCTTCGTATATCTCAGGAGGTTCACATATAGGTTCCTTTGGATCACTGCCACCAAAGAAGAGAGAAGGGTGACTTAGTGAAGTGGTGGGGGTGTTGGGTAGGAATTTTCCGGTATTGTCTCTGTTCCTACGAGGCATGAAAGGACTTTTGGTTTTTTTTTCTTTTTTCTGCTTGTACCTGCAAAACTGAAACAGATGGAATTGCAACTAACTAAAATCTATCTTGCAGAAATGAAAATGCGGAATTGAAATGAAAGCAGGGAAAGACTAATCTATTTTGCTGAAATCAAATTGCGAGAAGGAAATACTAGACTACACTTATGAAATTGAAATTCTATTTTACGCTTGCAGAATTGAAATTCTATCTTACACTTGCAGAATTGAAAGGTTAATCTATGAAAGCAGGAAATGTCTAGTTTACTTTTGCAGAAATGAAATTGCAGAATGGAAATGAAATAAACTACTTAGCAGAAGGTGAGAGTAGGAAAATAGAAGAAAAGCAGCAATCACAAATACTCTGACGCTTCCCCGGCAACGGTGCCAAAAAGAGTGGTGAGCTCCAGTATTGCAGCAATAATGCTACAACTCTTGGGACTCCCTTCTTTACTTTCATCAACTCGGTAGCTCGTAACAAACTTGGAAGCAACGGTGCTGTATGCACAAGTACTAGCTCTTGCCGCAGCTGTCACTTGGTCAGCTAGCACAAGTCCGCTAGGGGCTCAAGCCAACTTCTATGAGCTCTGAGAAGAAGCTTTTTAACCGATGGACGAAAGCTAATTTAAAGAAGGCTGATCTACTTGCAGAAAGACAGTGAAAAGCTAAAAGAAAACACAAACCCTAGCAAACCCTAATTCTACCAGCTAACCTTACTGATGCAAGAAAGAGGATGCAAGCTACTGAAAGAAATGCCATTGACTTCTAGGAAGGTAAATACATGTATCTAAGCTACTTCTACAGTAACATCTGAAAAAAAACATCTTTTTTGTATTTTTGAATAAGTTGCCAGAGTTATTATGCATATGATTTGACTGTTTTTGGGCTGTGCAGAGGTGGATATGCAAGAAGAAATGCTTGGGAAAGGTCAAGAAGGTTTAGAGAGGGCCTAAGGGGTCCCTAACACCCTTCCATAGAGTTTCACCGAGTTTGGCTGTCAAGAAACCTCATTCGTGAGCCTCTACAGGAAGTTTGCAGGGGTTCTACAGGATGTCTGCGATTTTCTACAGGATGTCTGGAATTTTCTACAGGATGTTCAGTAATGAGGTTTTTGGTGGATGAATGGAGAGGGAAAGGTGAAGGAGTGAGTGAGGAGGTAGGGTGAGGGTTGGAGATGGTCTAGAACTCGGTGGATGGAGTTGTGGACAGGTGTGGATGGTTGTATTTGGTTCAAAGAAGACTAAAGCAATGTTGCACACAAAACTAGGGTTATGGGAGCAAATGGTGAACTGGAGGCAAGGATTTGAAGTAGAGGGTGGAGTGGATGGTGCTGATGGCGAATGAACAGATGAAGGAGTGGTACAGGTGCTCTGCAAGGCGTTTTTTCCAACTGATCCAACGAAGACTTGTAAATTCAAAAATCTAACTACGATGACCTAATCTGCTAGCTGCCAGTAAATAGAATGAACAGAAGTGTGACCTACAATGAAACCATGTATTTTAACTCATGCATCTGAGCAAATGAAAGTATGAACTTGCAACCAACTGATACACATGAAAATCAAACACTAGTGATTGCATGGCAAAGCAAAATCAGTGTTTTTGTGGGTAGCAAAGTTATCTCGATCCCAGCTCCAGATCCTACTGAAGGAGGGGTGAAACTAGAGATGTTTGATGGCCCGTTTCTTGAAGCTTTTTCTGTTTCCAACCTATCAACTAAATCTGAGCATTCAAAAGTCTATCTAACCATTAACAGTGACCTAGTATAAAATAAATTTGAAACTTTTCATTTTCACAATTCACTTATCATCTCATATATTCTTGTACTTATTATTGATGTTCTATCTATAATTACTGTCAATTTGATCTAAAGTGAATGCTACCGATGTTCTAATGTGATTGCTATTAGAATTTGAAGTAATGTTGTTATTGGGCTAATAAGACATTGAAGTAATTATTGCAAGCATATAACATATCATAAAATTTAACACCCTTACTATGGATTTTGTTGTTCTTGACTAGATGATAAACCACCCACTATCATAAGTTTCCGTCCTACGTGTCCTGAAGAAGACTCTCTGTAAGGCCAAATGTGAAAGATAAGTTCCCATTAGATCGTGGATTTGGCTCGAGGGTGACTGTTGTAAGCAATCTTGGCTATAATGGGCCTAAGGTTTAGTGGAAAATTAAATTCCCATTTTCAGTTTTCTTTCTTTTTTGAAATGTAAATGAAAATCCTCTGAGTTGAGAGCTTAGAGTTTAAAGAAAATTTTGCATGATGTTGTTGCACGATTCTTACTAATTGAATTACTTGAATGTTTTATGAATTATGTTTATGAGCCTTTTCCATGCAACTGTGTGGTTCTTTTCTAAAATGAAATGCTTGTAAGGATCGTCAAAATGTTGATTTACCTGACTACATATATGGATTATACCTGTAGTAGGATTGTACAAATGGTTTCCCTATGGAATGTTGATGTTTTCGTGGACCTCTTGGCAGCGTATGACTTCCACATGCTATTATAAGCTTTTTATGCTTATATATTTCTCAAAGGACACATGTAGGACTCTATTAGGTTGAATGGGAAAGTCCATGGCTTGTATGGACAAGTTCATGAACCATGCCTGGTATTCCTGTCATCAAGAACCCTAAGATGGTATTCTTACTGGAAGCTCAGGAGAGATAGCACTATGTGTGATTCATAAGAAACAAAGTTACCAATCAAACAAGAACAGTGACCTCAAAACGGGAACTCTAGGCAAAAAACCCAAAAAAAACATGAAAAAATAGCCCAAAAATGAAAAATTTCTACATTGTTTAAAATGACAGTGAAAACCATGTTTTTTGGTCCAAAAAACACCCTCAAAACGAAAAGTGTTGATGTTGAAACGTCTTTTATTTTATTTATTTTTTATTTTTTTGGGTAAACTTTCAACATTTTTTAGTAACGGCATTAAAGATAAAATATCACGTCTTTGAAAAGCCTTAAAATTCCAACAATTTTTAGCCATGGCGTTAAAGATAAAATACTTATAAATATTTTCAACCATAACATTAAAGATAAAATATCATGACTCAGAAAAACCTTAAGATTTTGACAAATTTTCGACCATGGAATTAAAACCAAATATCATGGTTACAAAAAGCCTTAATTTTTCAAACATATTTAATCAACCATGGCATTACGGAAAAATTATATGATTAAAGAAACTTTAAAAATGAACACCTGAATAAAAGAGTCATAATACCAAGAGTAATTTCATTTTATAAATCCTAAAAGTATAGCTATTTTAAATCTTAGCGTAAGACAACTTGACATAATGCAACGAAAAACTAAAAATCAATCATCAAATTGACACGCAGTGTAGGCGAACTCGACCTATTGCAATGAAAACTTGAAAATCAACCATGGAGTTGACACACTGTAGGGGCAGACTTGATCCATCATAATGAAAACCTTAAAATAAACTATCAAATTGACACATAATGGGGTTGAGTTACTAGTCGAGGATCGACACAGACCCTGCAGAAAAAAATAAAATATAACAAAATAATAAATAAATAAAAATGAAAGATACAAAACAAAACAAAAATTAAAATACTAAATATATATATCTATATATATATAACTAAAACTAAAACAAAACAAAGACAAAGAAAAAAATAATAATAATGATAACAAGTATATAAAAATATATATTAAAACATAAAATACAAAATTTAAAAATGACAAAAAAAATCACATATATATATATATATATATATATATATATATATATAACACTCCAAAAAAACATCAAACATAAAAATATGTAAAAGAAAAAACAAACAATATTAAGGGTGTTGTCTACCGGGGCACTAGAATTGCCTGGATGGTCAAAAGATACTGGAATCCAGGCAAAAAAAAAAAAAAAAAAATCGCAGTGTTTGAATCATGTTTTTTATAGTGGAAATGGATTCAACACCATCAAAAACCTTTGGGGACCTACAATCTTGAAGTTGGACAACTTTACCCTGGATTTACAAAAATCCCTGCCGGATTATATCAAAATTTTGCCAGAATTTCCATGATTTTCCGGGAAAATTTGCAAGCTCGTTAGATTGACACCAAAATTAAGTCATAAAAGTTAAAAATTCAAACAAAAATAATAAAAATAAAAAATTAAGAAATATAAAAAGGTAAATGAAAAACAAAAAAACAAAATATTTCCAAAGAAAACATAATTTAAGAAAAAAAAAATACACCAAAAAAATAAAAAATAAAAACAAATAGATAAAAGAAAATTGGATAACAAAAAAAAACATCAAAAAAATCATTAAAAAATTAAACAAAAAAACATTTAATTTTTTTTTAAAATAGAAACAATTTCCCCCAAAAAAACAAAATGGGTCTTGCCATTCGACCCTCCACCAGACTAGGGTCGAATGGTCAATGCAAGGTCGATGTAGTCGTGTCAATCTGACATTGTGGCGGTTGTTTGGTCCTCCGCCAACCGGGGGTCGAAAGACTGTCATAGGGTCGGCGAAGTCATATCGACGTTGTTTCGTTGGCCTTGTGGCGGTAACTTGGCCCTAAAATTACAAAGGGCCAATTCTGGGAATAGTTCCTTTGCCAGCATGTCAATTCCGAGAATCGACCCTTTGCCAGCCAGGAGCTAAACAGTCGTCGTAGGCCCAACGTTGAAAGGCAGAACCGATTTTTTTCTATTATATATATATATATATTCTTTTAGTTTTTCTTTTAATTGTATTTTAATGTTTTTTTTGTATTTTTGTATTTTAATTATTTTAATCATAAATTATTATTTTTATTTTTATACGTTTTAATTTATTTTTGTTATTTTCACTTAAAATATTATGTGAATCATTTTTTTGGTAAAAAAAAACCTGCAAATGTCGTTATTTTTGGATATAAAATTCATAAATTTTGTTATTGTTCAAACTTTTTAATTGAATTTTTTCATAAAACTATTTTATTTAACATATCATTTTTATTGAAAAAGGTCTTGAAATACATATTTCTTTCATTATTTCTATATGAAAAACGTGTGTTTTTTGTCAAGTGGTTAAAATTCTAAATTTGAGTGGCAATTATTTTACATGTATTGAGGTATTAATTAACGATATATAAATATATAAAAAAGATTATAAACGTCAAAATATTATTTTTATTATTATTATTAATTTTTTTAATTTGCGAACAAAATTAGAAATTTCATTATAAAATAAAAAACAAAAAAAGTGGTTTGAAAAACCCTTTAAAAACAAACATCTTATGACGAAAAACAAGAAGAGGAATATGACAACTTGAAAAAATGGTCAAATAATCAACATTTAAAAAAACAATTGTGCATACATAGGACATAAGAAAATTGAACTGTCAAAATTATGCATAAATTTGTTTTTTCAGAAATTGCATGAAAATCAACAACATTTAAAAAAATTTATCCATACTTAATATACCAAAAAATTTAAAGTGTCAAAAATAAACCCGCAAAAAAATGGGTTGATGTTGCATCAACACTTTTCAAAGTTAGCATGAAAATTACTAACATTTAAAAAAAATGCGGATATAGAAAATTTAAAGTCTCAAAAATATGCTCCAAAAAAAAAGGTGTATTTCATCAACACTTTTCAAAATCGGATTATTTTTTGCTAGCTATAAAATAGTGAGAACTCAGTCAATTTCTCGTTTGATTGCTAATTATGTTAAGACCCCAAAGACAAGAATCAGACTATGTCGGAGGTCCAAACCCGTATAGAACCATTGTGGCAGAGACATGGTCATAAACCTTTGCAGATGGTTTAGGTGGAAAGGCCCTATCCTTAACCCTTTTAACCTCATCTGTGATCATAAGTAAGATTTGTTAGGTTACGTAACAGTTAGTTTGAAGGCTAAGTCACTAACCCATATGACTGCATTGCATGACCAAGCATGTAGCCTGTATAATGGTTGGATGAAATTGAGCACGATAAGATCAACGAATTTTAGCTCCCTAGATGTTATTCCCTGGGAGTGCAAGCTAGATGCATATTTGAAAGAAAGTGGGATGATATTCCCCCGATGTTAGCTCCGCGGATGTTAATTCCCTGGATGTTACTGCCCGGATGTTATTCCCCATGAGTGTAAACAAGATGCATATTTTACTGAAAGCTAGATGATATTCCTTGGATGATAGTTCCCATATTTTAATTCCCTGGATGTTACTCCCCAAGAGTGTAAGTAGGATGCATATTTGAGCAAAAGCAGGATGTCTTTCTCAGATACTATTCCCCGGATGCTTGAAGTGGGGCACACGTTGATGAGGAATGAGGGTAATGGGGCTAGAGATTATTTATATGTGATTACTCCTACTCATTTGTGCAGCAAATTATCTAGTGTTTCTCTCTATTCCAGTGAAGATAGAAAGAGGAATAAGAGGCCGAAAATATATAGGAAGCAAGAAAGAGAGGCTTGGAACTTGTGGGAGGTATTTTTATTGGTTAGCTTTGTTTTGATGATCATCAAACATTCTCTCATAAGGAAATACTTATCGGGTTTCCCCCCTTGTGGGGTTTTTGTCCCATGAACATTATGTGTCTCTTGTTTCATTGTCTCATTGTGATTTCTACTTCTCTTTCACGTTTAATGGTTGAAATTTTCTTATGTAAAACTACTTGATGATATTGAAAGTTATAAGGAATTAATACTAAAGAATTGTTTGAAGTAGTTATCTCTGAAGAAAATTTCCCTAGTTTATGTTATTCTAGAAAAATACACATGGTATCAGAGCTAGGATTCGAGAGTTGCTTGAAATGGGGTTTGAAATACCTCTGTGGTTGAAGCCAAGTCTACTTATTAATGATGATCTGAGTTATCTCTAAAGGGCTAAGTTCACTATGACATAACTCTGTGGAAGAAGGATCAAAATTTTGTATTAAATGTTATTTATGAGGCATCCAAGTTCTATGTGGTATTCGAGTTTCCTCGGTGGTAATATTGTTCAAGGCATATGAACTCTCTAAGTAATCAATATGAGTGAAGAGGAACTATGACAATTCCAAGCATATGTGGAACCATGATAAGCTTGAGTCTTTGTGGAAGGATCAATGACCCAAAATTGTAGTGGAGTACGAGTTGCATTACCCTTATGTGAAATACAAGTTATGGTATATGAGATACATCCATGGCATCAAAGTTATAGTGGTATTGTTGGATCTTTGTCATATTGACAAGTGTTAGATGATCCAAACTAAATAATGATGATCTGAGACTAAGCCTTGGTTTAAATTTATAACTTATGTTCAAATTATGGAAGAAGTAGCCCAAGCTATATGTAGTAGTAAACAAGTATGAATTTTTTCCAAGTTAAGTCAATTACAAGAACGATTTTGTCGCTTTTGATAAACGGTGACAAAGTTGAGTCAAGTCTGAGCTTGCATGTCTTTGTGGAAGGAGTCAAGACTGAGCTTGACACCTCCTAGATCAAGTTTGTGACTATAAGATAAGTTCGAAGCGTGCCATCACTGTGGAACTAGACCAAAATTCCAAATTAAGACTGAGTTTGTCATTACAATGGAATAGTAACAAGCTTTAGACAAATCCGAGTTAGTATATTTTTATGGAAGGAGACTAGTTTGAACCTCTTTTCATCTGAGAGAAGTGACAATGCTTGTTCAAGATCAATTTTGAAGAAGACCTTTTATAGGTAAAGGTTCAGAGCACAATTCCTTACACAAGTTTGTGGTGACATCTGAATCCTAATAAGTCTAAGATCATATTTTTGCTATGACCAATAGTTTGATCGCATCTCAGTCTATGGCAAAATTTTGTGGACGATTCGAATGTATGGTGTGACAAGAGATATATGATACTGAGACTACTTGAAGGAGACTCTTTTCTATACATAAAAAAGGGACCAAATACACTACAAAGAAGCTTACTTGATTAATATAGAATATATTCTTTCTATCATAACCTATTTCCTATATGAAAACAAAAGAAGTTGTATTAGAACGAAGTTTGTCACATAAGTCAGAAGGCCTAAATCCAGAATATGTTGAAATGTTTGCAATCAAATTATGGAAGGCACTCACATGTACCTGATATCTAATGTCCCTTTGAGTTCTATTCTTAAATTTAGAGTAATCAAACAGTTATGAGTGGCTCAGTATCTCAATTAAGAACCATTGAGAGACGAAAAATTTGCAAAAGTGAAAATGAAAGGAATAGTGTCAGGACATTGTTTTGGAATCTCAACTGTGTGGTAAGGACAATAAAAAATTTCATTCATATGCCTACATATATGGTTTATACATGTAGTAGGATTGTACAAATTGTTTCCTTATGGAATGTTGATGTTTTGGTGGCCCTCTTGGCCTCGTATGCCTTCCACCTGCTATTATAAGATTGTTATGCATATCTATTTCTCAAAGGAAACCTACAGGACTCTATTAGGCTGAATGGGAAATTCCATGGGCTGTACGGACAAGTCCTTGAACCATTTCTAGTATTTCTGTCATCAAGAACCCTGAGATGGTATTCTTACGAGAAGCTTAGGAGGGACCGCACTATGCTTGCTTCATAAGAATAAAGTTACCAATCAAATAGGAACCGTGACCTCAAAATGAGAACTCTAGCCCAAAAACCCCCAAAAAACAATACGAAACAACCCGAAGATGAAAAGTGTGTATGCTAGAGTGAGGCTCCTTTTTTTTTAAGCGTAAATTTTCAACATTTTTTAAAAATGATAGTGAAAACCAATTTTTTTGGTGCAAAAAACACCCTTAAAATGAAAAGTGTTGATGCTAGAACAATGTCTTTTTTGGGGGGGTAAATTTTCAATGTTTTTTAGCAATAGCGTTAAAGATAAAATATCATGACTCTGAAAAATCTTAAAATAATAACAATTTTCAGGCATGGCATTAAAGATAAAATATCACGTCTCTAAAAAGCCTTAAAATTCCAACAATTTTCAGCCATGGCATTAAAGATAAAATACTTATAAATATTTTCAACCATAACATTATATATAAAATATCATGACTTAGAAAAACATTAAATTTTTGACAATTTTCCAACCATGAAATTAAAACCAAATATCATGGACAAAAAACCTTAAGTTTTTCGAACATATTTTTTTTTTGTAAGCTGCGGTGTTGCTCTTTTTTTTCTATTACTTCAAATAAAAAATAAACAGTATATATATGGTTGACTTCAACTCTCCCTCTTGGGGAAACCGAGTATTTCAACCACCTAAAGTTCTTAATAGCCGCCCAAAAATAGAAGATCCATAGTCTGGTTATCCAAGCTAAATACACTAAACAGTCTTGCAGATTTCTTATTCTACTTGAAAGCATATATCGATTTTCCTCTTCTAATACTTGAAACAAACTGAAATTATCTATACTATGCAGCTTCATCAAAATTAATACATATCTATATTTAATCAGCTTCTGCCTCTGGTCGCTGGTTAGTCTCCTTGTTTGCATTCTGTTGTCCTTCCCTTATCATTTGCTGAATCTCCTCAAGCTTCTTTTCTTGCATCTCCAATGTAATCTGAATAATCCTCAGCTCCCTCCTTAGGTTGGGGACTCCTTGCGCCAATTCTGCCATCTCTGTTGCAGCTTGTTCCAAAGCTTTAGCCAACAATCTCTTCATCACCCAGTAGATATGCAAGGACTGTTTAAATAGAGACATTCTACCTCTAGTGTTGCCAGGGTCGTGGAGTAAAAACTCCCAATCTTCCATCTCTGAGTCAGACTGAGCCTGAAGCGCATCTTCCTCCATATTCTGGATAATTCTCCTGATTCTTGGGTTCGTGTTCTGATTATACGCCTTTTCTGCTTGTTGAATTTTCTTATCCAACGACCGGCTTGTCTTTTTACCTGGTCTCCCTCTCTGCCCCTGTCGTCCTCCCCTTTCTCCTCTGTATCTGCTCGGTCCTCTGCCTCTCCTGCTGCTCGGTTCCAGCCTGCTACCCGCACCTCTTCTTCCCCTCTGTCTGCCGCGCTGCCTTACCTTTCCCTCCCGCTGTCCTGGCTGCTCGTCACTGGTTTGTTGGGTATCCCAACCTCCTACATTTCCGCCTCGTTCCTTACCTTGCCTGCCTTGGTCTTGTAGGTCCTCTTCATCCTCAGATTCATCATATATTTCATATATCTCCTCTACAGTCTCTTCATTCGCTACCGCCTTTCCCTTTCTGTCCCTGTCTCTACGCTCCGCGGCTTCCAGTTCCTCTACAGCCCTTGCTCTCTTCCTGGTTTTCATATCGTCCTCAGTGAGGTTTCGACGCAACTTCGCTCTGTGCTGGCTCTCCACCACCTTTCCTCTCCTCACTCTCTAAATTTCTAAACAGTTTCCTCGTTGTCGATCCTTTTGCTGCCGCCCGTTTATAATCTTCCTTGCTCTAATCCGCCTACCTGTCAACTTGGCCTTCGGCTGCCACCTGTTACTTTGCCCTCTGCCTTTCCTATCAATTATCCTTCTTCCCTCATTTCCATTTATGGATTCTGACATGCCGTTTTTCCCTCCTCTCCGATCACTTGCATTTATTATCTTGCTGTGGGGTGGTTGTTTCTTACCTGTCGTCACACACTTCTGCTGTACTGTAGCTTGCCTGCCCATTATATCATTCCCCCGCCTTGACTGACACTCATTAAATTTCTGGGATTGCCGATCCATCTCACCTGTCCGTCGCACGAATGCTATGATTCTCATTTGCTGCTTGCCCATGATTCTCATTCGTTGCTTGCTCATGGTCATAATTAATGATATCGGCCAATTCCTCCCATTCTCTGTTGGGCCGCAACATTCTCCACTGATTGTCTATTTTGCTGTTTCGACCCTTGCAACCCCAATTCGCAAGGAAATCTGCCACTCGATTTCCATTCCTTTTCACATGATTAAAGATTTTATAGTCAATTCCTTTTAGTAGGTCCGCCATTTCTTGAACAATCCCTGCCGTTCGCCAGCTATTGGTGATCTGCTCCCAGTTCTTCCCGTTGTTAAGTTTCTTTAGGATTTCAATTGCTATCTGAGAGTCTCCTTCTATCTCCAGGTTTCTATAGCCATTTCTAATCGCGATTCTCAAGCCTTGGTGAATCGCCCATAACTCGGCCTCATTATTTGTCATCTCCCCGCCCCACTCTGCATAGATCCATCTGGTGTTTCTCTGGCTGTCGCGGAAGATACCTCCGAATCCGGCATTACCTGGGTTCCCCTTCGATGCCCCGTCAAAGTTTAACTTCATAAAATTATCTCTGGGATATGCAAACTTGTCATAGCTTTGAGGTCGCGTACTATTTCTGCCAATTTTTTTGGTATGCACCATTTCATATTTCAAATTTAGTTTCTTTAAAATTTGCTCCTCTCCCTGATCTACTTTCCAATCATCCGCATCCCATTTTTCCACCAGAATTGATTCTCTAGTTAAGTTCACTACTCTGTTCCATATTGTTTCCGTATTTTTAGATTTGTCTTGGAATACTCTGCGATTCCTTTCTTTCCATAACATCCAAATCACAAAACCCGCAATGAGATCCCAGGCCTTTCGAACTACTTTACATTGGAATTTTTCCTTCTGCCAATGAAAAATCACTTCATTTATTTCTCTCGGGGGCCTCTCAAGTTTCTGGAATAGATTTCCGGTTTCAATCCATAGCTTCCTGGCATATACACACTTGATTAACAGATGATCTTGTGTTTCAGCTTCCTTATTGCATAGATAACATTTTGAAGGCCCACTGAAACCTTTCTTTTGGAGTTTATCCCACGTCAGGATCTTGCCCTTAGCTACTAGCCATGCAAATAAGGTAATTTTCGGCCACCAATTGTTACCCCAGATGACCTTCCAGTCTTGGTTTTCTTCGTTGGTCCCCTGTTGGTCTGCCAGATAGTATGCCTCCTTGACTGTGAAGGATCCTTTCATTGAATTCCCCCATCTGAGGATATCCCTACCCGTTCTAGCTTTTATTTTCCTGGACTCCACCTCTTCCATGAACGCTTCCTGTTGTTCTTGATCTATCTCGATACCCCATTCCTCTGGTGTTATCCATTTCCGCCAGATTCCATCCAATTCGTCTTCTTTCCAGTAATCTTTGACATATATACGGTTATCCCCTATTTTTTCCTGTATGTTTTGGATTTTTTGTATTCTGCTCATTTTCCCTCTTTGTTGCCATTTCTCGTCCCAGAATTTGGCTTCTCCTCCTCCTCGAATTTCCCAGAAAGCATTCTTTTCTACTATATCACGGTTTTGTCGAGCTAGATCCCAGATTGCCGAGCCTTTCGGGGTTTCCTGCAACCGGTAAATATCCTCCGTAGTGTCTGGCATATTGTACTTGTGCCTCCATAGTGCTTTCCATAGGTCATTGCCCCCTCTTAGCCATCGCCACCAAAGTTTTGCACCGAGCACCTTGTTGAGTTTATCCGGATCGCGTAGACCCAAGCCTCCTTCCTCCTTTCGTTTCGTCAGGTGTTTCCATGATACTAAGGCCCACTTCTTCTGTTGAGTCGATCCTCCCCAAATGAATTTCCTCAGAATTTCTCTGATCTTGGTGCAGACTCCTTGTGGTACAGCCATAATCGATAACGGATATATGGGGATTGCCTGCAACACTGATTTCACTAATACAATCCTTCCAGCAATATTTAAAGATCTGAAGGCCCAGTTAGCCACTCTGTTTTTTAATTTCTCTAAGACTCCTTGCCAGTTTTTCTGTCTTTTAGAGTTGAAATCCAGTAAGTTTCCCAAGTATTTAGTTGGGAGTTCCCCTTGCTTAAATCCTAGCATCCTGGTCAAGTGGATTTTGACTGACTCCATGGTATTGAATATAAAGGTGCATGACTTTTCCTTATTGATCTCCAACCCAGATGCTTCCGCAAATAAATCCAAAACCTTCTTCAGATTTCTCACTTCTTTTACGGTTGGCTCTCCAAATAACATGATATCATCAACGAATTGCTAATGGGTTATAGGCAATTCATTACCCCATAGTCTTAGCCCTTTGATTTTATTTGCTGCTCTTTCTTTTTTAAGATACCTGCCCAGACCCTCTGCTGCTAGTATAAATAGGAAAGGGGATAAGGGATCACCTTGTCTTATTCCTCTAGATGCCTTAAAGGTTTTCGAGGGAGTTCCATTGACTAATATTGAAAAATTTGGAGTTGATATGAGACTGTGAACCCACTTTATCCACCTAGTACCAAAACCGAAACTTCCCAAGATTTCTTCCAAGTATTGCCAGTTGATTCTATCATAAGCCTTCGACAAGTCCAGTTTAATCATCATTCCTTTCTGCTTCTTTGCCTTCAGTGTATGAATTACTTCTTGAGTAACCACTAGACCATCTAGAATTTGTCTACCTTCTACGAAACCAGTTTGTTCAGGGGATATTAATCTGTCTAACAGGGGTTTCAGTCTTTTGGCCATCAGCGATGCAATTATTTTGTAGATAACATTACATAGGGCAATGGGTCTAAATCCCTTAGCATCCTCTGAATTGTCATTTTTTGGAATCAAAGTGAAAAAAGTAGAGTTAATGGCTGGCCATACCTTTTGATTTATACGGGATTCTTCTATCAGGTCCAGAATCTCCCTTCCCAGAAAGTGCCAACCCTCTTGATAGAAATCAACCGTAAAGCCGTCCGGTCCTGGCGCTGTACCCTTCTTCATGCTCATCACCACTTCCTCCACCTCTTCCAAACTAGCTGCTCTCATTAGGGCTCTATTATGGTCTTCAGTTACTATCCTGGGAATGGCCTTGCAAACTTCCTTTATAGCTTCAGACCTGTCCATGTGGGGTTCAGTCAATATTCCTTTGTGGTATTCCATCAACACTTTTTCAATTCCTTCCTATTCAACAATCCTCTCTCCACTCTCATTCTTGATAGATAGTATCCTATTCCTTTGCCTGTGTTGTATCATTGCTTGATGAAAAAATCTAGTGTTCCTTTCCCCCTCCCTTAGCCACTTTATTCTAGACTTCTGTCTCCATAAAACTTCTTCCTGCTTTCTCCTCTCCTCCAGTTTTCCTAGAATTATCCCTTCTTCTCTGCTACTTTCCTCTGTCCTACCTTCAGTTATTATCCTTTGTTGCAGAGCTTCCATTTCTTCTTCCAACTTCTGTTTTTCCTCCATGATGTTTCCGAATTCTTCCTTGTTCCATTTCTTTATCCTTCCTTTTAACTCTTTAAGTTTAAGTTGGAAGGTATGCATTTTTCCCTTTCCCTGTAGTGTGCTTTGCGTCCACCATTCTTCCATTTTTTTGATAAAATCCGGGTCTCTAAGCCAAAAAGCTTCAAATCTGAAGGGCTTCTTGCCAAGGTTATTCTTAATATCCACTTCCAGTCTAATTGGCCAATGATCTGAGCCAAGGGATGGCATGATCTTTGCTTCTATGAATACATCTCTATTCATAATTGATTCTGATACTAAGAACCGATCTAATCTGGATGCTATTTGATTCCTTCCCCCTCTCCTGTTATTCCATGTATAGACTCCGTTGATAGTTGGTAAATCTACCAGCCTCAGACCATCTATCATGTCATTGAACATTTCCATATATTGATATGTTTTCCTTATACCTCCCTTTTTCTCTTCTAGAGACCAGATTAAATTGAAATCTCCTCCTACAATCCATGCTGTCTCCGGATGTAATCTTCGAGTTGCTTGCATATTTTTAATGAAATTTTCTCTGTCTCCCGGCGTAAGAGGACCATAAACCCCTGAGATAATAACCCTTTCCTTCGTCCCCGCTATTCTTCCTGTGCCTGTAAGGATTCTGGTCATGCTGTCCAGCTCTAAAAAATTATCTCGTTTGGATTCCACAATATTGCAATGCCTCCCGCTGATCCGATTGCATCTTGTCCCATGACTTCGTATTGGAGTTTGTTGTTTTTGATTATTCCTTCCATTTGCTGCATGGTGATCTTTGTCTCTTGGAGGATCATAATACTTGGTCTGTCTTTTTTAAGTTTCTCTTTCATATATCTCTGCTTACCCTTACTATTCAGACCCCTAATATTCCAACTGATAATAATCATTTTAAACTTTTGGAGGAGTGGAAAAATACCTCTGACAGAGGTATCACTTTACCTGAGTTTATCAATATTTCACCAACTGTTTGGATCGTTTCATTCATCGTTTTCCTCCCTCTTTTCCTGCTACTTTTGCCAGCACTGCCAATTCCCATCTGACCTCTTTCCTGTTCTCCTGATGTGGTATCCTGTTTATCCATATTCTCCCCTTTTTTATCTTTGTATTTTTGAAATGCCTCCTTATATAATTGTTTTTGATTGTCTGGTATGAATCTTTCGTCCAAGTTTTTCCATTCCTGAATTAGTTGTCTCATAATTCTTTCTTCCTCTTCCTCGTTTTCCTTCTGGCTTTCCGTCTCCATTTGGGTTTGGTGAGTTAGTATTTCTATCTTTTCAACATCTTCCTCTTCATTCATTACTCTTGCACCTGTGTCTTTCTCTCTGGTTTCCTTGACTATTTCCATGGGTTCATTCTCTGGATCTTCTTCCTCTTCCACTTTGTCCTCACCCTCTTCACTATTTTCCTGGAGGATTTTGAACTTGTTCTGACTTTCGATGTTCAGTGGTTTCGCTTGTGTCTGTGTTTTTAGACCTTCTTTACTAGCTTTCTTCTTTCTAGTAACCTGTTGGAAACCCTTGTCTGTCTCCTCAGTTCTCTCTTCTTCCCTTTGCTGTTCTTCTTTTTTCCTTATATATTCTTCCTCCTTGTTTAATGGGCATTGTCTATATAGGTGTCCATACTCATGGCATCTTCTGCATCTGAAGGGGATATGCTCATAATCTAATGGTTGTTTCCATACTTCATCGTGGTATTCTAGTTCTATGTATTCCGGCAGAAGTTCAGCTATATTCATGTATACACATAATCTTGCATATGATGTATACTTACCTTTTTTCGTTGCTTCCGCTACCTTGACAAAAGCACCAATCGTGTTGCCTATCCCCTCCATAATCTCAGGATCCGAGAATTCCACTGGTAATCCAAACAGTCTGACCCATATCGGGGCTTCCATCATCTTTTCATTATCAGGGTTATATCTTTCTTCCCAGTACTTCATGAACAGTCCTGCATTGTTCATGAAATATGGCCCTTCCTCAAAAACCATTTCTTTATCCCCCAAATTCACAAATATGGCTGTAAAAAACCCTTTTGCTCCTAGTTTCAGCTCAATGTGCCCTTTTGGCCTCCATCTTTGGTAAATCCACCTGTGTAATTCTTTTTCAGTAGGCCAATACCCTACGAACTTGCAGATCAATGCATGATCTTTCATGTAGCTGTTGTATTCCTCCAGCTTGTTGTTGGGTATTACATATCTAGGTTTTTTCTGAGCCCTTGGTAAGCACTTTCCTCCGGTCTTCATTTGCCACAAATTGCCCATCACTGGTGCTTCTTTATTATTCTCCCTAGCATCGCTCTGGTTGCCGCTGCCGCTTGCCTCTCCTGCAACGATATTCTTATAGGAGGGGATCTCTCCCCTCCCTTACCGATTTTCCATTGTTGCCCTCAACATGGACTGTATGAAGAGCTTCCGCTCCTATGCTAAGGTTTATTGCTGTCTCCTTCGCTCCAACCCCGGCTTCCCCTGCTCGTTTCCCCTGCGCGCGTTTCTTCCAGCCCTCCCTGTTATTTCACTTGCAAACCCTAGCCCGCCGATTGCAACCGACTCCCCTGTTCCTTCATCCCTCGTATCTCATGTGTTCTTGCTATCAAGTTTTTCGAACATATTTAACCAAACATGGCATTGTGGAAAAAATATGACTAAAGAAACTTTAAAAATGAACACATGAATGAAGGATTCATTATACCAAGAGTAATTTCTTTTTTAAAATGTTAAAAGTATAGCTATTTTAAAATCTTAACCTAAGACAACTTGACACATTGCAACAAAAAACTAAAAATCAACCATCAGATTGACATGCAGTGTAGGCGAACTCAACCCATTGCAATGAAAACTTAAAAATCAATCATCAAATTGACACGCTGTGGGGGCGAACTTGATCCATTATAACGAAAACTTTAAAACCAACTATCAAATTGAAACATCATGGGGTTGGGTTACTAGTCGAGGATCGACAAAGACCCTGCAAAGAAAAAGGGGGGGCTACATGGTAGCTAGTACCTTCCTCTTATTTTAAATTTAGCTTAATTAAACTAAAAAATAATAAAAAACAAAAAAATTATCACAAAAATAAAACAACTAATAAAATATTGTATTGTTGAATGCTATCACCAAAAATTAAGAAATATGATTAACTAATATTTTTTATATTAACATATATACACTTTAATATTTATGTTTATTTTTTTCATATATTTAAGTGTTATATATATATATATATATATATATATATATATATATATATATATATATATATCTATATCTATATCTATATCTATATCTATATCTATATATATATATATATATATACACACACACACACTAAAATCTATTTTAATTATAATAATAATTTATTTTAAATTGAAAATATGGAGAAAAAACTAGAATACATGAAAATAGAAATAATAGAAAAATGAAAAAAAAACAAAAACAAAAAACAAAAAAAATAAAAATAAAAATGAAATAAATCTAAAAAACAAAAAAAAAAACAAAATATTAACTAATAGAAATGTTAATTACTAAAGAGCCCATAATAAGACCTCAACCAATCACTTTATAAATGAATAAATAAATATATATATATATAAAAAAAATTGAATTCTTAATGTTAAACTATGGATAAGAGGCAACAATATTTGGTCAAAGACAAACTAATACGCAAGTCAAAGCAAAATGTGAAATACCATCACGTGCAATAAAAATGAAAGATACAAAACAAAACAAATATTATAGATTGAAAAAAAAAAACTAAAACTAAAACAAAACGAAAAACAAAAAATAAAAAAATTAATAACAAGTATATCAAAATATATACATTAAAACATAAAATGACAAAAATGACAAAAGAAATCAATATAATAAAATATATGAAAAACACTCCAAAAAAACATCAAACATTAAAAATATGTAAAAATAACAAAATTAAGTCAGAAAAGTATTATTATTATTATTATTATTATTATATTTGACTATATATATATATATATATATATATATATGACAAAAAAAACATAATTTAAGAAAATAAAATTAACACCAAAAAAAATAATAATAATAATAATAAATAAATAAATGTAAATTGGAAAATTTAAAAAAAAAAATCGAAAAAAAAAGCATTAAAAAAGATGGATCACACCATTCATCCCTCTCCCAGTTGGGGGTCAAATGGTTGCTGTAGGGTCGATGGAAGAGTCAAGTTGATCCGGCACTGCGGTGGTTGTTTGGCCCTCTGCCAGCTGAGGGTCGAACATTTGTTGTACAATCGATGAAGTCATATTAGTGCTACTTGGTCGGCCATGTGGCAGTCACTCAGCGCCTAGATGGCAAAGGGCCAATTCTGGGAATTGGCCCTCTACCAGCTAGGGGCTGAAAAATCATCGTAGGCTCAACACCGAAAGGTAGAACTGTTTTTTTTTTTGTATGTTTTAATTAATTTTTGTAGCATTATTTTTTTATTTTTACTTAAAATATTATGTGAATCATTTTTTTGATCAGAAAAAACCTTGAAATGTCGTTATCTTTGGATATAAAATTCATAAAATTTGTTATTTTTCCAACTTTTCTATTCAATTTTTTCATAAAAATATTTTATTTAACATGTCATTTTTAGTGAAAAAGGTCCCAAAATATGTATTTTTTATTATATTTATATGCAAAATGTGTATTTTTTGTCAAGTGTTTAAAACTATTAATTTTTAGTGACAATTATTTTACATGTATAAAGGTATTATGGTATATAAAAATATAAAAAATTCCTAACTTCAAAATATTATTTTTATTATTTTTTGGAACATTGCAAACAAAATTAAAAATTTCATTATAAAAAATCATTGCAAAGAAAACAAAAAACACAAGTTTGAAAAACCCTTTAAAAACAAACATTTGAGGGCGAAAAAAAAGAAGAGGAATATGACAACTTGAAAAAATGATCAAATAATCAATATTTGAAAAAATGTTGTGCATACATGACATAAGAAGATTGAAGTATCAAAAATGTGCTTAAAAAATATCTGCATGAAAACCAACAACATTTTAAAAATTATCCATACTTAATATACCAAAAAATTTATAGTGTCAAAGATAAGCCCTCAAAAAAGGAGTTGATGTTGCATCAACGCTTCTCAAACTTAACATGAAAATCACTAACATTTAAAAAAAATGTGCATAAAGAAAATTTATCTCAAAAATATGCTCCAAAAAAAGGTGTATTTTGAATAAACACTTTTCAAAATTGGATGATCTTTTGCTACCTCTAAAAAATTGAGAACTCGGTCAAGTTCTTGTTTGATTGGTAACTATGTTAAGACCCCAAAGACAAGAATCAGACTCTGTCAGAGGTCCAAACCCTTATAGAACCATTGTGGCAAATCCATGGTCATAAACCTTTGCAGATGGTTCAGGTGGAAAGGCCCAATTGTTAATCCTTTCAACCTCATATATGATCACAGGTGGGATTTGTTAGGATGCGAAAAGGTCAGTTTAAAGGACAAGTCACTAACCCATATGACTGCATTGCATGACCGAGCGTGAATCCTGTATAATGGTTGGATGAGATTTAGTGTGAGAAGATCAACGAATGTTAGTTCCCCGGGAGTGAAAGCAAGATGCATATTTGAGCGAAAGTAGGATCATACAGATGTTAGGACTCGGGATGTTAATTCCTTGGATGTTACTCCCCATATTTTATTCCCCAAGAGTGCAAGCAGGATGCATATTTGAGCGAATGTTAGATGATATTCCATGGATATTATTTCCCACATGTTAATTTCCTATATTTTACTCCCTATGAGTGTAAGTGAGATGCATATTTGAGTGAAAGCAGGGTGTATTTCTCAGAGACTATTCCCATATGCTTGAAGCAGGGCACATGTTAATGAGGAACCGAGGTAATGGGGTTGGGGTAACCAGCCCATAAGATATATCTCGAAGCATTTAAAAAGGTGTGCAAAGGAGGAAGAGTAAGCCTTCAGAGCCAGGAAATGGTAAAAGTCTCCATCAATAAGCAATTCGTGAAATGACCACAGGTGGGTCATCCCAGAAGAATTACGCCCCCTGAGAAAATTTGAAAGTGCAAAGATTTAAGGGCTTGGGTAATGGACCCAGGTAACGAGAGGTTTACTGAAAAATAATCGCCTGTTGATTTGCATTATATGAATGTAACATATATGTATGGAAAAACGTATATGAACATAAATATAAACATGGGTTACAATGACCAATGCTATGAATGGGTCAACAGCTAATTAGCCCAATCCAAGTGACATTGAGAGGTTGGTTAGTACCATCATGTGGATACCACATGGCGGAATGATGACATGGCACCTTCTAATTTGATATAATTCAATCGGTCAAAACTTTTGATCTAAAGGTCAGATCAAGGTAAAGTTTTATCACCAGAACTGTCTTGACAAGATGGACATAATGGTGATGTCAAACCAAGGCTCTAAGTGTGTTGAAAGGACTGGAATTTTAGACCCCAATTCCATAACGACACCTTGGATCTTAGGTTAGTGTAGTAACTAGCTCCTCTTAACCTGTGTTATGATGAGGATTTAGGAGGGGGTGTGTTACAGATTCAAACCCTGACAGACATGTAAATGGTTGCATCTTTTAAACTCCCATTGAACCTGTCATCCTTCGGAACGTTGCCATGACCGACATTTTGTAAACATTGATATGTGGCCACCTGGGATCATGGGGTTGATCTCTCGCTTCTCCCCCCCCCACCCCCCCTCCTCCCCCCCCTCCCCCCCCTTTTGTTACATTGCAAAAGATATGAATTTAATTAAAAAAATTCCACCATGGTTTAACAAGTGATACTCATGGCCTAATGGTGGGGCATATAGATTGTAACCAACAGGTCAGGAGTTCAAACCTCCTAGAACTTGAAACAAAACAACATATTGAACTTATCAAAATTGGCCAAATCTAGGGTGCCATAGGGCATCACTGAATTGGGCCATTTGTTGCCACTAAATTGGTCCTTCAATGAACTATGAGCCTGCCACATTTCAATCCCACAACCTACCATGTTTCAATCCAACATCCTACTACATTTTCAATTTTATATTGCCACAAGTCGATCTCATGCCTTACAACGTGTCAAGCTCATGTCCTACCACATGTCGAGCTCACGTTCAGCCACATCAACATCTGGATTTTCTAGTTAGTATGAGATGCGTTGAGCTCACATTCTGCCATATCAACATCCAGAATGTCTAGTTAGTGTACCACTTCATCCATTCATACTACCATGTGTCAATCTTGGTTCTTCCATGTCATCATATGACCTATCACGTGTCAGATCTAAAGGCTACCATGTGTCATGGTCTATTTGACTTTTTGCATGTTCATCAAAATCTTCAGAACGTTATAAATTTTGCATATGGACTCTGTTTTTAGTTGTTCAAGTTGCATTGGAATTGTATTGATGAGCTCTATGAAATGGATCCATTTTCATTAGAATTCAAGATATTCAATTTTTCTTGGTTTCAAAGATCGACTTAGATCATACCTCCCCACTGTTGTGGCCACAACCACCACCCTATTAAAACATGCTCTGGTAGAAAATTTGAATGGGTCCCTTAGAAGTTTGATCTTTCACTTCTCTAAATGATCTGTTTTTATCTCAGGGATTTTAACTCTGTGCCGAGTCAAATCTTCAATTCTTAATGGTCAAGACCCCCGTTGAATAAATCTCTGCTACATGATTCATTCATAACCCAGTCTAGCCCTTCATTCATATCCTTCATCGGGACTCTTTCAATCCTCATAAACCTTCATGGTGCCCTATGCCCACACATATAACCACCCCCACTCTTTACCCCTCAAAACCTTCCATCACATCTTTATTCCTATTATAACTCTTTTATAATAGAAATTCTTTGCAAAGCACGCATGACTTAACATCTCCACACATCCTTGTTGCATACCTTTATTGTATATCGCAGGTCGCATTGATCAAGGGCAAGGCCTATCTCTCATGAATAAATGTGATGTGATCAGGCCTCCAATCGCAAATCGCAATCACACTTTGCTAAGACCCAAAGCCCAAGCTTCAACGTTCTGTGAATGGCAGACCCGCTGGGATTATTAAGCGCAACACATTTTATTTCGGGTCCAGAGCCCATCGCAAATCGCAATCGGCAGAACTCTACGGTCATACATAAGGCGCGATGCGAACAACGGACCCACCAAGATTATCAAGCATAATACATATATTTTCGGGTCCGCTTCCCCAATCGCATATCGCAATCGGCAAAACCCAAGGTTTATATATAAGGCGCACCGTGATATACCGGACCCGCCGGAACTATTAAACGTAGCATATATATTTTCAGGTCTGGCCTATTGCATATTGCAATTGGCAGAGTCCAACGCTTATACATAAGGTGCGATACCATATGGCGGACCTGATGATAACTATAGATCTGGGTGTATAGGATTTGAAGTCCGGCCTTATGGTCCGGTCGCGGGTTTTCCCATGTTTTCCCATGTATTCCGATAAAATGTTGTGGTCTGGGTTTTCAAAGGAAAATCCAATAGGGGTGATGTTGCATGTGATTTCTTGTTGCAATGTGCGATTACAACTTAATCGCATCACAACCTTGGCTGAACCAGGGGTCGATTCTTTCACACTCACTCCTTTTGATTTCAATACGCCTTATCATTTTATAAAGTTTTAATGAGGGCAAGATTTGTTCTTAGGCGTTTCTATCATATGTTTCATAATCATAAAGCTAATGTTAATTATCTCTGTAGGCGAGGATTAAAAGACACATGAGCGGATCCGAAGAGTTCATATATGCGGGTGTTTTCTAGTTAAAGGTCCAGCCTTAGGCGTTCTCGGTCGGGTTTCCACACGTTGCCTGTGTATTTTGAAAGTGAATTTGTCCCGGGTTTCATCATGAAGAGATGACACACGTCATTCTCCTTTCCATCGGCATCCATTCATTCCCTCTCGAGAAGTAGAATGCTCCAACAAATGTAACCTTAACTTGTCAACGGTTACACCGACTGTTCTACGTCTGTATATTTTGATTTGTATATTGAAAAGAGGAGGGAGGTGAAAAGTTAGGGGAAGACCGAGGGTCAGTTCCTTCTACGGCAGGGCTTTTTTTTTGGGGCAGAACAATTTTTGATTTATTGTGCTAATAAAGAAGACTGTTTGGGTCAAGAAGGAGCCTTTTTTTCAGATTCATTCTCCTCTTCTTTCATGTATTTGGAATCAAGGTGTTGTTGCTGGCATAAATATAAATGTGTTTTGTTTTGTGCATATTGATAACAATACAACTTATGACTAGCCTTGGTTATTTGAATGTAATTCTTTATCATAGTTAACTCATGATCAGTCCCTGATTTGAAACTATGTTAAACATCAGTTGCAAGTTTATTTGTAGGAACGGGAATGCGCATTTCTGTGCGAGTAATTAGATTGCAATTAATATTTTAATATAGCCTTTTTCATCTGTGAACTCAGTAATTGATTCATTTGGACTTGGAATCTATGCATGATGTTTAATCTCTTTTGTTATGCTCCTGCAAGATAGATTAAAATAATTAGGACTATTATAAGTAGGTGAAAATTAGTATAGATAGGATTTGATACATATAGATTAGTTGTTTCCTTTTGTTGATTTAATTGAAGTCTTCCTCCTGGGAGCAACCTTTCAACACCTATAACAGTTTACGAGATCCTTTAAAACATGTTGGAACTAGCCACCCCAAATGAAAGCAAATATAATTGGGGTTTGCGATCGGGTTAGTTCCCCTCGTTGGTATAGCGAAAATTCACCATGTCAACACCCACAAAAAGAAATTTTGGACCCCAAGAGTTTACACATAGGGATTAGAATTATCTCTCTTATTTATAATCCCCATACCCTTTGATACTCAAAAAAATGCCTAAAACTCATTATGTTGCAACATAATCAACGTGTTGTAGTAGCTACAACCACCCTCCAAAAATTTTACTTAACTTCGTTTTGGAGCCTCCCTTCCAACTTTTCATAGTAGCTTGCCTTGCTTCGTCAAGTTCACAAGCTTCAGTGTTTTTCTTGCAGAAAGGCAGTCTTTCGATCAAAACTCGATGCATTCCCCTCACAGGCTGATCACCCAGACTTGGTCTAGCCACAAACTGAGCAGCACCCCCAAGAAATTGTGCAATTCTAGAGGGCAACTAGCCTTCCAATTGCACAATACTAACTAGTAGCCTGCTAGGCTCCATAATTGTGCAATTCTGGCAGTCAACACTCACAGTGAAAATTGCGCAATTTTCCCCAGTAGGACTGCTTAGCCCAGAATCTGTGAAAATCTGGGCAACAATCAGCTGCTCTCCCCAAAATTTGTGCAAATCTGGGCAACAATCAGCTGCTCTGCCCAGAAATTGCGCAAATCTCCTGGGTAGCCAGCCTAGCTCCCAGCCAGAAATGCACATTTTCTCCCAGTAGTTGAGCAGTCTCTTGCATGTGCAACTGAGTTGATTGGTTCCCTTCAAGACTGAGCAAAACAGACTTGCATGCATGGGTTGCTTCTCCCAAGGCAGCATGCAAAGGCATCCCTTGTTTCAGGGATCTATGTTTAGCAGTTGGAGGTTACATGCAAGGATCATTTCAGAAACCTCCCACCAAGTGTCACTTTCCCTAGATTTGTGGCATGTGCGTCACAACCTCGATGTTATCAAAACTCATCAACCGGACGCTGCAGAGCTCATTCCTCACATCAACCTTGCAGCTCTGACATCCCACATCACATCTAGGAGCAGTCAGCACATTCAGCTCAGCTGTTTTGGGGTAAGCCCGCTTTCCATGCCTTGTGTTTCATTTATGTCGCTTTCTGTGTTTTTGCTTGTATGTGTACTATTTGCTTGATTTCTTTGAGCGCTTGTTGTTGTTTACATGTATACTAGCTTGTCCTATCACTGTTTCAGTTTTTGTTGCTATCTCACTATTGTCGCATGCATGAAATTGTTTTTCGTGAATGGTCGTTGATTCAGAGACATACCTCACCCACATGCTTGTTGTTCCGTTTTCTGAATTTGTTCATTCGCAATTTGAATGCATTATCATTCACTTATGCTTACACTCAGTATCAGCATGCATTCACATTCACATTTGCATTCAGTTGCCCGTCAGCTAGTCCCCCCCAACCTTGGCCTGGACTCTACCTCACCAGATAGCATTATGTAATCCTGAGAGGGAAGGCTCTGCCTTCCTCTCCAGAAATGCGCATTTCTGCAGCAGCTATTCCTGAGGCCTGCTTTGCACAATCCTGAGGGATAGTGATTGTTGGCCAATAAAATTGTTCAATACAGTCACAGAGCCTGTAGCCATTGCCAGCTGAGATTGTGCATTGCACAATCCCAGCAGTCAGTAGCCAGACTAGACTGTGCATCACGTAGTTCTAGAAGTCATTCATTCTCCCATCAGCCTAGACTATGCCTTGTGTAGTCTTGGTAGTCAGTCTCCCGACCTCTCGGCCGAAATTGCGCAACCTTCATAATCAGTCACACAGGTATGTTGCAAGTCAGTTCTCAAGTTCATTTTGGTTTTCAACCGGAATATTGCTTGCCATGAGTGTTGCCAATTCTCCAGGTATTGTAGGTGTTCATCTACCTCTCAGCAGTGCAGGTACAATGGTTCCAAAGAGAGCAGAGTTGAAGACACCATTTAGAGCATACCTGGAGATGTAGTCAATCAAATGTCTATTAGTTTGCCTACTCATGAATATATCAAGTTGTTCGTAGATAAGAACATCAAGATATCACAACAAGAAACATCATGAACAATAGCTAAAGGCAGTGTATCGAATGCAGTGAACGCAACGAATGCAATGAATGCAAGAGGAAGGTTGTTGAGAACACAGAGGCAGAACAAAGTTGCAAGATCAAGCAGGGCCACTGATAATGAAAGCAACTTTGGAGACTCATGCTATGAGCTGACGACGCAACATGAAGATCGCCCGAAGACAGAGAATGGAACATGTTGTACCTTAAGCAACCAATTTCCTGGCTGTGTAGAAATTGTGCTTAAAACATTAATGTTTATAGTTATTGTCACTTAATTGTATGTTGTGTTCTCAAATGAAGGACCTAGGAGACTTGGTTTTTAACCCTCAATACTTAGGTGACAAGGAAATATCAGAATGCCATTTGATTGTTGAATATAAATGATGAATGAAGAAAAGCTTAAATAAGTCATAGACAATATGTTGTTGAACTGAGGCTTCTGTGATCCATAATATTAATACGAAGAGCTTCGACGTAAATCACATAAAGAGAGACATTTGTCGACGCGTTTCGAACCAACCAGTGTGGTTCATCGTCAGGACAAGTTGAAGAAACAGATATAGCTTAGCATGTTAAATAGTCTGAGCAGAGACTCCAACGGCTAAATCGACCAACAACTAATTTTGACCTACGGACCCAGGTCAAATTACTATTCATTAATTTAATATTATTATTATTTTCATATTAATACATAAAATATTTTTAATGGTTAGTTTTAAAAAAATTAATTAATATATATATATATATATATATATATATATATTAAAGTTATAATATTAGGATATTAATACAAAAGTTAGGATTAAAAATAAATAAAATAATATTAATGGTTAGTTTAAGAAAATAATTCACCTATTTATTTAAAATATTCACTAATTATTGTTAATATAAAACATATATATATTAATCATTCATATATATATATATATATATATATATTTCAATTAAAATCATATAGTTAATGTTAAAAATAAATAAAATAATTTAAATGGTCAGTTAAAAAAGGTCATTAATTTAATTTAATTTAATTATTTGTTATTATATATTAATAATATAAGTAATTTTTTTTGTTTAATTAAGTTATTTATTAAATATAATTAATATATTTTTGATATTAATATATTATTAATATTAGTAGTCAAAATATTATTATTAATTTAATAATATTATTAATATTAATATTAATAATAATAATAATATTATTATTATTATTATTTATGGAAATAAGTTAAATTAGGTAAAATATATAGACAAATAAAATACTTTTAATGGTTAGTTAAAAAAAAAACTAACTATAATTTAATTTATTTATTTAAATTATATATATATATATATATATATATATATATATATATATATATATCAAAGTAATAATATTCAGTTATTAAGATAAAAGTTAGGTAAAAGAGAAAATAAATTAAAATATATAATAATAATAATATATAAATTAGTTACGAAAGAAATAGTAAAATACATAAAAATGATAAAATACTAATATATATTCGTTAATAACTATATAAAGATTAGTTTCGAAAAATAATAATAATAATATGTATTAGACAAATAAATAAAATAAATTATCTAATAAATATATATGTAAACAAAACAAAACAAAAAAATAAATAAATAAATAAAATAAAATAAAATAAAAAATAAAATAAAAGATAAAAATAAAAATAAATAAAAATAAATTTTAAAAATAGTCTTAATAAAAATAAGTAATAATAAAACCACGTAAATATATATTTGTTAAGACCATAAGTACCAATATCAATCAGGGAAAAGGGGGACGACTCAAAAATATATTCGTTAATAGATAAATAAATAAAAATATACATTAAAATAATATAAAATAGATAAATAAATAAAAATAATAATAATGAGTAAATAAATATCTGCTAAGATTATAAATACCAATATCAACTCGGGAAAAGGAGCGAAAAAAAAAAGAGGAGAAGGACTGGAAAGAGTCCAGAGCAAGAAGGATAAACTAAAGGAGACCGGAAGGCTCCAGGGGAACGACGAAAGTGAAAAAGATGAAAGGGGGGGGGGGGGGGAAACTAAGATGAAAGTGCAGGGATCCAACATCTACTGATCTTCCAGCCGTCATCTCTATTGAGATTGTTAGGTCTTCTTTCAATCTCAATAGCTTCCCTGAGTTTACGATGATGGAACTGGGCAACTTTGGCAACAACCTTAGCCTCCTCAATACAAACGTGATGCTTGGTCTTCACCACATGCTCTGCTAATGCTGAAGACTTGGTTCTCCCATGTCTTAGGTCAGCTGCATGTTCGCTGATCCTCTAATGGATGGAGCGCCCCGTTTCCCCGATGTAGGGGGTCCCACAAGAACAAGGGATTAAGTAGACACCCTTCATGTCCTTGGGGTTAACGGGATCTTTTACCGATCGGAGGGAATTACGAATTGTGCTGAGGGGTCTTTTACCGATGGATGGGATCTCTCCTTCTCATCCGCGTGATCTGCTTGGCTCGATCGACCTGAAGAATGGCGCGGTTGATCTTAATGATGATTATCTGATTCAGGACCGGAGCGGTGCTGTTGCAGACCAGGTAGGTAGTTCGATCTCAGTTTCATTTGAGCCGGATCGATCCGCGTGCCAATGGCAGTCGGTTAGCAATGAAGGGTTTAACGTTAACGATCAGAACTCGTTGATGTTTTATAATAGTCGTTATATGAATTATTTCGATAGTCGTTATAAGAGCAGTTTGGAAGGTATTGTGAATAATAATTCACATAAGCTTAATTATATTAATAGGAGTTATAATATTATTAATAATAATAGTACCCATGGGTATGATAATAAGGATATCGTTAATAATTGTTCCGTTGTGAATAATGATAATTACATTAGTTTTAATAATCAAATTAATGATATTAATAATAACAATCATCCTTGATGCAGGAGCATCAACATTAGCCAGCAATGTGGAGGATTGTCCACATGTTGTGGCTAATCACAGTTAAATTCATTTACTGTTACCGAGAAGGATGACTTCTCAAATTGTTAGTTATTGTAATAAATAAGACATTGTTTTATTTAGATTAGGGATAAGATTTGTTAGCTTAGGTGTGCATGAGAGCTAAGAGATAGAAGATTGCTGTTAGATCTCTTAGAAATGAAAATGGATGCGATATTTTATATATCGGGTTGAATTCCCAAGTCAGGTCCAGTTCTATATCGGTGGAACGATATCGCATCGGAAACCTTAGAAATGAAAGTGGACGCGATATTTTATATATCGGGTTGAATTCCCAAGTCGGGTCTGGTTCTATATCGGCAGATGCATATACGTGTATAGCGCGTCGAGCGGTCGCCGATCGCGACGAATTACCTTTGGACGGAGGCGGATGCGATAGAAATATCAACTGTGGTGAATTGTAGATCGGGTCCGCAACCTCATCGGGGGTCATCGGGTCCGCGATATAATGTTTATGGTGGTGACGGTCGATATCGGACTTGCCGAAAATTGCAAAGGTATATATATAAATTGAAGTCTGGTATTTTGATTAGAGTGGGTTTTGTATTGTTCCCATATATTTATATATGTATGTGGGCGCGGTTATAAAACGGGGGTTTTATATATATATGATTCCCATGTATTTATGATGGGTCATTCCCGATTCATGTAATATGGTGCTTGCGAGCTTTAGAGCTCGGGTGGTGGCTTCCGATGGGTGATTAAGAGCGCCGACAAAAAGGTGGCTTTGATTCCTCATATGTCCATGGTCATAAAAGGCTTAAAGCCTTAAGCGCTTCCGATAAAGCCTGTAGGTTGTTACCACAGGTCAAGGGCCGATTTTTATTTGAAAAGGGGATTTTGGGTAATATCCAAGACTTCCTTTTCATCAATCCTTATAATAATAATATCGTTAATAATGGGTATGACAATAAGGATATCGTTATTAATTTTTCTATTGATAATAAGGATATCGTTAATAATAGTATAGATACTAATAATAATGGGTCATATGATAACAACGATAATATTAGTATTATTAATAATGACTGTAGTATCAATCATAGGGATTATAGTATGAATATTGTTAGCAATAACAATAATAGTATTATTAATTATTTATATAATGATGATAACAATATGAATAATAATAATATTAGTAAGAATAACAATAATAGTATGAGTAATAATTATTCTATTAACATTAATAGTATGAATAATATTAGTGCTGATAACAGTTTAAGTATTACTAATAATAATATTTTATTACATGATGATAAAGATTTTCTTAACCATAACAAGAATGTCGATAACAATGAGGTTTTGAATGGGGACCTGGTTATTCCTCCCCCTTCTTCCCGGAATAATAAGGTTGTTAACCTTTCTAGTTTTTCTTTCTCTCCTTCTATTTTTAGCCTTTTAAGCAAGGGTTTAAACTTTGCCCTTGCCCCTAGAAGCATCCCGGTGGATGACATTATTTGCGACGTAGAATACGGGATTAGAGATCTTCCAGAGAATATCAAGGACACTATTAGGCAGGATTGTGTTGTCGTCCTCCGAAAAGCTAAGCCCCCTCGGAAGAACCTCAGCAATGAGGAATTCTCTGCCCTGAAATCCTTAAATCAGAACGAGGATATTGTCGTTCTGAAGGCTGACAAAGGAGGGGCTACGGTCATCCTTAACAAGGATGATTACCGTAAGAAGATGTTAGATCATCTTCACAATAGTGGCAGTTATAAAAAACTGCCCAAGAACCCTCTGAAGAAGATTTCGAGGACCGTGGCTCTTGCCATCAAGTCTAGTAGCTCGGTGAGTTCCCTGTGCCACAAACTCATTGAGAGCAGTCCCATTACTCCTAGGATCTATGGGTTACCTAAGATCCACAAGGAGGGGGCCCCTCTGAGGCCTATCGTCAACACCATTGGTGGTCCAACTTACCTTCTTGCTAAGTTCCTTGCCCTTAAACTTAAGCCCCTAGTCGGCCGCACTGAGTCCTTTGTTAAAGACTCTGCTTCCTTCATTAAGGAGCTTAAGGATATTAGGCTGGACCCTGAGGACATTCTCGTCAGCTTTGATGTGGTCTCTCTTTATACTTGCATCCCTATAAAGGAGGCCTTGGAAGTGATCTATCGCCTAACAGATCCTGATACCGCGCATCTGGTTGAGATCTGTCTCACTTCCACTTTCTTCTGTTTCGAGGGTGAATTCTTTGAACAGACTTGTGGTGTTGCCATGGGCTTCCCCCTTTCCCCGATTGTTGCGAATCTTTTTATGGAAGATTTCAAAGCCAAAGCTTTAGCCTCGACTCGTCTCCTTCCCAAGCTTTAAATGTTTGGTCAATTTAGTGAAGTCTAAATTGCAACTTTTAAATGTCAACCCGGGGCTCGTAAGCTGATGAAGTGATGTGTACTGTATGTACTTAGGCAACTATTTCTTAAGTTTTTGTCGTTTTTAACTTTTTAAGTTTGTTTTGAAGTCTATTTCTCCTACAGTGATGTGATGGAAATGAAAATAAAGTGAGTGAGGTGTGTGAGATTGTGATGAGTTCTAGATGATTTCTTAAAGCTCAAAAAGTAATCTACGAGGAAGATTTGAACATCAACTGAAATTAAATTACTCTTAAAGGAAAAATGAAAGCATCAAATGAAGGACTAATGATCTTGGCCCAGTGTCTATGTTGCTGCAAGAAAATGAAATTGAAAATGACATCTACATTAACTTAAAACAATAGTCCAATGCTTGATGAGAGCATTGATTTTGAATGTACACGATAGTGTTGGCGGCTTCTCCCCATAGGAACTTTGGAAGTCCTTGATCATGAAGTGTGGCACGAGTGGCTTCTATAATGGAACGATTCATGCTTTCAACAACACCATTTTTCTCAGTAGTGTATGCAGTAGTAGTCTCCCTCTTGATGCTAGCTTCCCTGCAATAGTCATTGAATTCATTTTACTCATACTTCGCTCCATTATCGGTCCTCGATCAAGCATTGATTTTGAATGTACATGATAGTGTTGGCGGCTTCTCCCCATAGGAACTTTGGAAGTCCTTGATCATGAAGCGTGGCACGAGTGGCTTCTATGATGGAACGATTCATGCTTTCAACAACACCATTTTTCTCAGTGGTGTATGCAGTAGTAGTCTCCCTCTTGATGCTAGCTTCCCTGCAATAGTCATTGAATTCATTTTACTCATACTTAGCTCCATTATCGGTCCTCAATATCTTGATCTTCTTCCCTGTTTGATTTTCCACAAAGGCTTTGAAGGCATGAAACCATGAGAATATTTTGTCCTCCTTCTTCAAGAAATATATCCAAGATTTGCGAGAGAAGTCATCCACAAAGACAGCAAATATAGATATCCTCCTAATGATGTCATAGGCAACATTGCCTTGTTAAAAAATCGAATGGGACGAGCGAGAGGAATTACAGGAGGTAAATCCTCCTCATTTACTGCCCCTACATTCAAATATCCCTCCATCAGTTGAAAGTACAAACATCCAAGCAAGTGAAGGTGCAAACAACCAAATAAGGAGTACTAGAAGGCAACCAAGCAAGTGAACTCTGCTGAAAAATCTAAAGTAGACACCCAAGATAGTCAGAATGAACCAATTGCAAAATTTCAGTGGTCTTGCTATCACTTGAGGGGAATAGTCCCCTTGTATGTTTTCCCTCGACACATCCCTGACATACACCTTCATGCTCTATTTTGAATTTGGGCATACCTGTAACCATTTTCCTTGCATCGGGTAGAGCCTCATAGTGAAGATGAGCAAATCTCCGGTGCCATAGTTCAGATTGAAGAGATGTGTCACAAGACATAACTCCCAGTGGACTTCCTCCAACTTGATATAAATTGTCAACCTTGAATCCAAGAGTAAATGCTTCTTTGAAATTTATTTTCCATACACGTACCTTTGCATTGATGAATGCCACCTTGAATCATTTGTCTTCCATTGCTGAGATAGACACTAGATTCTTCTTTAGATTAGGTACATATAGTACTTCTTGAAGATGAATGGTGTTACCTTGATTCAATTGAAGGGTAACATTCCCAACTCCCTTCACGAGATAGGTGGCATTGTCTCCAAGGATAATTTCCAAATTTGTATCCTTCTCTATTAGATTTGAAAGAGCTTCCTTGTACCTGGTGAAGTGCCTTGAGGCACCACTATCAGTCAACCAATTTCCCAAAGTATCCGGAGGAGAGGCAGTAGAGAGGGTAGATATAAGATAAAATTCCTTTTTCTTAGAATTTACAACATTAGACTCATCATACCTGGAGTTTCTTATTCTTTTAGAAGCTCAATCATTTACAAGTTGAGTAGCGGAAGCATTCCTTTTCCCTTTGTTGTTGAACCTTCCATTTCTTTGATTGTTGTTGTTGCCCTTGGAATGATTGTGATCATCATCATGATATGTGTCCCTTCTATTTGGACACTCCATGGCATAGTGATCAAACTTGTTGCAAATGAAGCATCTTCCCTTCCTTCTATTTTTGAATCCAGACCTTCCTTGACTTTGCTTCTTTGAACCTACATTGTTCTTCCTGTTGGCATGAGCAGAGAATGCGGTAGGATTATTCCTATTCGAACGCATCTCCAATAATCCAATTCCATCATCCTTGTTTCTTCTTGAGAACATCTAGTCAACAATTCTTCAAAACCTAGAATTTTATTGTTATTGAAAATAGTAGTGTTGAACACATGCCATTCGGAAGGAAGACCTCCAAGGGCAATGAGAGTGAGCTCCCTGTCAGCAATAGCTTCACCAATCAAAAGAAGATCTCAGTAATCCTCAAAGTAGGATTGAATATCCTCACCTTTTCCCTTCTTTATATCCTTCAGCTTGTTCTTGAGGAAAAGAATTTGACTTGCATTGCTAGATTTGAACATGCCAACCAACTTGTCATATATCTCCTCTGATGTATTCAAATCGGAGATGTAAGCAACTAAGTGCTTATGAATAAAATTCCTGATGATCTTCTTGGCTTTGACTTTAGCCTTCTTGTACTTTGACTTAGTAGCAATTGGTGCATTTGAAGGAGGTTCCAGAATCTTTCCCTGCACATAATCCATGACATCTTGCTCTTCTAAAGTCAAATCAAGAGACATCTTCCATGCATGATAATCAAACTTATCATGAAGCTTATCATCAGACTTGAAGTAGGATGTGGAGGCCATTGAGACTTGTTCTTGATCAATGATTTCTCCTCTTAGTGATTGCTCTTCACTCTTGCTTGGGCTTTGTCTTCACCTCACCTCCGATACCATGTTAATTTTAAGATAACAATGGTATGTTCTATGCGTGGAGCAAGTTTACTTCAATTTTCTTTATTAGCCCAATATCATATCCAGTATAGCAATCACATCAACATGATAGTAAAATGCAGATAGAACATAAACAATAACAATGGAAGACAAGCCAACACAAGAGGACACAAGATATGGCACCAGCGAGGGACAAACCCCAATGTGGGGAAACCCTTGATCAATTCTTTTTATAATTATTCAAAAGTTTAGCAGAGAGAGAGAGAGAGAGAGTACAATTTACAATCTTCACTTGCCCAAACTGATCAGTCAAAACAATAGAAACAGAAAGCCCCAACCAAAAAGTCAACGTTGGTCAACAGGGCTGAAACTGACCTCCAAAACAACTTGGTCAACTTTGGTCAACTCGACCTCCAATAGCAAGATAATGCAACCCAAAACAATTTGAAAATAACCAGTCAAACTTGGTCAACAAAGTCAACGCAACAACCTCATTTAGGGAAGTCAACATTGGTCAATGCAGGGGTCAAATTGCCTCGATGTTTGTGCCCATAAGAATGGTTTTCCCAAACAAAAGTCTCCCTCACAAAACTGAAGTCAAACAAGGTCAATGCTAGTCAAAGTCAACCTCCTGAAATTTCGGTCAAATCTGGTCAACGCAGCAACTAGAAAAGACAATCTTCCTTTCGCACGTGTGGAGAGAGAGAGGCCCAGAAATCCGTACCCAATCAAGATGAGAGAGAGAAAGATGAATGAGATGAGATGCCAAAATTAGGAGGCATCTTGTATTTATATTCAATGTTGAAGGCTGGAGGAGGCTAATTTGATGGCTGGCCGACCTTGACAATTTGTCCATAACCAAAATAAATTCATAACTTCATTTGTACATGTCAGAATGGGATGATCTTTAGATGATGAATCCAAGAAAAATATTAGTTACCTCATAAAAGCTGTCCAAAGTGATGTTTGACCTAGTTGCCAAATTTAATAGTAATAAACCGACTTGATCTTTTTTGTGAAGCCGACTTTAGGAGCATTTGTTTGGAACTTCTATAAAATTCCTAAAGCCTTCAATGGATGCTTGACCTATGAAAATTGACCCAAGCATGAAACCCATGCTCTAACAAGTCAATTTAATTAATAATAAAATTTATTTTCATTATGACTCAAGTAAAATTATGAAAACCGAACCTAGTTACATTCTTCAACACTTGTCTTTCACAAGAGGTGATCATCTCCCTCTTGAACCGACTTTCAAGAGTCATTATTGGCCATTATCTATAAAACAATGTTGCCTTCAATGTTTCCATCAACTTCATTAGCAACCAAGCCTAATTGAGGCTATTTATCTAGGGTTATGTTTAAATCTGTCACAAGTGCTAGAACAATTTCTCATTGATCATGATAGGGTTTCAAAACTACAAAACTCAACCATTTATCTTATTGCACAGTTTCTTCCAAACCCAAACCTTAGGATGTTCATTAAACCCTAATAACCAGATTGTCTAGGGTTTTCTTCAAACCCTAGTATTCTTTAGGTCTCCTCCATCTTCTCTTACCCTCATCAATGGTGTCTTGACAAGGGTGATCTCAATGACTTTTTCTCAGACTAGATTTGCTACCATGTTAAATTTTTCTTTTGGCTATATTGTTCTTTGCTCTAGATGATTGTATTTTATTATTTACATATTGAATTCACCCCACAACACCATAACATTATTCAACAACATATGCTATTATATAGAAAGAAAAATATCATCATCAATGCAACGAAACATTAAGGAACAATAGAGGAAAAATATTTACGCATAGAGACACCAAGATTGGTCGGAGACTAGGGCAAAATCCCACAAGGGGGAAAACCCTTTCAAATTATTCTTCTTATTAGATTGTCATTAAATGTTTCAGCAAAGAGAGAGTACTATAATCCAATTCTTTATCCACAAGGCTATCCAGCAAAATCTACCAAACAATATCCCAAAGATGAACTCAACAATAATGCTAATCAAAATAACTGTTCACCAGCTTGAGGTCAACTGTCGGAATCTGTGGTCAACTATCAAAATCAAACCCTAGGTTCCAACCAGAGAGAGAGAGAGAGAGATGTGCGTGCGACTAAAACATTCCAACCGAACACATAGGATTGTGTGCCTGCGGTTGCAACCAAAAGTATCATGTGGCAACCTTCCGACTGAGAACGGAAGACCGTAATCACACGTGCGAGCTTCGGACCCTGCAATTTCAGACTTGTGCGAACCAACTTTCATGAACCAACCTTATACCTGTGCGAGCCAAAACAAAGAAAGAAGAATAATTGATGATCTGAAATGAGGGTCACTTGACTTGTATTTATAGCCATTTGAGGGTGTCTGAATTCTTCTTAGGGCCGACCTGTCTTTTTGTGCACATGTGAGTTTCTATATTAAAAATAAGTTTTTCCTTAACCAAATTAAATTCTTCAAGGGCTATGAGGGGCCTTTCTTGATGAAGAAGACTTTCCATTGGAGGGAATTTGTCCTTGAGTTGCCAAATTAGCATGGAGATTCTTGACATTCTTGTCATTTCACCTATTAAATGTGAATAAAAAGCGAAACAAGGGTTTAGTATAATAATCTAACTATAATAGCAGAAGAAAATGACAAAACCTTAATCATGATTTTACAATTTGTTACTTACGCAACTTACCGAGAATGCCGATGATTACTCGCAGTATAGTTCTGGCATAGAAGAGTAGCCTAAGTCCTGAAGAGCAAAGGAATTAACACTAATTCCAAGTCTAGCTAGTACAGAGAAATGGAAAGAAATTTGTTGTAGAGCAGAGCAAAACTGTCAAAACACCAAGGAAAATGACCGATTGAATCGACAGAGAGAAGGTCGATAGGGCCTAAACCCAAACCCTAGCAATAATCACAGTTGGTTTGAGATTATTATGTTACAGTTGCCGATTGAGAGTCCACACGTTACCATGTGTAGAGATGTGAAAACAAGTGAGTAATTGTACTTGGGACAAATAATATGTCTCCACATAATTAGATCTTGTTCATGTGTTATGGTAAACATGATATTGTTTACTAAACATGAAATGGTAACCAAAGACTTTTGATCACATTTCATTGCAGGATAGTAAACCGTTGAAGGTTTCTATTCCTATAGGTGTAAAGTTATTTGCTAAATAGTGTCCCAATACACAAGAGGAGGGAGAGGACATGTCCCGTGTTTCATATGCAAGTGTAGTTGGTAGTCTGATGTATGCAATGGTCTATACTACATGTAGTGGGACTATTGATCAGATTTATGTCAAAACCTGGGAAGGAGCATTGGACAACAGTGAAGTGGGTTTTTAGGTATTTGTGTGGCACTAGTGATTATGGTCTGTGCTACTAAGGAAGACCAGGATTGGATAGACTTTTGGACATCCGTGGCTTTGTTGATGCAGACTGTGCTAGAGATCTAGATCAAAGAAGATTTACAGGTGGGTATGTGATTAACCTATTTGGAGGTGCACTCAATTGGATGAGCAAGACACTGTAGTGGCACTTTCAACTATAGAGGCAGAATACATGGCAGCCACTCATGCAAGCATGGAAGTAGATTGGTTGCAGAGATTGTGTTCAAGTATGGGGTAAGTACATTGAGCTATAAGGATAGACTGTGACAATCAAAGTGCAATTTTTTTGGCAAAGAATCTTGCTTATCATTCAAAGACAAAGCACATTGATGTTTAGTATCACTTTGTGAGGGATATGGTTGAGGACAAAAAGATGTTGAATACTGTAGATGCATTGACAAAATTTGTGAGCACTGAGAAGTTTTTTTGGTGTAGAGAAACAATGGGCATTGTAGGGGTGGACCAATGACTAAGCTCTCTTGTGACCCCCTGTGTGGAAAAAAAAACAAGTGGGAGAATGTTGGGTGTGTGTTACATTCTTTCCATGACTAACCCCACTGCAAAGCGGGGGTTTAGAGGGGGGAGGTAGCCCCCCCATTTCGTGGAGGTTTGCAGGGGGCGCTATAGTCCCTGTGCACGGGGTTTGGGACAACGCGCTGGGATTTTTTTTGACCCTATATTAGGTGGGAAGACCTACCTATGGTTTTGTGCATGGGTTTCACATGGTTTTGGGCATGATGGTTTTCTGCCCATGGTATTTGTAGATCCGGTCAAGGGAACTATGGTTATGTTCTAACCCAAGGTTAATGGATTGAGGTTTATGAATGCTTCGACATGTATATATGTGTTGGAACATTAAAAAGAATATAATGAAAAATCAATCTAGTAATCCTGGTTTTGGGATCCAAGGGAAAATCTCCGTGTATATTTGTTTTATGTTTTATGCTTTTGTCATTGTTTATTTTCTGTTTTAAGAATTCATTTGCAGATAATTTCTGTACAGGGTTAAAACCTACAAATAAGTTGTAAACTTGTATCATCGATGATTATGAATCATGATTGTATGCATAATGTTGCAAATTACAATGTGCATGTATGATATAAGCGGATATATCTAATATCATAATATGATATGTAACATGTTCTTCGTGTCCTGTTTCGGGGGGTCACTGTGTCCCATGTCTGACACTCGTATTTGCATGTCCCTGGTGACTTAGATGATTAGTTATGCTTTAAACATTGTGTAAATGATCCTCTGTGTATAAAGAACCCCAAGAGCACCCACATTTTGATTTGATTTCCCACATTTTGATTTGAGTTATCATTGTTAGGTGGAGGCATTTTAGTTTCCGTTTGTATACTTTGCTTCACCTCCATCTTTTCTGTTCACATGCAGTTTTTTATGTATACACAATGCAAGTTGGAATATGAGATTCATGACAATTCATGAATGACGTTGTGATTGTTTATATCCTTCCTTTTATATATGTCAAGTGCAAATATATTGTTTCTTGATGAAATTGGTTTCATTTTCAGTCCAAAATTGTAGCTTGGGTGCATTGCAGTGTGAACGATCTTCCATATGATGCTTCCTTATTTTGAAGTTTAGATAGTTGTGCAAGCTGTGCTATGCACGAGATTTTTAAAAGAACATATAGTACCGTCTTTACAGTCAAAATGATATTTTCTTATTTTCTTATTCCATTTCTGCAGATTTTGTTGGTTCATGTGCACAACAAACAACATAAACACACAACAGAAAATCAAACACATATGACACAGTATTTAACGTGGTTCACCCAACCAATCTGGGCTACGTCCACCAAACATAGGCATCAGGAGTTTATTAATCAAATTGGAGATTACATCAAGAAATCCTCACACTCTCTTAGCAAACATCCGAATGGTTGCCTGTTATATAGCCTAGAGAATCTAACAGCCTCATTAATTCCCTCACATCAAATATAGGAGGCATTAACTCCCTCCCAACAAACTGGAGTTAATCTAGGAACTGAATTCCTATTGTTGTCACCTACAAAGATTTCTGCCTATTTCACTTCAAACAGAAAATCTCAACAATCTCCACCTTGACAACAATTCGCCTGATGCCCTGTTATTATTATTTTATCTTTTCTGCAAGCCAAGAGAAGCCAGACACCAGCGTAGCTTCTCCATCAAAACTGGTTTCGTGAACATGTCTGCACAATTCTCCTTTATATGCACCTTTTCAAGAGAGACTCCTCTTTCAGTGATAACTTGTCTTACAAAATGATACTTAATTGGAATATGCTTTGATTTACTATGATAGGCCGGATTCTTAGCCAAATGTATTGCACTTTGACTATCACAAAGTAACCTGATGTTGTCCTGTAACCTACCAAACTCACCAAGCAAACCTTTCAACCAAACCGCCTCTTTGCAAGCATGCGAAGCAGCAATGTATTCTGCTTCAGTAGTGGACAAAGCAACAATGTTCTGTAGCTTTGACATCCAGCTTATAGCTCCACCTGCAAGAGTAAAGACGTACCTTGAAGTTGACCTTCTCTTATCCAAATCACCTGCAAAATCGGAAGCAACATATCCACAAACAAATTCACTACTCTTATTGTAAGAAATACAATAACTACTTGTGCCTCTCAAATACCGAAGCACCCATTTCACTGCTGACCAGTGTTCTTTACCCGGATTTGCCATGTACCTGCTGACAACCCCAACTGCATGTGAAATATCTGGTCGAGTACAAACCATCACATACATCAAACATCCTACTACATTGGCATAAGGAATTCGAGACATATAATCCTTTTCTTCATCTGTATTAGGACATAAACTCGAGGAAAGCTTAAAATGGGAAGCTAAAGGGATCGACACAGGCTTCACATTGTTCATACCAAACCTCAAAAGTATTTTCTCAACATACTTCTGTTGTGATAGCCACAACTTACCATTACTCCTGTCTCTGAAAATCTCCATGCCCAAAATCTGTCTTGCGGCTCCTAGATCTTTCATATCAAACGTCCTTGCCATCTGAGTCTTCAACCTGTTGATTTCTTCAATGCTTTTGCTTGCTAAAAGCATATAATCAACATATAACACTAAGATAATGAACATGCCATTATTTAACTGCTTAAAATACACACAATGATCATATTCACTTCTTACATATTTCTGACTCAACATGAAAGAATCAAACTTCTTATACCACTGCCGAGGCAACTGCTTCAGGCCATATAATGACTTCTTGAGCCTGCAGACAAATTTCGCATTGCGATGCTGAACAAACCCTTCCGGTTGTTCCATATATATTTCCTCATCTAAATCACCATGTAGAAATGCAGTCTTAACATCTAACTGCTGCAACTCCAAATCAAACAAAGCCACTAATGCTAACACAATTCTAATTGAAACAATTTTAACCACTGGTGAAAATATCTCATGAAAGTCTATGCCAGCTTTCTGAGAAAACCCTTTTGCAACTAGCTGAGCTTTGTACCTGTCTTCCGTATCATTCACACCCCGTTTCAGCTTGAAGACCCATTTGCATCCCACAGTTTTCCTGCCTTTCAGAAGCTCAACCAGATCCCATGTACCATTCTTACCTAAGGCCATCATTTCTTTCTTCATGGCTGCTTTCCATTTGTCACTATTTGAACCTTCTACAGCTTCCTGATAACACAAAGGTTCATCATCATTAGCGATCAAAGCAACTGAAGTAACATGATCATCATACCTTCTCGGACGGCGTTTGATCCTTGTAGACCTCCTTAAGAATGTTTCTGGTGCTTCCACAATTGGCTGTCTATCAACTGTAGGAATTTCTTCATGATCGCCATCTGAGACCTGTTCATGTCCTCCATCTAAACCCTGTTCATAATCTGATTCTGAAACCTATTCATGACTAGAATCTGAACTATGGTCGTTATGACTATCATTAGAAATGCTGTCAAACTGAATATGCTGGAAATCAGATACATCATCCTGTTTCAATCTTCTATCTACATCTAACTGTACAAGAGAGGATTCATTAAACTTTACATCTCTGTTGATGATGATTTTGCGGGTAGTAGGATCCCACAATCTATATCCCTTCGTTCCATCACCATACCCAACAAAGATATACCTTTTAGACTTTGGATCTAATTTAGTTCGCTGATGTTTAGGCACTAGAGCATATGCATCACAACCAAACACTCTGAGTTTAGAATAGTCACAAGGGTGTCTTGTCCATACCTCTTGCGGAACCTTGCAGTCTATTGCCGTTGATGGAGATCGGTTTATCACATAACAAGCGGTTGCCACTGCTTTTGTCCACAACTCCTTCGGCAACCCGGCGTTACTCAGAATACACCTTGCTCTCTCTAGAAGAGTCCTGTTCATGCGTTCAGCAACTCCATTCTGCTGAGGAGTATAAACCGTGGTCTTATGTCTTTCGATCCCTGCATCCTTGCAATAGCTGTCAAACTCCTTGGAGGAAAACTCACCACCATTGTCAGTTCTTAAACATTTTATAGTTCTACCAGTGCTGTTTTCTACCAATGCTCTAAACTGCTTGAAAACTGTAAAAACATCAGACTTCTTTTTCAACATGTAGACCCAAACTTTCCGAGAAAAGTCATCAATGAATGATACAAAATAAGACGAACCACCATATGAAGCTGTAGGAGCTGGACCCCACACATCTGAATGGATATAATCAAGTATGCCTTTACTAGTATGTTTGCCTGTTTTAAACTTTTGTTTACTTTGTTTTCCAAACAAGCAATGTTTACAGAAAACTAACTTTCCAGATCTTAGATTAGGAAGTAACTTACGGTCAGCCAAAATTTTCAATCCTCTTTCACTCATATGCCCCAATCTTTGATGCCATAAGTGAATGGAACTACTGTCCTGCTCAGACACCGACACATGATCTGACCCAGTTCTACCTTCTAATTGAAAAAGATTTCCTACCTTCTTAGCCTTCATCACTAGTAAGATACCTTTATAGATTTTCATAACTCCACCTTGAATTACAGTTTTATATCCATTTGAATCAAGTGCTCCTAATGAAATCAAATTTTTTCTTAAATCTGGTACATGCCTCACATCAGTTAATATTTTTGTTGTCCCATCAAACATTTGCAGTTGTATGCTCCCAATTCCCACAATATTACATGTTACATCATTACCCATGTACACAACTCCATCATCAACTGATCTATATGTTTTAAACCAATCTTTATGAATACACATGTGGTTAGATGCCCTGGAATCTAACAACCAATGTTGATCATGTTTTGAAACATTAACAGACAATACCTCATCACTCATACCTGAACCTGATATTGAACCTGTATCTGTGGTGTTGGCTTCCTTCTTTTCTGTTGAAGAGCCTTCTTTAGCAGCCTTCTTTCGCTTCCAGCAATCCTTTTTCAGATTTCCAGCCTTGCCACAATGCCAGCACTTCACCTTGGGCTTCTTTCCTTTGGATTTTGAGCGAGAGTCGCTATGCTTTCCCCCGGAGTGTCTCTCTCGTGAGCGACCTCTGGCCATCATTACCTCTGATGTAGAGGTGTCTGCATTCGCCCTCTTCCTTGTCTCCTCAGCCAACAAGGCTCCAACAACATCATCAAACTCAAGGATTTCTGATGTACTAAAGCTTATGGAAGTAACAAAGTGATCCCAGGATTCAGGCAAAGAACATAATAGAGTTATTGCCTTATCCTCTGAATCAAATTTCACATCTAGACTGTTTAATTGCACCAACAAGGTATTAAAAACATTCAGGTGATCAGCAATTGAGGTACCTTCTTTCATCCGCACACTGTAAAGCTGCCGTTTCAGGAGAATCCGATTTGTCAAAGATTTCGTCATATAGAGCTTCTCAAGCTTTGACCACAAGCCTGCGGCGGTTTTCTCTGACACAATGTTGAACAGGACATCATCCGCCAGACATAACCGAATTGCACTCAGAGCTCTATCGTCCATCTCATCCCATTCATCCTCCGTCATGGAAGGAGGCCTTTTGTTTTTCCCCAACAGTGCTTTTGCCACACCTTGTTGAACCAGCAGATCGTGCATCTTCACCTTCCAGATCTCAAAATTATTCTTGCCATTAAACTTCTCAATTTCAAAACGGGCACTTTGAGTTTTCGCCATTTGATATCAGCAAAAAACACAGTAATCTCCAATATAAACGTTTTAAATACCAGCAATTAAAAAAAAATTGCCTATGCCTTTAAAACAAAATATCTTCCCTTCACAAAAAAATTGTCTGCCTATGTCTTTGTACCTTTTCCTTTAAAACAAAACTGCCCTTTGCACTTATATTACTTTTTTTTTTTTTTTTTTTAAAAACAAAGAAACACTTTCATTTTATTTGTGAAAATTCTGTACCATATAGTTTGAATACCTATATACTGAACGTGGGTTTCCGAATTAACAGATCTGAGTCACGACCGAAACATATCCACAGGGAATTCACATTGCAAACTTATGTAATTCAGTCAATCTGTGCAGGAGGAGATTCCTTTATATATGCAGAGAAAGACAACCCACTGTGACAAATTAGGCGACAGTTAACCTCTCTTGACAGATCTGGACTACCTGATATTAACCCGAATCCGACTGTCTCACCAACCAAATCATTTACTGAAACGGTTTCATGGCATTCTGGCAATTTAAAAAACACCGCGCAGAGACAATTTATATGAATGGCATTCGGTCATTTTAAAAAACAACACACGCGCAGGGGCTATTTCATATAAATGACATTCGGGCCTTTTTTTTTAAAAACACGCGCAATACCAATATATTAGAACCGTTTGCTTTTAAAAACATCATACGCAGTCCCAATATATATCACATCCGTTGGCTAACCGTTTTCAAATACATATACACACCGTGTTAAATATGAATCAACGCCGTAGCTCCTCCAGCAACGTGCCAACGTGCCACGCCGATCCAGTCAAACGCACCAATAGCACGCTGGTTGGGTGCCACCCCTTCACTGCGCCGATCGACCGAGGCTTGAACCTCTGCTCCAGTCTCACGACAGCCACTCCAGTCTTTACACAACGCAATGTGGCAGGTTCGCTTCAGCAATATACAGCTCCATGCAAAAGAGCAGCAAGCACCAATTCAACGCTTAAGATCTAATGCTTTAGATTAGAAACTGCTTTAGGATAAAATCTAAATGCTTTAAGATTAGATCAGGTCACATTAAGATTAGAAACTGCTTTAACGTTAAAAAGCAATGAGCCTTTTGCTGTTTCTAATAGCAGTTTCTAACATTCTCCCACTTGACTCGACTATTCATAATATTAAGTATTGAACATCATACTATGATAAATTGCTGAGAGTTATGGCGGTTGTGCACTATTAATTCAATGCATTCCCTTCCATATACTACAATACCAGCAATCCATCAATTCATACTCATAATTTATATAAAACAACTTAATGGTCCACATAATGTCTTATATCATAATGATTAAACATAATATCTTTATAAGACTCTTTCTTGTTTAAAATTACATAAAATACGTATTACTACATTAAAACAAGAAACACATGATTGTATATCAGAAACACATAAAAGAGCTCAGAATGTCACACATCAATTATCATTAATACAACCAAGACCCATTCTTTGAACATGTTCCTTAAATTGTCTTGGTTGTAACCCTTTCGTCAAAGGGTCTGTAATCATAAGTTCTGTCCTGATGTGCATGATTGACATTCTTTGTTTCTGAACCTCATCTTTCACAACAAGATACTTCAGTTCCATATGTTTGGCACCTTTAGAGTACTTGTCGTTCTTTGAGAAAAATACTGCTGCAGAGTTATCACAATAAATTTTCAGCGGCTTGCTAATGGTGTCGACAACCGCAAGTCCTGAAATAAAGTTCCGCAACCATAATGCATGAATTGTGGCTTCAAAATATGCCACAAATTCTGCCTCCATAGTGGATGAAGCAACGATAGTCTGTTTCGCACTTTTCCATGATATGGCACCTTGAGCAAACATAAACAGGTAACCAAAAGTCGATTTTCTAGTATCGATGCATCCAGCAAAATCTGAATCGCTATATCCAATCACTTCCGATTCATTGGATGAGCATGTAATCTTTCGTTGAGAGAAATTCCTTAGTCTCATGCAATATACTTAAATTATTTGCAGCAAGCAAGACGTCATCAACATAAAGGACCAGATAAATAAACTTGCTCCCACTGATCTTTCGGTATATACAGTGATCAACCGTATTTTCCTTAAAACCAAAAGATGTAATAATGGTATTGAACTTAATATACCACTGCCGGGATGCTTGTTTAAGCCCATATATTGACTTCTTAAGTTTACACACCAATTGTTCTTTACTTTCTACAGAAAAACCCTCAGGTTGATCCATATAAACATCCTCATCAAGATCTCCATTCAGAAAAGCTGTTTTCACATCCATTTGATGCAACTCCAAATCATAATGAGCTACTAATGTCATTATTATTCTTAGTGAGTCCTTTTTCGAAACAGGAGAAAATGTCTCATTGTAATCAACACCATCTTTCTGAGTGTAACCCTTAGCAACAAGTCTAGCTTTATACCGTTTGATATTACCACTAGAGTCGTGTTTGGTTTTAAAAACCCATTTGCATCCGACTCTTTTACAGCCATGTGGTAACTCAACGAGATCCCAAACTTCATTCTGTTGCATGGATTTCAGTTCTTCTTTCATGGCATTAATCCATTCCTTTGACTCTTTACTTTCTACAGCATGTGAAAACGAAACTGGATCCTTATTGATTCCAATATCATAATCTGATTCTTGCATATAAACCACATAATCATTAGAAATAGCTGACCTACGATTTCTTTGAGGTCTTCTTAATGCTACTTGTTGTGGTTCATGCATATCAGCATTATGTAAGTCATTTCCTTCAGGAAGTACTTCTTCATTTATATGTTGTTCATTATCATCATGCTGTTATACAACAGCTGGAACAACATTTGGAGTAATAGTAGATGGAGGAACTATTCTAGGTAATGTAACATTTACCCTTGTTTCTTTATTTCTACTATTTCTCTTCTAGTACTCCCACTGACTTCACCATTCTCAATGAATCTTGCATTACCAGTTTCTAATTGCCTCTCAACTTCATTTACAAACGTCTCAAGGACATTCACAGATTGAGATTTTTCATGAAGCAAATAGACATAACCATAACGGGAAAATCGTCAATAAAAGTGATGAAATACTTTTCTCCATTAAAGGCTGGAGTGTCCATAGGTCCGCAAATATCAGTGTGTATTAGTTCAAGAAGCTGGCTGCTTCTAGTGGCTCCTTTCTTATTATGTTATTATGTTTGGTTTGTTTTTTAATACCATCCACACATAATTCTAGATCACTAAAGTCCAAATTTGACAAAATTTCATTACTTACTAATCTCATCATTCTTTCTTTGGATATATGACCTAGTCGTTTATGCCACAAGAAAGCAGAATTTTCATTCAACATGCTACGTTTTCATCCAACATTATTTACTACATTCAACAAGGAATTCGCATAAGTGTCATTCAGTTTCAATTTATATAAACCATCAATTAGAATACCAGAACCAACATTATCAGCATTCTTATATAAATCAAAACAACTAGATCCATTCATACATCTAAAACCAGAAATATCCAATTTACTTGCGGAAATAAGGTTTCTAGATAATGAAGGTACATAAAGGGTACTGTATAAGTTTAATACATATCCACTTTCTAGAATTAGACGATAAGTCTCTTTTTACAGATATGACATTGAACCCTCTTTAGTTCCTTCTTTTCGTCATCCTGCCCATTCTTAGCAGGTGCCTTTTCCTTCTTGAAATGACTTGATTTTCCTTTCTTTTCTTTACCAGCTTTATTACTCACAAAACTTACTGAGTGATTCACTTGATTTTTCAAACGTCTTTCTTCCTGAACAAGTCTACTGGCCAATTCATTAACATTCCACTTATCCTTTATAGTGTTATAGTTAATCTGAAAAGGTCCATATTCAGAAGGTAGCGAGTTCAGGATGAACTGGACAAGAAAAGAATCCTCTACTGTAAGTCCCAGGGAGTTTAACCTTGCTGCAATATTAGTCATCTCTATAATGTGCTCTCGCATAGTTCGCGACCCATCAAACTTCATGGTCGTGAGTTCTGCCATAAGAGTACCAGCGAGTGACTTATCAGCTGAACGAAAACGCTCTTCCACAGACTGCATATATTCCTTAGCACTTTCTGTTTGTGGAATTGTTGACTTGATGTTGTTAGCAACAGTCATCTTAATAAACATAAGGCTCAATCTGTTACTGCGTTCCCATGCTTTATGGTGTGATTTTTCTGCCTCAGTACTATCTCTTGTAAGAGCAGCAGGCTTATCCACAAGGAGTGCCAAGTCAAGATCCTGAATACCTAAATGGAAATTGACTTGTTCTTTCCATTCAGAAAAATTAACACCAGTGAACAATGTAACAGATGAAGCATGTGTATTCATGGTAACTCCTGCAAATTAAAAATAACTATAAGCTCATAACTAACGCGATTCGGATGTAGACATAATAGTATAATATAGCACTCCTTTGGGTAGATACTATCTTATACTTAACATAATTAAATACCAAAACATAAGCAGGTAATAAATATATTCAATCAAATAGAACTGACATCTTTGGATGATCAATATTTATTTAATCAAAATATCTATTAAACCTCATCATGTCAACTAGTTATAGAACAAGACTTTCCTTTGGGTAAGTTCTCAGGTTCTATCATTAGTGACGCCAGTTTTAATTGGTATTTTGTAACTGGCAATTTCTATCAATAATCATTATGTCACTTATGCACTAAATGATTATTCTGATTTTGACCACTTTGGTGATTAACAAAATCATAAATCTCATGTGCATAAATGATTTATAACACATACTTGATGCAAAACAATCAGTCACAGAACAATTACTGGGAAATTCGAAGATTTCACAATCTTTCAACACTCAGAGATAATTCGAGGTTCTATAACTAGGCTTCAAAACACAGCATGGCAGCCTTTAATGCCTAACGGCTGTATATGCTAATCGTTAGTCTTCTTACAGTGCACAAATTCGACTATATGAGACAAACTTAATCCATCCAAACACATGTATGTTGCATCCATATTAACCATTTCTCTGCTATACTTTCAAACAGGTCCTGCCCTCAAAGGATGTGAATCGAAACAAATATGTTTCGACCAAACCAAATCTCTTCAATTTTTAAGAAAAAGAAACACGGATTTGTCTACTAAGCGATTAATGGTGGAGTCAATAAGAGATAAGAGAAGATACATAACCAAAGGCTTCGACTATACATGACGTGACTTTTTTTTGTCAACTGAAGTGGCCCTTTGGAAATTTAACCAATCTTATCAACCTATTATTTGACTACTTGAGTTCGATAATGTATTTCTTATATTCACCGCATTTAATACATTCATTACAGCGAACACACAATGATAAATGCGGCAATTTCTATATCACAGGGAGATTCATATATGCGGCAATTTCTAGGTGACCTGGACGGGCCTTGTCATCATTCAATGGTTGCATGCGCAGGACCAAAAACTTTAATTATAAATCCATGGAGACAAAGTAATCAGAACCATCGTAACCGCAATAAACTTTTGGTTAAGTATGCACAGGCGCCATTTACACACATAAGAAACATAATCTAAAGCATTAGATCACGCTGCGTATTCTATCCCTCAAAATCCCAGCATGTGAGGTTTTGATCTTGGTCAAAAAAAAAATTCAAACCAAAGAAATTAACCTTCGGACTTATTCCGCAAGCTATCAACATCAAAATGAAGACTTCAGGGCTCCGATTTTAAAATAACATGAGACCGCGTCAAGAGAACAGTGCTCGCTCAATCACATGAGTAAAGCACAATCACATGAGTAAAGCACAGGACAGATCAATTGCAATTATAGGAAATATTCAGTTATTGATCAGTGGCTCTGATACCAAATGTAAAAATCTTAACTGACAGCCCAAAGATCATCAATACCGAATATTTCACAACCAGAACTTAATATGATAGATGACATACCTTGATTAACAACGGAAGATGTAATGGCTGCCATCTACTTTGATCTGACTCCTGGCTGTTCCTCTTCTTCAGAATTCGGTTTCTCTCCTCTTGCCCTCACTTCCTTTATGTGCTTCTTGATGGAGAAGAATGCAGCTCTTGTGTGTGGGAGAGAGAGGACCCAATCCTTTATATATTATTTAACTCTAATCTGGTACGTCCATCATATACCAATTCAACGCTTAAGATCTAATGCTTTAGATTAAAAACTGCTTTAGGATAAAATCTAAATGCTTTAAGATTAGATCGGGTCACATTAAGATTAGAAACTGCTTTAACGTTAAAAAGCAATGAGCCTTTTGCTGTTTCTAATAGCAGTTTCTAACAATATACAGCTCCACGCAAAAGAGCAGCAAGCACCAAACGCCCCAGCGTTACAGCTCCAGCCATCCACGCACAGAACAATCCACGTCTCCAGCGCTCCACCTTCAACAGTGCGCTCTTCCAACTTGCTTTGATACCAATTGTTGGTTTAGGTGCACAACAAACAACATAAACACACAGCAGAAAATCAAACACATATGACACAGTATTTAACGTGGTTCACCCAACCAATCTGGGCTACGTCCACCAAACATAGGCATTAGGAGTTTATTAATCAAATTGGAGATTACATCAAGAAATCCTCACACTCTCTTAGCAAACATCCGAATGGTTGCCTGTTATATAGCGTAGAGAATCTAACAGCCTCATTAATTCCCTCACATCAAATATAGGAGGCATTAACTCCCTCCCAACAAACTGGAGTTAATCTAGGAACTGAATTCCTATTGTTGTCACCTACAAAGATTCCTGCCTATTTCACTTCAAATAGAAAATCTCAACAGATTTAGAATCCCAACCAAGCGGTATTGCTTGCTTTTTTTTTAAACTGCTCTAAACGAAGATATTCAATGTAGAAACTGAGTGAATATTGGAATTTTGTAAAACTAACTATTTTTGTAGCATCCTTTTGTCTTGCAGGATTCACATGATGCCCATGAAAGAAGGGAAACTGTGACTAACCAAATGAACTCTACGTTTGATAGTCCTAAAACCCGTGAAAATGCGCAAAATGAAGAGATGCAGGTGACAAAACAGCATTCTGGATTAGACAATTATCTGGATCTTTCTAAAAATGATGGCGAAAGTCCGAGTCCACCTACACGCACTTACTCAAGTATGGAAGAATCCAATGTGGGCAAAGAAGATTCTCGAGGTCCAGAAAATGCCAGCGATGAACCAGTTCAAAAACCTGCTAAATCTCCTTTTGCATATCAGTTATCATCATCAAAACCAGTCAAGTCACTATTCAGTTATCAGCTAACTTAACTTTCGCTGCTTTCTTGGATTGTCAATCATATTTATGTTCTTTTGGTCCCCATTTTCTGTTGTAATCTATCGAGAAGAGTTGTATCTGGAAGTTATCAGAGAGATTTTTCCAAAAGGTTCGTTCTAGTTCTAATCTTAAATTGATTTCCGTAAATTTATTGTAGCTTTAGTTTTCAACGGATAATTTGACAGTCCTCTTTGAAAGGAGCTCGAGTCAAATGTTATGCATAAAACATAAACTCAACTCAGTGGAGTTTCGACAAATTTCCCTGTAAAAAGCTTCTAATGACTGCCATTGATTTTCAAATTGAGGGCAGTGCAGATTAGTTCACATGCTGGACTGTGAGCATGTTAGAGACTCTCACGAGGCTTGACAAAATAACTGAACTGTTTTATGGCATCAATTTTTGGGGATTTATGTTTCTCTTCATGTTTTCCTATTTGGGGTTTGGCAGAGTAATTGGAGAGGTTGAAATTCACTAGAAGAATAGTAGTGGAATTGATTAGAAAAATCCAATTACACAAAAGATATTTTGATTCAGATTTTTTTCTACTTTGTTAATTTGTTAATGCGAGTAGCACATGGTCAAGGATGGATTTATGTTTCTCTTCATGTTTTCGTATTTGGTGTTTGGCAGGGTAATTGGAGAGGTTGAAATTCACTAGAAGAATAGTAGTGGAATTGACTAGAAAAATCCAATTACACAAAAGATATTTTGATTCAGATTTTTTCTTACTTTGTTAATTTGTTAATGCGAGTAGCACATGGTCAAGGATTTATGTCGTATAGTATATCACTAGTGACTTTTACCGGCAAGGTTGCACCATTGGTTAACATGAAGTTTTGCTTATGGTTGTTGTTTTTAGGTCAGAGAAGGTAAGGAATTCCATGCTAGATCTCTCGATTTGTTTGAATGCTTGCACCATTGGTTCACATAAAGTTTTTCTTTTGGTGGTTGTTTTTAGATCAGAGAAGGTAAGGCAATTCCATGGTAGATCTTTCGATTTATTTGAATGTTTAGTTTAGTTCATGAGATTGATTCTCTTGGTGGTTGTTTTTAGATCAGAGAAGGTAAGGGAATTCCATGGTAGATCTTTCGATTTATTTGAATGTTTAGTTCATGAAATTGATTTTCTTGGTGCATATTGATATTTTTTCGGACTGTCAATCTCTATGAAAAACTGTGACCAATGCAAAAACATCTTCATGCATTGATTTCAATAAGCAGCCACTCATTGATTTCCATAAGAGAATGCATTTCAATAAGCGGCCACTCTCATTGATTTCCATAAGAGCCCCTCTCTCTCTCTCGCTCAGATGGCAGTATCATACAATTTTATTCTTGTTAAATCTACGGCTAGGATTGTGCACCTTGTACAATTTGTATGTACAATTTGAGTGGGATTAATGGTTGAGAGCATGCATTTTCTCTTGAGAAGTCACATGCTCAAAATCCAGGGAGTAGAGAATGTACACATAGAGAATATTGCACGTTGAGATTCCTTGTGCCACAAACAAGGTCTTATACACCAATTTGGTGTCTAGCATGATTGCGACTTTAAAAAAAATTATTGTTAGTATTAGTATTTCATGCCACAATAATTTCGGTGCTATCACTCCAGCAAATATACATCCTAGACATACACCAGATATAAGCATCAATTAACATTGCACCATGTAACTTCATCATAGCTAGTTAAATATGTAGAAACCAACACACCAATTCAATAAATAACTCTCATTGTAGCTTTATACACCAATTTGGTGTCTAGCATGATTGCGACTTTAAAAATAAATTATTATTATTATTAGTATTTCATGCCACAATAATTTCGGTGCTATCACTCCAACAAATATACATCCTAGACATACACCAGATATAAGCATCAACTAACATCACATCATGTAACTTCATCATAGCCTGTTAAATATGTAGGAACCAACACACCAATTCAATAAATAACTCATTGTAGCTTTAATATTATTTAAAAAATAAAAAGACAATAACCTCATTACAACACATTAAAAAGAAAGTTCTCTATTTTAAAGTATGCTCCATCATACTGTCTAAAATAACCTAATGCCTTTGTCCTTTTACACCAACAATGGATCACAACCATAAGCTCTCAGCATGAAACCTATGAAATAGATATTTCATGCTTCCTCTTGTAATGTGATAATGATCATCCAACATGTATTTGAGTTTTTATTTTTTCAATAATTCTACATAAATCATTCATATATATATATATATGGAATGATAACAAGATAGAGGGATGCATTTATGCTTTGTCGAGTTTTTATTTGTTTAATAATATATATATATATATATATATATATATATATATATATATATATATATAGAATGATAACAAAATATAGAGGGAGTTATTTGTTGTTGCATAGCTTGCATCTAGGTTAACATTAGATTTTACACTTTGTTAAAAATGCACTCACAATTAATTTATCTATGATGGTCACATTGAAATGGAATCAAGTGTGCAAAGTTTTTAATAATTTTTGACAGATTTTCATTTTTTTTTATGTCAAAGATATTTAGTACATACACCAGATATAAGCATCAACTAACATCACATCACATAACTTCATCATAGCTTGTTAAATATGTAGGAACCAACACACCAATTCAATAAATAACTCTCATCCAACATGTATTTGAGTTTTTATTTTTTCAATAATTCTACATCATAAATCATATATATATATATATGAGATGATAACAAGATAGAGAGGGATGTATTTATGCTTTGTTGAGTTTTTATTTGTTTAATAATTCTACATCATTATATATATAGATATATATATATATATATATATATATATATATATATATATATATGGAATGATAGCAAAATATAGACACAGTTATTTGTTGTTGCATAGCTTGCATCTACTATGGAATGATAGCAAAATATAGACAATTATTTGTTGTTGCATAGCTTGCATCTATGTTAACATTATATTTTACACTTTGTTAAAAATGTGCTCACAATTAATATAACTATGATGGTCGCATTGAAATGGAATCAAGTGTGTAAAGTTTTTAATAATTTTTTGACAGATTTTCATTCTTTATACACCAAAGATATTTAGTATTGAACAAACCATAATACCCATCAAACTATGGAGTTGTAAAGGCCAACAATGCAGTTATAAGGGCCTTTAACATCAAGTGCTTAAGATCACAAGTGTTTTAATATTAGATATTGGGATTATTATTCAGTAGTAAAAACAATCAGATACATGTCATGCAAGGGATATTTCATGAGTTAAATACTCATGAAACCTTTGAGGGGGAAAGTGTATTCAATTGTTTTATTGTGTGTTCTTTTATTATACAGTTGTTCATTGTATCATAATAGGTGACCATAACAATTATGTCATATTTAGATAGTCAACCCAGTCACCCCCCTAGCTATCTCCAATAATATCATCTTAAGTCTCTTAAGTGATTATATGAGATCCTCTATTCTCTCATTGTTCCCATCTTTTATTTATATGTAGGCTTTATTGGGGGTATACATAATTACAAAACAATCATATAGTTTAAACATTTCCATGATTAACAAATATGGGATCACTGTTTAATACGGATTAAGTATCAACTCCCTATTCTTTGCATTAGCATTTATTATGCACAAGACAACATCTTGTCATAGTTAGTTGTGTGAGGTGTGTAGGAGGGGGTTTTGTGAGGTTCGATCTAATGCATTGAATGCATATAATTTCCACATCAAGTTCTAGTGGCTAACCATTGCTTTTACTTGTTTATGTTGAAATTTTAACCATGTCTGGTCTATAATTTTATAATGAGTCAAAAAAGAATTTAGCGAGTCAAGAGAATTATTTTTATCATGTCCCATTTGGATATTTAAAATAAAGGAAATTAAATTTTTTAAAGTATGATTTCGAGTCTCCAAGTTGACCAAGTCGACCCTTTCAAATGAGGCAACCATTACATATTGGCATCATTTCTCCATCATTTGACAACCAATATGGATATTTGTGGAACAAATTCTAATTAGTAATCAAGGCATAGTTTTTTTCTTCAGCCATGTGAAGAAGCCAAGCTCCCTTTCGGATGAGGCAACCATTACATATTGGCATCATTGCTGTACCATTTGACAACCAATTTAGATCTTTGTGGAACGAATTCTGATCAATAAATTTAAAAGAAAGGAAATTAAAATTTTGGAAGTATGATTTCTAGTCTCCAAGGTGACCTAAATCAACCCTCCAAAAGACAAGTTGGATCAACCATTAGAGGCACTGTTTTGGATTAGGTAACCATTACATATTGGCATCATTGCTCCATGATTTGACAACCAATTTAGATCATTGTGGAACACATTCTAATTAGTAATCAAGGCAGAGCTTTTTTCTTCAGTCATGTGAAGAAGCCAAGCTCCCTTTCGGACAAGGCAACCATTGCATATTGGTATCATTGCTCCACCATTTGACAACCAATTTGGATCTTTGTGGAACAAATTTTGATTAGTTATCAAGGCATAGTTCTTTTCTTCAGCCATGTGAAGAAGCCAAGAGAGACAATTTCAAGAACAAATTGAATCTCTTAAACGACGTGCTATCTTTTAGGAAGTTTAGATATCTAAGGCACAAAAGGCTCGTTGATGAGAGGCAATGAGTTTGCTTATCTAGGACAAAAAGTTCACATTCTTTGAGGCATATTTTTATGGTTTGAGGCATATATTAATAAGTCTATAGCAAGCAATATGGTCAGCAAATAAAGCCATTGAATAGGGCATCTTCTGAGAAATGTTAATAAGAATGGAGGCGGATTTGGATGATTTCTAAGATGGTGATCTTCATGGGCAACCTATGACTTGACTAGGACTTCTGGACAAACTTATGGCAAACTATTGTTTAGTGGAGTGCTAACTTGGCATTTGGCCAGCTGGTTGGCTTGTCTACAACTTGGATTTCTCTTATTGACAAAGATTTTATAAGGAGAGGATTGCTAGGTTTTCCTTTGTGGGTTTTACCTTGGCTTGTGGCCTAACTTTTGGTTTCTATTGTCTTTTCATGCATTGTGATATTTAGTTTCTTGTGCACACACACACACACACACACACACATATCAGTCACAAGTAATTATCATGATAATAAATTCTAGATTGCACCCTAATTTCAACATGGCTTCAGAGCTCAGAAGTTGAAAAGCAATGGAATCTGAAGCATTGGGTTGAGTCTTATATGAAATCCAAATCATACTATGACCTATCTTTGTGTTATTTGAGTTACCTTATCATCTTTGTGTTGCCAAGGTCAGGGTTTCTTTAGAACTTGCAATTGGAAGAGGCTAGCTTGAAGACAAAAGAAGGAATGATATCTCAGTAACCTATGTGTCATTTGAAACTGATGATCCAAATCTATCTAAAATTCTAAGAGGTATAACCAGAAGTCTGAGCTCAATGAGGTCTACAATCGATCCAAGTTCTGTCTCTATCTTCTTGATATTTATAGGGTACAAGCTAGAATAAAATTTTCTTCAACAGATAATGACTTCCAATGATCAGTTAACATCAATTAGCATTAGTTCCACATATTCATTCAATATCATTAAATATTTATACAAAAGAAAATATCGACCAATAAACATGAAAGAGCAGTAAAAAATAACCATGAGTCAATGAGACAAAAGACACTAAAATTAGGCTTGAGGGCAGGGCAAAACCCACAGGGAAAACCTAGAAAAAAAGTCTTTCCCTGTGAGAGAGAGTTCAATTCATCAATATATATAGAGAAACCAAAAACAAAAATATTTCCTTGTGAACATATAGAGAAACCAAAAACATAATCACTGACTAGAAAACAAGTGCCAAGTCTCCTTTGATTTTCAACCCACTCCTTCCTTTCTTCGCTAGAACAAAGTTCATATGATGAAGTGATGTATCAAATTACCATAGAGGTGGTCTCCTTTATATAGACTTAAAAGGGAGGTCGAATGGGTGCCTCTTAGGGGCCCTTGAACAATAGGAGGTCAAGTTGATTAATTTAGGAGGCAAAATTTAAATTCAAATTTTCCAATTTATTCATGATGAAAGTATTGACCATGGCTACCATATTTCCTGTTGGACATAGATTGTCATTGATGTCAATATGGTAATATTCAAGGAGGAGACAGAGCCACCAGAGGAGAAAACAACGCAAAGAGCAGACAGAGCCAATGGAGGCATGCAAATAAGTCATTGGAGAGCTTATATGCATGTAGGTAATAGCTATAAACAACCTTCAGATGCAAAGAGAAATTAAGGAGCACGGTCTTTATGGTGGGTAGACGAACTAAATGGAGGAACGAGGCTGACCGTCGGATTGCGCAGATGGACGACAGATACAGCACGACAGGGGCTATCGAGAAGGTGAGGTGGAAGACAATCGCAGGCCGTTGGATCTCGGACGGGCAAATCCAACAGTCGCGGGGCGCGGAAGATGCATAAGGTTTATCGGGTGGGGAGAGTAGGCTTAAGCGGTAAGCGGTAATGCTCGCACCGCCCTTGGGAGTCAAGTGGTATTCATACACGGGCTCGTGATTCCATTAGAACTGTGACACATGGCGGCAGGGAACAGTTGAAAACCACTTTATCGCAAGTTAACGCGCAGGCGGTTCGCGGGATCAGGAGGAGCGAACGTCATCTGATTGCTTTATGAATGATCGGACGGTAGGTTTAACTTCACATGTTTTTTTGACTAATGTGACAGGAGAATGATGAAGAAGTATATATATATATATATATATACTTCTTATATATATATATATATATATATATATATATATATATATATATATATATATAAGAAGTATATATATATATATATATATATATATATATATATATGTATGTATATTGACGACAACGCTAATCGGCGGTTCGGCTATGTGTCACTACCGAAACCTCCGATTGTGATGACGCATGCGAACCCGATGCGGCATTGTGTTATGGTTGAATGCTATATCGCATCCGCCCGTCGCAACAATACACAAAGGAATTACACTCTCTCGAACGATGATTGCGATGTAAGTCACGGACCCGATGGTCCAATTGCAACATGGTTTAATGTAATATCGCATCTGCTGTGTCGCTAGTCTCGTAGGGATGTTAAATCCACCGATTGCGGTAGAGGTATGGACCCGATGGACTCATAAAAAACAGTTTATATAATATCGCGTCCAGTAGGGGAATCAACCATTGGCAATCGACTATGTTACGTGCGAACCTCTGGAAGCGGCGATTGCGATAAAAGGATGACGTGGCATGTGGGACCTCTATATGGATATAGCCTCGTTTATATGGTTTCCGTGAAGTAATAAGTCTGTGAATAAAATATTCTCCGACATATATATTTTTCATATACAAGTCGGCCTCTCCTCCCTATGAACATGTCCCTTGGTGATAGGAAGAAGTCATATATCTATATCTATATCTATATCTATATCTATATCTATATCTATATCTATATCTATATATATATGTTGAATCGCTTCATTTCTGGAATTGATCTCGGGCATCTATATTATGAACAAATAACAGTTCACGACTCGTGAACTTGAAAAGATAAAAAGGGACCTCTCTGATATTTTTTTTAATAAGCATCATTTCTATTGTAATTCAGCCCCTCTTCCTCTTGAACATGTCTCGTGAAGCATTCGTTAATTCGAGTGCAGAGGAAGCTAAAGTGAATGGAGGAGGGAAGCCAGAAGGTCGAGCGAGTGTTGAGGAAGCCGAAACTCAAGCGAGGGAGAAGGAAGCCAAAGAGCCAATGAGTAAGCGAAAACGAATGTACAAAGGCATGAGAATGTATAAAATAGTAAAAACAAAGAACTGTTGTTGTGGTGAAGAACCAGAGGGTGAGGTAGTAGAAGCAGCAGAGGAAAAAGAGGCAGAAAAAGCAGCGGAGGCTGTAGAGGCAGCAGAAGCAGCAGAGGCAGGAGAGTAGGAGTGAGAGAACCTCAACTGAATAGAGTGCAGCAGCATACTAGTGTATACCAAGATTGGGTTGGAGCCTCAGAACTGAACAGGACTGAAGTCATTGGGGGTAGGTGCTCCTAAGTGCAGAACCACTGCAAAACAAAGTTGGTGCTCTGGAGGTTGGAGCCTCACTGAAGTCCAAGTTGGAGCTTGGCAACTATTCACAATCAGATTTATACTTATATTGTATTTATTTCATTGCACTGTCTTGAGTTTTAATAAAAGCATTAATTCCAACTGTTGATTTCTGTGTTCTGTGTATACATATACATATCTATATATGTTTTTGGCAATCACTAGAACAATTAAAAAAAATAATAAGAAATACTGATTCACCCCCCCAGTATTTCGAACAATTGGTATCAGAGCCAGGTTGTTCATACTAGCCTAATAGCTTGAAGAAGGATCTGCAGCCATGATGAGAAATCACGAAGCATAAGGAAGACCTCCTTTGTTTGATGGCACTAACTTTGGTTTCTGGAAGAAAAGAATGACCTACTACTTAATGTCCCTTGGACCTGAAGTCTGGCATTTTGTTCAAAATGAATATCGAACGACTTCCACTCTTCCAACAGACCCAGACGAGAGGAAAGCCTACATCGCAAATGCAAAGGCCATGAACTCCATCACTAGTGGAATCACTGATTCCGAGTTTACAAAAATCATGCACTGTACCTCTGCGAAAGAAATGTGGGAGAAGCTAGTTGGCTTGTACGATGGAGACACAAGAGTAAAAAAGGCAAAGCTTCAAACTCACAAAAGACAATTTGAATGTTTAAGGATGGAAGATGAAGAATATATTGCAGCATACCTCCTCCGAGTAGCTGAAGTGGTAAATTCCCTGAAAGGATTGGACGAAAAAGTTGAAGAAAGTACCACTGTTCAAAAGGTATTAAGGTCTCTTCCAGACAGATTTGACTCCAAAATAAGCGCTATAGAAGAAGCAAAGGATCTAGATTCCCTCAAAGTGGATGAACTCCATGGAATTCTCACTGCTTATGAAATGAGAAAAGGTGGCCCAAGCTCCAAAGATGCAGCATTCAAGGCCTCAAAGTCAAAGAAGGGGAAAGAAAGGAATGACTATAGTGATGAGTCAGATGTGGAATCCGAATTGGATCAATTTGTACAAACGCTGAAGAGAGGATCTAAGCTTAAAGGAAAGTATCCTCTTATTTGTTTTAAATGTGGTAAAATAGGTCATTATGCAGCAAAATGTCCTCATAAACGTGACAGTGATGCTGAAGGAAATTCTAAAAGAATGGCATACAAAAAGAAAGGGTTCAATAAGAAAAACTTCTTCTCCAAGCAAGATGAGTCTGATGAGGATGAGTTTATGGTCATTAAAAAGAAATCAGATGAGGAAAGTGATCATGATGAAAGCCAAGAAAAATTATTCATGGCACTCGCAGATGATGATGACTCAGGGCTGGAAGGAAATGTAGATGAACTATTAATTAGTGCCATTGAAGAAAATGAAAAACTATGAAACAAACTCATTTCTCTCAAAGTGGAAAACGAAGAAATAAGAAGGAGAGAATATTTCTTGGAAGCAAAGCTTAAAGAAAAAGAAGAGACTTGTGAAGAATGTGAGGCCGAAACAGTGTCTCTGAGAAAGGAGTTGGAGCAAATTAAAAAGGGCTGTAAAAGCTCTCAAATACTTGAGACTATTCTTAAAAATCAAAAACCTCAACATGACAAGTTTGGAATAGGTTTCAAAGGAGAATCCTCAAGCACTAAGAATAGTGCGAAAAGCTATGCCGATGCACTTTCCTACAATCCAAAAGATGAAAAAGTATGTTATCAAAAGTGTATCCCAGATCCCAATAATGAAGATAGAATTACTCCAAAGAAGAATGTGGATTCAAATCATGGACACTACAACAAATACAAACCTATACTCCACCAAGGGCCCATCGCAAATCCATAGAACGAGGGAGGAGTAATTCCCAGGAAGGAAATCGACTCAAACCGTGGTTGCTTCAACAAGTACAAAACCGTATTTATTGGACACTGCTTTCACTGTAAAAACTTCGGTCATCAAGCCAAACATTGTATGGCTCACAGAAGTGAAAAGACAAAGCTAAAGGACCGAATAATCAACTCATATGCCCCCAAAAGGCAGGGACAAATAAAAACCTTCAATTCATTTGATCCCTTGACCAAATTTGATCTGATTTGCTCTTTCTGCTACAATAATGGACACTATGAACAAGACTGCCCACCTAAAGGAAGAAAGACGAGTAGCAAGAACTCTAGCATGGACAAATGCGGCCTGGCTCTATATGCTCAAAATAATGGAAACCAGTGGTTTGTAGATAGTGGGTGCTCCAAACACATGACAGGAGACAGAAGGAAGTTTGTCTCGCTGAGAAAAAAGGAAGGGAATGTGTCCTTTGGAAGTGGATCTGGCAGAATTGTAGGAAAAGGAACAGTTACTCTGATCAATGGAAAAGGAAAAGCTCAAGATGCTCTGCTGGTTGACAGACTCAAACACAACCTCCTGAGTGTCAGCCAAATCTGTGATCAAGGACATAAGGTTGTTCTCAGCACCAAAGATTGTGAAATAAGGAACTCTGCCTCAGGGAAACTTGTGGCAAAAGGGGTGAGAACACTAGAAAACATTTACATTTTGAACAAGATTCAAGAAAATAAATGCTACTTGAGTCAGACAGATGAGAGTTGGATGTGGCACAAGCGAATTGGATATACAAGCCTCAAAAATCTGATCAATATCAGCAAGATCAAAGCTGTACGAGACATCCCAAGGCTGTTCAAACCAAATCAAGTAGTATGTGGTCCATGTCAACATGGAAAGCAGCCCAGAATTAGCCACAAGACAAAGGAGCTCTCTACATCGAAGCCCTTGGAGATCATCCATGCTGATGTGTGTGGGCCAACTAGAAATCAAGAACTCCAAGGAGAAAGGTACTTTGTGCTATTTGTTGATGATTATACTAGAATGATGTGGATATATTTCATAAAGTATAAATCTAAAACTTTTGTGTGTTTTAAGAATCTAAAAGCCCTTGTAGAAAATGAAAAAGATTAAAAAATTAAGTGCCTTAGAACAGACAGAGGAGGAGAATTCACATCAAACGAGTTTAGTGAGTTTTGTAATATTCATGGAATTAAAAGGGAATTCTAGGCTGCCAGAACACCTCAGCAAAATGGGGTAGTTGAAAGAAGAAACCGAACAGTCCAAGAAATGGCAAGAACTATGCTATTAGCAACAGACTTACAACCTAAATTCTGGAGAGAAGTAGTAGGGACAGCTGTCTATACACTGAATTGAACTCAATTAAGACCAAATTGTGAAAAAACTCCTTATGAGCTATGGAAAGGAAGACCTGCTTTGGTGAAGTACGTCAAGATCTTTGGAAGCAAGTTCTTCATAAAAATAAATGATGGCTCACCCGGAAAGTTTGATTCTCAGGTTGATGAAGGGATATTTCTTGGATACTCTACACGGAGCAAGGCTTACAAGTGCTATAATTATCGACTGAAGAAAATAGTGGAAAGAATTGATGTAAAGGTTGATGAAGATCTTCCAGAAAAGGAAATTGAAGAACATGAAGATGACTCTCTCATTGAAGAAGAAGAACCTAAAGAGGAAGAAATAGAAGAGGAAGAAGAAGAAGAAGAAGAGGAAAGAGAACGACCTAATACCCTTTCAAAGATGAAGTATGTACAAAGACATCATCCAGAAGAGCAGATCATTGGCGATAGAGATGAAGGTGTGCAGACCCGAACAAGGATAACAATCACACCCAAGAGAAAAGTCATTGCCCTCCTATCGATCATAGAACCAGAAACATTTGTAGAAGCAAGTAAGGATCCTCATTGGGTAAAAGCCATGGCAGAAGAAATGTCCCAAATTGAGAAGAACAAGACATGGGAGCCGGTACCTCGTCCAAAGGACAAAAACATAATAGGAACCAAATGGGTATTCAAAAATAAAATGAATGAGGAAGGACAGGTTATCAGAAACAAGGCAAGACTTGTCTGCAAAGGCTATTCACAAATTGAAGGAGTTGACTTTGAAGAGACATTTGCACCAATGTCTCGTATGGAAGCTATCAAGATGTTCTTGGCATTTGCTTGCTCAAGAGGATTCAAAATCTATCAAATGGACGTGAAATCAACATTTCTAAATGGGGAACTCAAGGAGGAAGTCTACATGGAGCAGCGAGAAGGTTTTGATCTAACAGCAGGAAAGGACTTAGTTTGTAAGTTGAAAAAGGGTTTATATGGGTTGAAACAAGCTCCTAGAGCTTGGTATGCAAGATTGGATCACTATTTACAACAACAAGGCTTCAAAAAGGGAGTGGCTAGAAGTAATCTATACATAAAGACAGATGAAGGTAAGTTACTAGTTTCTCTTGTTTATGTCAATGATCTGATTTTTGCTAGTAATAATGATGAAATGAGCCATGAATTTTCTCAAACCATGTCAAAAGAGTTTGAGATGTCAATGATAGGAGATCTGTCCCAGTTCCTTGGACTTCAAGTATCCCAAACTAGAGCAGAATTGTGTATATCTCAAACCAAATATCTAAAAGACATGCTCAAAAAATATGGAATGGAGGACTGTGCACCCATGAGCACACCTATGACCACAAAATGCAAACTGAGCAAAGATGATGACTCCCCTCTAGTGAATGCAACTCATTACAGGTCAATGATTGGAGCCCTTCTATACTTAACAGCTACACGACCAGACATAATGCAAGTAGTAGGAATGGTGGGAAGATTTCAATCTGCTCCCAAACAATCCCATTTATTAGCCGTAAAAAGAATTCTCAGATATCTGAAGGGAACTTCTGATTTCGATCTTTGGTACCCAAAGAACTCAACACTGACTGTAACTGCATACACCGATGCTGATTGGGCTAGAAGTATAGATGATCGGAAAAGTACTAGTGGAAATGCATTCTTCCTAGGAGACTGTTTGGTATCCTGGCTCAGCAAAAAATAGTCATCCATATCATTATCCACAGCCGAAGCCGAGTATATTGCTGTAGCAGACTATTGTACTTAGATACTATGGATGAAGGAAGCTATAAAATATGTTGACATTTTTACAGATCAACCGATTACCGTCTATTGTGACAACACAAGTGCTATCAGTCTCAACAAAAATCTAGTGATGCACTCAAGAACCAAACACATACCAATCAAGTATCATTTCTTCCATGAACAAGTAGCTGAACAAAACATCGTCTTGGAATATATCAGTACTAAGGAGTAGATAGCTGATATTTTCACGAAACCTCTTCCTTGAGAAGCATTCGAACATCTGCGTCAAAAGATGGGGGTTATTTCTTTATCATCACTCAAGTTCATTCATAAAGATGTAGCAGGATAGGGGGAGCAGTTTGACAAGGGGAGTTCGTATGCATTCCTTTGCCATTGATGTCAAAGGGGGAGAGAGCAGAAGAATATTGCCATCAATAACAAAGGGGGAGATTTTTGGAAACAGATTGTCATTGATGTCAATATGGCAATATTCAAGGAGGAGACAGAGCCACCAGAGGAGAAAACAACGCAAAGAGCAGACAGAGCCAATGGAGGCATGCAAATAAGTCATTGGAGAGCTTATATGCATGCAGGTAACAACTATAAGTAGCCTTCGGATGCACAGAGAATTAAGGAGTGCGGTCTTTATGGCGGGTAGACAAACTAAATGGAGGAATGAGGCTGATCGTCAGATTGCGTAGATGGAGGGCAGATACAACACGGCAGGGGCTATTGGGAAGGTGAGGTGGAAGATGATCGTAGGCCGTTGGATCTCGGACGGGCAGATCCAACGGTCGCGGGGCGCAGAAGATGCATAAGGTTTATCGGGCGGGGAGAGCAAGCTTAAGCTATAAGCAGTAATGCTCGCACCGCCCTTGGGAGTCAAGTGTTATTCATACACGGGCTCGCGATTCCATTAGAACTGTGACGCTTGGCGGCAGGGAACAATTGAAAACCGCTTTATCGCGAGTTAACGTGCGGGCGGTTCTCGGGATCGGGAGGAGCGAACGTCGTTGGATCGCCTGATGAATGATCGAACGACAGGTTTAACTTCACGTGTTGTTTTGACTGATGTGACAGGAGAACGGTGAAGAAGTTTATATATATATGTATATATTGGCATATATATGTATATCGGTGACAACGCTAATTGGCGGTTCAGCTATGTGTCACCACCGAAACCTCCGATTGTGATGACGCATGCGGACCCGATGCGGCATTGTGTTATGGTTGAATGCTATATCGCATCCGCCCATCGCAACAATACACAAAGGAATTACACTCTCCCGAACGCCGATTGCGATGTAAGTCACGGACCCGATGGTCCGATTGCAACATGGTTCAATGTAATATCGCATCCGCTGTGTCACTAGTCTCGAAGGGATGTTAAATCCACCGATTGCGATAGAGGTATGGACCCGATGGACTCATCAAAAACAGTTTATATAATATCGCGTCCAGCAGGGGAATCGGCCATCGGCAATCGACTATGTTATGTGCGAACCTCCGGAAGCAATGATTGTGATAAAAGGATGACGTGGCATGTGGGACCTCTATATGGCTATAGCCTCGTTTATATGGTTTCTGTGAAGTAATAAGTCTGTGAATAAAAGATTCTCTGACATATATATTTTTCATATACAAGTCGGCCTCTCCTCCCTATGAACATGTCCCTTGGTGATAGGAAGAAGTCATATATATATATATATATATATATATATATATATATATATATATGTTGAAACACTTCATTTTTGGAATTGATCTCGGGCATCTATATTATGAACAAATAATAGTTCACGACTCGTGAACTTGAAAAGGAAAAAGGGAGCTCTCTAATATTTTTTTTAATAAGCATCATTTCTATTGTAATTCGGCCCCTCTTCCTCTTGAATGTGTCCCGTGAAGCATTGGTTAATTCGAGCGTAGAGGAAGCTAAAGCGAATGGAGGAGGGAAGCCAGAAGGTCGAGCGAGTGTTGAGGAAGCCGAAGCTCAAGCGAGGGAGAAGGAAGCCAAAGAGCCAGCGAGTAAGCGGAAACAAATGGACGAAGGCATGAGAATGTATAATACAGTAAAAACAGAGAATTGTTGGGGCTGTTGTTGTGGTGAAGAACCAGAGGGTGAGGTAGTAGAAGCAGTAGAGGCAAAAAAAGCAATGGAGGCTATAGAGGCAGCAGAAGCAGCAAAGGCAGGAGAGTAGGAGTGAGAGAACCTCAGCTGAATAGAGTGCATCAGCATACTAGTGTATACCAAGATTGGGTTGGAGCTTGAGGTTGGAGCCTCAGAACTAAACAGGACTGAAGTCATTGGGGGTAGGTGCTCCTAAGTGCAGAACCACTGCAAAACATAGTTGGTGCTCTAGAGGTTGGAGCCTCACGGAAGTCCAAGTTGGAGCTTGGCAACTATTCACAATCAGATTTATACTTATATTGTATTTATTTCATTGCACTGTCTTGAGTTTTAATAAAAGCATTAATTCCAGCTGTTGATTTCTGTGTTCTGTGTATACATATACATATCTATATATGTTTTTGGCAATCACTAGAACAATTAAAAAAAATAATAAGAAATACTGATTCACCCCCCCTCTCAGTATTTCCAACATTTCCAACACTCCCTCTTAGCTAGGGAGGTACTTTTTTTGAATTTTTTAGCTACGGTCAGTCTTCGTATTATATATTTAACATCGATGAACATGAAAAACATGATCTTCATGCTCAAAGTTATTTTTATTTATTGAAAAATGAAATTTAAATTTATTTGAAGCCCCAAGTGTCCAAGTCGGCCTATCTTTTCCTCAGGTCAGCTTTGTCCTCTTTGGCACCCATTCAGGCTCATGTTTGGCTATATATTGAAGCTCTTCGTCCTCCCCAAAGATAGAACTAGCATAGCAACAATAACAATTCGCCTAACCATACAACAGGCAGTTCTGGCACACAAGTTATGTTTGGAAGCAAGATAAAAGTGACATATTATTTTGTATTTTGTTTCTTGAAGAAAGGTCCAAACTAAAGTCTAACAAAGGGAGGAACACTGTAGGTTTGAGTTAGTTTTGTGGTTGATAGAAGGCAAAAGACTATGATTCAAATTCTGTGATTGATAGAAGGCAAAAGACTGTGATTCAAATTCTGTGATTGATAGAAGGTGGAGACTATGGTATTACATTGTGAATAGATGTTCGATTTTTGTGGTTAAAGGTTGACCTTGTGTTAAAATTTGAGAAAAGAAAGGTCTTAACTTGAGTATATTTGAACCTGTGGTGATTGGCAAAAATCCAAAGTTATGTATAGAAGTTTGTGGTGACATATAATAGAGAGATATTTGAACTTGTGTTGGCCGGTAACTGACAAAGATCCTAATCTAAGGACAAAGCTTTGTGGTGACTTATGCAATATCCAAACCTGTGGTTAACAATGGTGACATAGGGTTGACTTGGACACTTGGTGAGGTTGATTTGATATCTCTTTTTGGATTGATTCTCTAAGGAAAGAAGATTGTTGGATTTAACCCTTGTGGGTTTTACCTTGGCCTCTGGCCTATCTCTTGTTTATTGTGCACTATAATTTCTACCTTATTGTCATTGCTATTAGTTGAATTTTAAAAGTGTAATTATTTGGTGAAGAAGAAAGATTAAAAGAATCCCTAATAATTCACAAATAGTTATCAGTATTTCAGAAATAGTACTTGTACGCATTGTACTTCGTTTTTTAACACTTTTCATTTTCTCTCTCAAGATCAATCTCCCCATTCAATCCATAGGTCTCACAACCACAACTTAAGGGAGAGATTATAAGTACAAGTCTCTGTATCTATCAATATCAATCTCCCTAACCAGTCCATAGGTCTCACGGTCACATCCTAAGGAGAGATTAAAGGCTTATCATAAGGAAAGATAAGTAACATCCAATAAGTCAAAAACAATCATATACACATGGTACATCTCCCCGACCACAAATAAGGTCTCAAGACCCACAACCTACTGGAGGAATCCTTATATCAATCCTTGATTATATAGTCAAAGAAGAATCCACATAGAAGGAAACGTTCAACAGAGGTGAGGAGAGAAGCGTTCCAGAGAGCAGTGTGGAAGAGTATTCTAGTGTGGAAGAGTATTGGAACCAACAATGTAGGCCAATTGTGCATAGTTCGACTGTGAGGTGTGTATGCCTACTGTGCGGTGAGACCAATAATTTATGGAAAAATGCATCGAGGGGAGGATACCAACAGTGTGCGTTCCACTGGAATGAAGGGTCACTGGGAGTGCCGATTTTCGTGTGAGGAGGAGAACTAGAAATGCCGCAGAGATGTGCATTCAACACTAACGAAGTTACAAAAGGACAGAGAATATCGCAGACTGCAAATGGGGAAGACTACAGAAATGGCAAAAGGGGGTTACAAGGGCAGGAAAGTTAAAAATGGAGTTGGCTTTGATACCATGTCAAGCCAAGAGGTAACTCCACAACGAGAATTGTGATTTTGCATTAATATTTATCATGGATATATACATGGAGGGAGAGACTCTTGGGCTTCACCTCCCAGTGTCTCTTCATATTCCTAATCTCCTTATTTTCTATTTACATTATTTTACATGAATTTCCTAATCCCAAATATTAGGTGTCAACAATTCATTAAAAACACTGCAGAGGAATACTTACAATGAATTGCATATGGTTTATCCTCTAATGACCGCTTCTACATCCTCATCAATGATGGTTACATGCCCCTCTTTATTGCAGACCCTTGACAAATGAGATTTGAGATGTGTCTTCAAAGCTTTGAACTAGTGGATGTTGTGAATATATCTATATATATATATATATATATATATATATATATATATATATATATATATATATATATATATATATATCTATATATATATATATATACACACACACACACACACACACATTGAAGTATTGGAACTTGTGTGTGTATACCTGAGACAAATGAGCATAAAAGGAGTTGATGTGATACATTGTGCATAGGAGTAGTTGTGCTATAAAAGGCTCGTTTAAAACCTCATGTAGAAGATAGTCCAAGATTCTCTTTTGACTAACCATGATTAAAAGCATTGTGGAAATACTTGTTTGGGTAATGTTTTTTGGAGCTTGATCTCTATTTGAATAGCAAGTTGATCCCAACTATGCATTGGTTGCTGATAAAACTGCTAGGTCATGATTGTATTCCTGTTGAGCTTGAGAGTGTACCTTTTAAGGTATCTGAATTGTTGAGATGTATGTTTAATTATAGAATTCTGGTAAATGTATGAGGTTCTTGTTGCTATAATATATCTCCGTTGTTTGATATATGAGGGTATTATTATAGAGGCTCAAGGACAAAGAAGTCGAAGGCTTGCCAACAAAGTTTGTTACTAGTCACTTGGATGTCATATGACTGTCAAAATTTATTATTATTGTTGATAGATAGACCTTGTTTATCTTTTTGCATTAGTTTGAGAAAGCTAGTGACTGATCTTTGAAGTATTAATGGTCCAAAAGTTTGTTGAAGCTAAGGCATGTATGCCGTTGTTGGAAACACTGTTGAACTACTATGACTAGAAATGTTGATGTAATTCTAGCAGTGTTTGATCGAATTTTGATGCCAATAATAGATTTGTATGCCATGTATTTTTTAGGACCTTTGCAGAATTACCTACAATATGTGTGTGAAATTGACCTTGTCATGATTTATAGTATTACAAAAATGAATGTTTCTAGGGTTTTCGGTTCACATTGACAATGAGCAGAAGAACAATTGATGTATCAGAGATTGGTTGTTAGGCATGCATTGGGATAGTGTGTGCTAGATGTTGGGTAGTGAGCGTATGTGTCACAGTTTTTTTGTTGTTTCCTATGGTCTCATCTTGATTATTGAGTAGTGCTAGGGTTTCACAGTTTTTGCAAAGATCAGATTGATTACTTATTACAGTGATGCTGAGCAATGAATTGATAGAGTTTGATGTTTGTGCATAAGCATATTTGACTGATGTTAGGGTTTGATGTGTAGATTGAATAAGGGCAGAATCAATTAACCAGAGAATATATTGTAGGTTGTTTTGTATAAATTATTGAGCACAAGTGGATCCAATATGAAAATTGTGAAAATGGTCCACCGACTGATTAGGGTGGTAGGGTGGTGCTAGGGAAGGTTGGAGTCTGCATAGGGAATTGGAGCATCCTTTCAGTTACAACTGGTAAACAAGGTGTTGGAGAATCCTTCATATTGTAAACCAATGCATTGGAGCGTTCTTTAGGTTGGATCCTGTAAACCACGAGGTTTGAGCCTCCTTCAGTTGGAGCTGAAAATATTGATGTAAATATTTTGAAGACAAATATTAAGAAGCATTCCATGGTTTTTCTCTCGGAAGAGTTTCCAACTAAAAATATATATTGTCTAATGTCTTGATGTTTGTGCATTTTTGAATGGTGTTGTTTACTATTCATATGTTTTTAATGTTAACAAAAAATTAATGCTATGAAGATTAAAATAAACTAATTGGTAAGAAATATTGATTCACCCCCCTTTCACTATTTCTAGCAATTGGTATCAAAGCAGGTTCCTTCAGTTACAACTTAATAGTTAGAAGGCAACTATTAGAATGCATAGATGGGAAAGTTGAAGAAGAAAGCCACCAAAGGTTCAAAAGAAGACTCTAGTGCTGTGGATAAGGGAGAGAGTCAACTTGGTTATCTAGTTCCCGAGTTTGATGAAGCCAAATATGAAATATGGGAATCCAGAATGAAAGCCTACATGCAAGCTCATGGATACAATGTATGCCACTTTGTTGTTTCTGGAGACACATCTAGTGATGAATCTATAGGGTACAGTAGAAAATCCACAAATGTCATTCTTAGTGCTCTGCTAGACACCGTAAAAGTGAAAGTTGATCAATGCTCATTTGCGAAATGTCTTTGGAAGAAGCTCCATGATCTCTACTCAAAGAAGCATGCAAGTCAAAATGAAAATAATGATGATCATGATTCAAATCAATCACACTCTCAGGTCAAAGTATCCGACAATGATGAATAATTAGAAGTAGACATGGAAATAATACTGACTAATACCTTGGTAATGTATCACACACTCAAAGAACAAGTTTCTCTCTTAAAATTCCAAATGGAGGAAAAAAGAAAGAAAGAGAATGACCTAGAAATCCAAGTAAAGGAATCTGATCAAAGATATGTAACCAAATTTAATAAAAAAAGGAACTCGATGCATCTTTTGTAGAAATTAGGAGGCTTATAAACACTGGTTTCAACAAGATATTTCTCAAAAGAAAAAAGAACATGACACTACCCTAACTAAAATACACAAGTTCAAGAAGGAGAAATTGTTGGATGACAAAAGGAAGAATAATAACATGGGTGAATTGAAGATGAAGGCAAAATAGGTAGATGAATCTCCATGGAACAAAGACACAAGCTCAAAGTATGTAGAGATCAAGACTGATAGTAGGATCCCACAAGGGGAAAATCAAAATGAAGGATAGAAGAAAGTTAAAAATGTTGTGGCTTCAAGAAGTAATGCTGAAGACAAGGATCCTCAAAAGGTTTTACCTCCAAGAAATAATTTCTACAAAATATCATCAATATAGGACATCTCATCTAGGTACCCTAGTTTGTTTAATGGTTATTGCTTCTCATGTTCTAACTTTAGGCACATGGCCAAGGATTGCAGAATGTATGGCAGGGTTGATCATCAAGGACATTATCAAAACCCTATAAGCAATGTTGGATAATCGCATTACAATTTTCAAAGAAAGTATATGCCGTTTGCTCCATCATTTGGGCCCAACATTGAATGTTACAAATGCCATAACTATGGTGATATAGCTTGTATTGCAGGTACAAGATGGAACTTCCATGAGAAATAGACCTAACAGCAAGTGTAAGAAGGTTTGGAGAAGAAATCAAAAGGAAGAAGATCAAGTAAATGAAAAAGTCTCTACAATCATGCTTTCATGTTTTTTAAGGTCAAAAGGTCATGATAATCGACAATGGAAGATGTCAACTTTCAGGATGATTCGACTGAAGAGATGGTTCTTATGTTATTCTGAAGAATCCATTTTGATGACTCCCTATCTTGTGAATATTGAAGAGGGGGGAGTCTATGTAGTAGTAGTTGCAAGTTTGAAGATCTTTCGACAGGATGACCAATGACATATGGAAAGATTTTTTTTGATCAAGCAACATAGTCAGCTTGTGGAGTAGCAAGTTTGTAGAGGAGAATTGTAGAAGGTCTTAGTTGTGGCATGTTGTAAAAATCATAACATGTCAGGGGCAGATAGGTAGTAGATTGGAGGAAGATAGAGGAAGGAATTTTGCCAGGGGGAGTAACCCTTTGCCATTGATGTTAGTGGGAGAGAAATGAAAAGAAGAAGATTGAGGCATGGAGTTAGGAGGAGGACTGATCACATAGGGATTATGTGTTGCCATCAATAAAAAAATGGGGGATTTTTGAGTGGTGTTTTAATTGATGCCAATGTCGGTTCTTGAATTCTCTTAATATTTGTCTAAGTTGCAGTGATTGAAGCTCCAAATCTCTAGAACCCTTGGAAAACCTTGGAAGCCCCCACATTTGTTGATTTTTTTGAAGATGAAGATCAGTTGGGTTGCTCCTAATGTTAAAGTCACATGGAATGTAAACAAGTGGATGATAAAAAATTGAATGGATTATTATTGACATGATATACATTTATAGTACATTTGTGTAACTTTTGGTGTCCACATCCCAAGGTCTCTTGGACTCTTGTGGTTGTTCACATTCTACACTAACCCATAGAGGATTAGGTGTCCAACATTCACCCCCTTAATCCGAAGGGGTATGTATGAGTCCAAGAAGAGAGTTGTAATACAAAATGTGCAAAAATATGCATGGAAACACTAGGCTGAATGTGCTCTCTGAAATGTTGGTACAAGGGGGGTGGTTTAAGGATGACCACCAACACTAGAATGCTTAGTGCAGTTCCCAGAACTCTTCCAAGTTTGGTATGAAGCTCAAGTCTTCTGCTAGAGGACATGTTCTTGATGTTTTGAAGAGGGAAACCTTCAACCAATAAAGGGAGGTCTCACCCCGTATAAAAGGGAGAACCTCAACCTAAAAAGGGAGGTCTCAACTTGTGATGGTTTAAGGATGGCCAACAACTCTAGAATGCTTAATGCAATTCCTGGAACTCTTCCAAAAATAGCAAGAAGCTGAAGTCTTCTGCTAGAGGAAGTTTCCCAAATTATTTGAAGAGGTATCACCAACTGAAGGCATGCTTAGGGGCATATTTGTCTCTGGCTACAAATCTAAATTTGGTGTGGTAGGTTGTGGCTCAGGCTTGCTTGATGTGGCCTTGAAGCTTGTAGATGACCATCGTCTCTCCCCTGTCAGATACAAGGTGAGATGATGGAGAAAATTCAACTGCAAGACTATTCAATATTTGTGAACAAATCCTGTTGTATGAGTGAAATATATTCTTGCCTGTTGAAGCCCGTTGCCAAGAAGCCATCCATCCAAGATGAATCTTTGTTCTTGTAGGAGGTTTGTTTCTGAAGCATTTGTTTGAAGAATGACTAGTTTTATGACAGTGCTTACATGGATGAAGATCAAAACAATGATCTTTCACATGGCCAACTTTGTCACAATGTTGGCATTTAACAAATTTTGACTGTGAATGTGGAGGAGAAAAATCTAGAACATGTGAAGGTGAATTTCCATGAAGGAATCTAACACTCTGAAACTGGATGGGATTTGATTAATATGGAATGTGAAAGGAAACCTCCTTATCATATCCAAGACCTATTCTATGTTTGTTATGGACAAGCTCTTCCCAAGGTCTCATGATTTTCTTGGGAAGTGCAGGCTGAATTTCTGCTTCTGCATGCAATTCTGCTGCTTCATTGGGTACTGGATCTGAATCAACCTCAATCTTACTAATTTCATCACTTGCTGGCTATTGATGGGTGTTTGTTTTAACCTTGAACAAAGGATTGTTTTGAGCAGAAAACAATTTAGAATGACAAATCTGTTGAAGCTCATCTCGTTGGAACTAAGATTCAAGTTGCAAAAAATCAATCTGTTCTTGTGCATCTTGTAGACAAAATCTAATATCAGACATAGTATCTTTGCTGATTTTTACCATCCCATCAACACTGGAATGTATTAGAGTATTCAACAACTCTAATATTCCATCAAGTCTAGCCATCTTTCTAACAAATCAAGAATAAAAATAGGGGAGCAACTAAAAATATCAAAGGCTTCAAATCAATGTCACCAGAAAATCAACTTTTACCAAAAAATACTCCATTTTTTCTTGTAGATTGAAAACTCTTCTATGCGATAGTGATTTCAAATTCTAGGATCATTTGTGCATTACATTTATTTTTCCCCATTCAAAATTGATCACTTGCCCTTCACACCTTCAGAGTTCTTGGCCCACAAAATTTTAGTTGTAGTTACGGTTGAAATGGCAACAAAAATCTAGTCCAAGATATTAAACAAGAAAATGAAAGGCTGAAAAAGTCCTCTTATCTGTGCCCAAAAGATGTTTGGGATTCTTTAAAATGGTAAAATTTACATACACTAAGCCATAACGATCCAGATAGCCCAAAAATTGTCGCTATCCGAGAGAGCTCATGACAATCTTGTTCAAGCCCAAGAAAGAGGACACCAAACCACCTCCAATGCAAACCACAGGTTGCCTTGAACTATTGAACACTATATTCAATCTAATATAGTCACTTTCCTTTCAATGCAGCAACGATCACCATCAAACCTTCAATCGCTGAACTGACTATGCCAAATTAAATATAGGAGTAGAGCTCTTAGGTTGTCACACTTTAAACACAACTGTCAGGTTCAGACCTGTCCACAAGTCTAAGTTCACAGCTCTTGGGTCGTCACTCTTTCCACTGTGGCATAGTTGTTCAACGCATCACACAACAAAGTTTCATCACTCAGGATCGAACCACGCAGGATGTCCCTTGTCGCAATAATGTGGACATTGTTCGACGACCTTCCTTACTGGATAAGCGTTCAACCTTGATTCGTTTCCCACCAGCGCCTCCCACAATGCCTGGAAGTCATGTCCAGTGCAAGGCCAGGGCTGAAGCGAGTTTTGCTGATCTGCGCTCTGGAATAGCGGAGTTCTACGATGAGGCAATGAAGACTGGTGCCTCCTATTGCCACATCTCATAGCACAACAAAGGGTGACAATGTACCAGATTGACTCCAGGCAGGGACTGAGCTCCATGTGCCTACTAAAGCAGAAACTCCAACCCGTCCCCTCATGCTAATAATTTCCATTTGGTACAATTTAAGGAGAGACTGAAGTTCAAACCCCAGAAACTAGAAAATGTTTTTCCACATAGTGCTAGAGCAGAATATGTAGCTGCATCCTCGCCACTTCGGGCCTCACTTGCGCGATAAGCTCGTCTCTAAACTCATGCAAAATGTCGAAGGAACTTGCAGTGGCTGCTATGGATTCGTAGTTGTGCAGTGGGGAGAGGAACCGATGATCGTGAGTTTGACAAACCAGAGCATAAAATTCAGGAGACGACAGTGGTAAGCGTCTAGTCAATTTAACATCTTAAATTGCTCTACATAAATTATCAATCCGGGTATCGTAAACTGATGAAGTGTGGTGCACCATATGTGCTTAGTTAACCTTTTTCTTACTTCGTTGTTTTATAGATTTTATTTTGTTTTGGGATTTTGTTTTTGTTGGTTTCCTAAAGTGTCTAATGCAAATGGAAATCCTATTCTAAGGTCTTAAGAATATTTTTAAAGGACAAGTATGGACGTAGATTTCAAGACAAAGTCTATGTCCCTAATGGTAATTTCCAAAACTTAGCACTTCAAAAGATCTTAAAACATGTTATTGATGGAGTTAGTACTTAAACAAAAGTGTAAATATGAAACTACTTCAATCAAAATAAAATGCAACAACCAAACAATGAGCTAGTGACTATGAAATCCAGTATCCTTGCTGCTGTATAAAAAGAAAACTGAAATTAAAGCAATTCAAAAACTGTAAGCAAAGTAAACTAAATCATATTACATCAAATCATATTTTGACCCCTCACCATTCGACTCGCTCTGGCTATAGGAGGTAATCATAAACAAATTGAGCAATCTGATATCTAATTTACATAAAATGAAACTAATATTAAACTACACATTCATACTTCAACTCACCATTCGACTCGCTCTGGCTATAGGAGGTAACTGAAAATGACATGAGAAATTCAATAACTAACTTGTAGAAAAATAAACTAATATCAAACTACGCATTCATACTTCAATCCCTCACCATTTGAGTTGCTCTGGCTATGGGAGGTAACTGAAAATGACATGAGCAATTCAATAACTAACTTGCAGAAAAATAAACTAATATCAAACTACGCATTCATACTTCAATCCCTCACTATTTGAGTCGCTCTGGCTATAGGAGGTAACTGAAAATGACATGAGCAGTCTAATATCTATCTTGCAGGTAAATGAACAAAACAAAACTGAAAGAAATAAACAGTGCTGGAATTAGAACTAAGAAAATAAATCAGCAGAAGGAAAAGATAATTCCATCATGTCATTAGTCATTAAAAAGCTATGTGAATTACTAATCTACAATCAACCGGTTGAACACACTTGCATGAATTAAAATTGCATGAATGAAAAATCTAATCTATCAAACTTGAAAGCAATCAAATGACATAATGAAATCAAAGCAAAATTTACAAAATGAAATCTACTCTGCCTTACATTCTAATATGCTCCATGACATCTACTTCACATCTCCTTCCATATTGAGAACATCAAAGCTTTATTCAAATTCTTCAAAATTACAAAGTACAACAAAGCTCTCCAAAGCTTTCAAAAGCCATCAAGGAAGAACTACAAACTCCAAGATAAAGAACTCACAAGCTAAAAGACTAACAAATGAAGGAGAGAGATCTCCTATTTATAAAAAAAGATGAGAAGCCATCTCATTAATGAGAGTCCATGAATCTCTCCTTCTACCTCTAGAGTCCTAATCAAAATAGGAACTGATAAGACACATGTCTTCTTAGAGTTACAATACAATTAGGAGATGTGACACATATCCTCATGATCCCATGATTCTTTCCACTCAAATTCGAATTTGGCCTTAGAGTGCCACATAAGGGTCTTCTAGAAGTCTCCTTTCAACCTACACATGTCAACAATCTCAACCCATTTGTTAGGTATAAGCTAATGCACATTATTTTCTAATTTTTAACCACAAATTCACTTAAAAGGCTTAGAATTAATAAAGATTGGAAAAGCATAAATGTGGCCCAATGATAATGAAAGTGGGATGAATGTGGTGACATAGTAGTGAAATGGAGGTGAAATGGAGGTGATATAATGGACATAATAGTGAAAGTGTAATGGAAATGAATGGCATTTTCAAGAGTCAGCAGTAAGTATGGTCAACATAAGCCAGCCATGGAGGAATTCATAAGCACATTTATCAGATTATTTCAATTATGGTATGACTCAGGCAGATCATAGATCCTACCCAAAAATTTCATCGGGAGAACCACAACAGACATCACTACAGCCAGTGGACATGGTGAGGGATTGCAGGTTACCTGGCAGAGGCATCACTAAATAGCCATCTATCTACGCTTACTCTTGGTGAGAATGAGATTTCAAAGGCATCTGCAGCAGTGGCAGCAGAGAGAGTTGTGGAAGGTGTGTCAAATAGGAGTGGCATTCAACAAACAACAGGTACAACAGAGGATCAACTTTCCTTGAAAGATTCTTTGGTAGCTGTTAGGAATTATGCTTAGGCAGCAACACGCATACAGGTGCAACAGTCAGGAAATTTCGGTCGAAGGCAGCTAAAGGAGAATACGTTACAACAAGAATCGATAGAGGAGAGGCATGAGGACAGTGAGTAGAATGACATAATTGACATGTGCATAACACATTATTTCAACGCTCCATCCCAGTGACTTTTAGAATGTAGAACACAATGCACATTCAACACAATTCTATGCATACATCCCACATATTATGCATAGAATTTGATCTATCCAACTTATGCAACATACATATCAAGGGAAATGACCCTTTCAACAAAGAAACAACCCATAGATATCGCCATTGAAACCACAGTCAAGAAGCCCACAGCTAGATAGAGCATATAGGAAAGCCACAAAACTAGGTGGCTTAGATATGGGCAGGCAGGAGTAGGCCTGCTCTGATACCATGTTAAAGTCACATGGAATGTAAATAGGTGGATGATAAAACATTGAATGGATTATTATTTACATGATATACATTTATAGTACATTTGTGTAACTGTTGGGTTCCACATCCCAAGGTGTCTTGGACTCTTGTGGCTATTCACATTCTATGCCAACCCATAGAGGATTAGGTGTCCAACACCTAAGATCACCATCACTAGATTATCCCTGTCGTACCAATTCCAATGATGTATGGAAGGCCTCATGGATCTTCATTGTTTTCAAAATAGTCCCTTCAGGAGATCAAATCCCCACCTAGTGGTCATGTTAGCACTTCGTGAATTTATGTAGGTTGAGGAGAGAAATTATAGAGGTAACCACAAACCACTTTTAGGTTAGAATCTAGCCCTTCTAGCCTTGGAGAGGGCTCTCTCACTAAGGTTTTTAAACTAATATGATATTACGGTAGGTATAGAGCTTAATAAGGTGTGTTTTTTCAACAAGTTGCTGGTAAGAAAGGAGACAAATCCATTGGGAATGGAGTGATGTAAAAGTTATTATTTGTCCAATGAGATGATGAAGAGAGAAAGGGTTTTTCCAAAGGGGAAAGGTAGGTAGTCTTGGTGATGCAATAAAATTAAATCATTGTAGGAGGGTGAGTGTGAGAAAGGTGAAAACAAAACTTAGAGCATTAAAACTGTAAATGAATTCTAAATGAAACTTTAAAAGGATAACACATATTACTTGGGAAAAACTAAATCAGAGCACCATTAAGGTGAATTTTGAATTAAACATATGGTTTTTTCCAAGCATGAAGACATACAATAAATAGATGTAAACACTTAAGACAAACTTACAAGTAAAAATAAGCACAACACCATGAAGATTTGACACATGAATCCTTGCAAATCACCTTCTGTCTTTCATTCACTAGAAAAAATTATTAAGAAAATACAATGCACTCAAGGAGTCTCTCTCTCCAATATGACCAAACGAACCCTCTCTTAGCCTTTTACATATTAAATATATAAAAAATATTCCACCCTCAACCATCCAGGTCGAATTTTCCAACAAGAAACTAGTCAAATAACTAAGTACATCAAACTGTTCACCTACTCTGCATAAAAGTAGGAACTAATTACCAAACACAGTTTTGTATTTAATACATCATAAAATTAGAGAAATTTATAATAAACCACTAACCATACTACCCAAAGGATTTATTCCACATAACAACATGATTAGACAACCTTGGAGACTCAAACAATTCGAAATTTCAAGTAAATAGTGCTAACTGTTCAGTTTCATAGTAAATGAGCTAGTTTCATAAGAAAACAAAGTAGCCCTCCATGTTCTGTATGGTTGTAGCTGTCCTTTGAAAAAACGAATCAAATGGGTATTGTTGAAATGTCTCTAGGATGGTGCTGAACTCTTGAGATAGGCTTCATAGTGTTTGCAGACCTCCTCATCACCTGTAGCAAACTTTCTCAGCAGATTGTTAAGTTTCACAACACCTATAAACTTTCGTAACGCCTTCAAAATTTTGAGCATAAGATGGATTCCTTTGATATAAATTGTTGGAGGCAATAATTAGGTGTTGTGACATCCTTATAACATCCCGCAAGATAACCAAAAACCTCAAAATTGAGTCATCTCCTCATCATAAAAGACTATACAAAATGTGCAACATGCCCTTGCTGTGTTTTTGCAAACTCCATCAAAGTTGACATATTTTTGACTTGCTGAGTAAAAAGACAAATTTAAAACCTCAGTATAATCCTCCAGATGAAGATTTACCTTTGTTCTTGCCTCTTCTAGTATATATAACTTGCTCTTCTTCCTCTTTCTTCCATATTTCTTGGCCTCAATAAGCTGCTACTTTACTAATCTAAGCCTCCTCTTCAAAACCAAGTTCTGGAAATACAAACTTCTCATTTGCCCATGTAGAGGCAAGGCTCACTTCAACTTGTATTTATCTTTTTCAAGGACAGGTTCAACAACTTCTAACTGTTTAAACACATTTAGCTTATCCCTATGATATTTTTCTGCTAGCCAATCTACCTGCTGCTAAACTCCTTCAAGATGTTCCAAGAATTTTTTGAACTCCTTCTACTCATCAAATATGATTTTCTATTATGGTTCAATAGTCTCCTCCATTTGCATTTTCATTTTGGTAGCAAACCTAGTCTTAGGTCTCCTTGACTTCTCAACAGTCACCTGCACATTTTCAACATCTATGATTTGCTTGCTTTTTTCCTTAACAACATGTGCCAATGCTTTCTTTGATGGTTCTTTTTCACTGGGGTGGGTAGTTTCTTGTGATAATTTCTTCCTTAGCTCTCTATTTTATTGCTACAAATAGGCCACTGTTAGGTGAGCTTTGTCCAACTAATCTTGCAAGTCTTTGATTTTATGATCCCTCTCATCAACTTCCATTTCTGCATGTGCACTTTTTGATATTTCAACAACTTGAACAAGTGAAGAATCTATAGGCAATCTTTTAGTTGAAGCTCTTGTTCTCGGTCCCCTAGCCACTTTTTCTACTTCAGGTGAGAAGTGAAGCTCTTTCACACTTCTTTTGTCAACTAATTTTCTTTTAGTCAAATGAATTTTGGTCGAACTAGCTGCTGCTGGTGAGGCCTCTTTAATTGCAACTAATGGGGTATTTTTATTAGTCTTTTGGCTGTTAGAAGGTTGTGTCATCCACCCTGAAGAGATTAAAAATTCCTGCCATGACTTCTCTTTCTTGTCAAGTTCCTTTACCACTAGTAGTTTAATTAATGAGAAATGAAATAGACTAGGTTCAATAGGACTCCCTTTGGCTTGAACTCTATCAACCATTTTGCAAAGACTCCTAAATAAGTAGTAAGGAAGATTCAAAGTTTTTTTGCTTGTAAAATGCATTAGGAGTCTAATATGATACTGGTAAACTTTATTGAACCTCCCTTCACATGTGAAATACCTTTGAATTACCTCCAACAGTTTACTATGGTGGTCCTGTAGATAACTCCTTGGAACAACAGACCCATACCCCTCCTGGTATTGTGGTTTCAGAAAGTATTTGAAATAAACTAAATCTAACTCCATACCCTTAAACCATTCCTCACCCAGTAAAGGGATCTTAGTGGCCTCAGCTATTGATTGGGCTATGACTGGAAAAGTAAGTGTTCCAACCTTTGTCTGCAATCCATCAAAACCCTTGTAAAAATCCTTAGTCACCTGCAAATTGTACCCCTTAATGTTCTCACAAAACCTTAAACACTCCACTTGCTCAAAATCCACTATGATGGATGGGTATGCATTAATGAATGTGATATATTGTGGCTCAAATCGAACAATAACACCTCCCTTGTGCTTCTTCTCCTTTGGAGTTGACATATTTTTGTTTTTGCAGCAGTGAATAGTCTAGGGTTTTGAAACAACTTGTTTTATGCAACAATGGATGAGTGGTGTTATTTTAAAAACCTCTGATGATGACAAAGAGAAAATAAGGTTTACACAAAAACTAATGAATGCAAACTTTCTCAAAAAACCCTAAAGACTTGCAAATTTGCAACAACTGATAGAGAATTTAAGGGGGTAGTCATAAGACTTTGTGAAAAACGCAACATTCCAAGAAATTGAGTTTGAAACAAGCATAACAACTAAGTGAGGGGCTTCAAAGAATTTTCAACACATTGGACAACCTACACATGGAAGCTCTGCAAGGAAAAATGTGGTATTGTCAACGAAGAAAAGCGAAGGATGAAGACTGTGTGGTATCACAACAATTAGGAGAAAACACAACAAATTACCAAAAACAAAACGATTATGAATTGGATTTCTTTGTTGGTTTTGAATAGTTTTGTCGGCTAGTGCATACAAATTACAATTTCTTACAGTTAAGGAACACAAAGTGATTCAATTTTTCAGCTGAGAAGAAAGTTTAGACCTCAGATTGAGAAGCAAGATAACACTGTGTGGAAATGCAACGAGGAGAAAACAGAGCAAAAACATGAACACAACGACTTCAAAAAATGCAACGAGAATTAAATTATTTATCTTGCAGGCTTTCTATGACTTTTCTAGCTCACACATGCAATTTGGGAATTCATGCAGCATTAAGGAACAAGGTTAAATTAGATTTTCACCTGTGAGGAGAATTGACCAATGATTTGTGAGTGATGTAGCATTGTGTGGAAACGCATCTCCCCTGCCTCCTTTGCATAACAAAGAAACACATGCAAACCATGACTTTTGATGGAAATGAAGAATAATAGAGAAATGCAGAATGAAAATCAGAGTTCAAATAATCTTTCACAACAACCTGAAGTGGATTTGATGTAAAAAATCTTGATTTTTAATTGCGATGATGAATGCACAACATCTATTTGAAAATACAATGCTTGAGGAAATGGAAACTAACTGTCCTCATGACTGTTGTACTCATGCTAAGGTCATAACCACTCTTGAAGTGCAATCTAGACTGACCTAACAAAAATTCCAAATCTGTGCCCAATCCTTTGTCATGATTATTCTAATGTAGACTCAATCTCCATATTTAGATTATGATAACCAAGGTTGATGACATGATCCCTAGACTCTCCTATAATGACAAATGACCACTCATGATTGCCAATTCAAATCATGACTCCTTGTGACCTTATAGTTCGAATTATGGAAAAAATAATCTTTTTGACTTAACATATTTACAATGACACTTTGATAAATTTGACCTCTTTATACAAAAATCCATTTAGACCATGACACTCATGAAAACAGGACTAATATTTACAAACATGACCTCAAATGAAATAGTAAGACTAACTTGAACAAGATCCCTATAACATAGGACACTAACAACTCAAAAACCTGAAAGGGAGATTATGTGGCACTACATTATTGGTTTACCTATGGCTCATTTCATTAAGAGAAAAATGTTGTCTAAATGAAGGGGTAAACTATATTTATTAATATTTACATTCTCCAAATGGACCAATTATTAGAAGGACTCCCATCAAAATTTCAACATTTGAATTTAATGTAAAGTGTTTTGGCTCCAAAATCTTTTGAAATTAAAAATTGATTTTTATCGTGGCTTCCTTCCAAAAAATTGAGGTCGACTCCCTCAATAATGTCTCCTCAAAAACTATTTAAAGGTATTTTTTGCTTCCTCAATGCCAAAAATTTGATCCTCATCTAATGTTCTAAAACCACTTATGACCAAGTGAACTCAAAGCACATCTTAAGAAGTGGTTGTTGTTTTGAATTTTGTTTTGGGTTACGGTTTAATATTCTATCATGGGTATACTCTAGGTTCCTTTTCTGTTATAGGAAGAATTCACACTCCTTTGAGGGAATAATATTTGACCTCTGTGAAGTTGTTTTCTCAGGATACATTGACAATAGCCCTACGACCTTGTGTGTTGGTAAAATTTAGATATTTTTGTGGAGTAGTTTCAACCTCAGCCATTCAAGCTAAATCCAAACCTGTATCCACTTGTTTTTACCTTTCATCTAGGATAGGGAAAGAGCACTAATTGCAGTTTGATATTCACTGGAACCATTACACTTAGCATTCAACCCTAGGACAGAGTGAGGAGAAGCCGAGATTTTGTGAGAATCCATTTTCTAGTGTTCATCATTATATTTTCTTGTGGTATAACCATGACAATGTCTGCAATCACTACTAGAATAGTCTAAAGTTATACTTGCGTAGATAGTAAGCACATAATTTTGACTCCCTTTGTGCAATATATATCTGAGATTTGTGCATTAAATTCTTGATGAAACTTGGAGAAAATTGTAGATCACTATCGTAGACTACATGACGAAGTTAAAAAGAATGTTTTATCTCATGAAATACCATGAGTGTAGGTTTTGGATTTGAAGCTTTTCCTTGCATATATTTCGAAGCACCAATCATATTCTTTGAGTTGCTAGAGAGATTTTTTGGGTGGAATTTTCAAAGATAGATGAGCTAAATGGTTTCGAATAATTTTTAGATATCAATGGTGATTCATTCATTGAAATGTCTTGGAAAGGAATACTTATGATGAATCACATATGGTTTATTCTCTAATGAGCACTTCTACATCCTCGTCAATGATGGTTACATGCCCCTCTTTATTGGAGGTCCTTGACAAATGAGATTTGAGATGTGTCTTCGAGACTTTGAACTAGTGGACACTATGAATATACATATCTATGCATTGAAGTACAGGAACCTGTGCGTGTATACCTGAGACAAATGCACATAAAAGGAGTTGATGTGATATACTATGTGTAGTAGTTGTGGTATATAATGATCCTTCATAAACTCATGTAGAAGATTATCCAAGCCCCTCTCTTGAGTAACCATGATTAAAAGCGTCGTGGATAGACTTGTTTGGGTAATGGTTTTTGGAGCTTGATCTCTCCTTGAATAACGTGTTGAACCCAACTATGGACTGGTTGTTGACAAAAATGTTGGGTCATGATTGTGTTCCTATTAAGCTTGAGAATGCCTTTCAAGGTATCTGAAATGTTGAGATGTATGTTTAACTTCATAAGTTTGGTAAGTGTTTGAGGGTTTTGTTCTTATAATATATCTCTGTTGTTTGATTTATGAGGGTACTATTATAGAGGCTCAAGGACAAATAAGTTGAAGGCTTTCTATCAACGTTTGTTACTAGTCACTTGGATGTCATATGTTTGTCAACAATTATTATTATTGTTGATAGATAGATCTTGTTTATCTTGTTGTATTGGTTTGAGAAAGCTAGTATGTGATATTTGAACAGATGACTGCTATAACCTGATGCCTTACTTGTCAAAAAGTTTGCTAAAGCTAAGGGCTATATGATGCTGTTGGAAACACTGTTGAACTACTATGATTGGAAATATTGATGTAATTCCTATAGTGTTTGCTCGAATTGTGGATGCCAAGAACAAATTTGTATGCCATGCACTTATCACGATCTTGTAGACTTACCTACAACCTGTGTGTGCAATTGACCTTGTCATGATTTATAGTATTGTAGAAATGAATGCTACTAGGATTTGCAGTTCACATTCACTGTGAGCGGAAGAACAATTTATGTAACAAAGATTGGTTATTAGAGATGCATTGGGGTAGTTTGTGCTAGAGATTGGGTAGTGAGCATGAGTGTGACATATGTTTATGTTTCCTAGGGTCTTGTTGCACATAGTTTGTCAAAGTTCGAGGAAGCAGATGTGCCTAATTTTTCAAAGGATCAAGATCATCCACCATCAACATATTGTGTCATTGTAAACTCATTTTGCAATTTTGTAATGTAAATGACGCTAGTATGACCATGTATGTATGTAACAACCTAGGCAACCCTATTATTTTGGTGAAAGTTTCATCCTAGGAGGTTTTTTGTCTCACTGACTCATCTGTGTTTCTAAGCACAGACGATCGGCAAAGTTTTTCACTTTAGCCTCACCTCAAAGCTAGGTTGAAATTTGTCGTCAAAGTCTTAGGTGTGTCCTAGTGTTTTAGTCGAGTCTTATGTAAAAGTGATTTGGGAATAATTTAAGCTAATTAGATTAATTATTTTATTACAAATCACTTGGTCTACTAGATCATGTTGTGTCACAGAATTGGGTGTGTAATTTGAGAGTCTATACTGAATGGGTGTTCCCCCTTTGAGGGTTGAAAATGTATTTTTCTTATGTAAAAAATATTTCAGTCCATGGTCCCTCATACTTGGACACCATGGCTAAAATATTAGAGGGTGGAAAAATTAATAATCCCCTCAAGTGTTAATTAATTAAATTTTCTGGCAAAAATAAATTAAAATTTTAAGCTAGAAATTTAATCAATTAAAGTCAGAATTAAAGTCCTAAAAAAATTAATTTCTCCAAGTGGAAAAATTCGTGGGTGTCAAAGAATTTAATTTTTGGAGGTCCCCCACCAAGGGAATATTGGAAATTTCAAGAAAAACTAGACCCTTGGATCTTGGTGGATAAGTCAAAGTCAAATTTTAAGGAAATTAACTCAAAATATTTAATTTTGAGCTAATAAAAAATGAGTTAAATGAGAAATTCAAAAATTCCTCAAAAAATAATTATTTCAATGATAAAGATTAAAAGTTGATCAAGGGTTTATCGATGACCGAGATTACTTTGACAAGGATCAAGCCAACTAGCCGTTATTTTTCCACTTGGAAGATTTATCTATAAATTAAGAGTCATTTGTGTCTCAAGCCATCTAATGTTTGGCTAAGAAAATTCTGCAAAAAGGCTGATGTCACGCTACTATCATTTTGAGAATGTTTTTTGAATCATAATGAATATTTTGGGGTGTAGTTCATGGTGTTTATTGTCTACTGATTTTTGGTATATGCTGGGTACGAGCATTCCTATATTGTGTTTAAAGTTTAATTAAATCATTATTTTATTGTAGATGATAGGAACACTCTATTGATAAGTTTTGGGCTTATCTTAGATGACCCAATTCATTTTTGTTCTAACAGTTTATATGTGAAGAATTATATAGTGTTTGCAGGTTCCCCAGTCCTTGGGCTCCAAGTTCACAAACTGTGGGCATAGGCTGACCTTGTTTGGACTTCAAATATTTTTATGGTTTATCTAACTTCGCTAAGGTTGTAGCTTGAATTTATTCTTCAAAGTACATTTAGCCATTTATAAAAAAATATTTTAAAATTTTAATTTCTCTGAAATTCCTTTTAAAAACATTGTATATTTGTACATTTGTAAATATATTTGTATAATATATTTTGTAAATTATTTTTCTAACTGGAGTTTAGGGATTTTGAGATTTTTTGTATATATTGGGTTTTTGGGTATTTGTAAATTCATTTGTGTAGGTGAAATCAAGTGAGAAGAGTTGGGTTAGATCTAGATCTAGGCCCTTGAGGGTAAGATCTAGTCTCCAAAACTTTTGTAGGGCCAACTATTGAATTATTTTTGCAGTAAATTGCAGATCTGAAGAAAATTGATTTTTGGAGCAAGGGTTTCATTTTTTAGGGCCCTCCTAGCCCAACGTCAGCCTCCCTTGGCCCAACGTCATCCCTTTCAGGGCCTACGTCACCCTTCCAAGCCCTCCAGAGGCTGGCCACAAGCCCTAAAGCGCCTCAACTTTCCTTCTCTACCCCTGCGTCCTCTGTTTGAGCCCTTGTATGGCTAGCCATAAGCCTTAAGGATCTCAGAATGCCATCTGAGCCCTTTCTGTGGCCCTAGAAGGTCCTCCCCTACCTTCACCTCTGTTTTCCTCCTCCGTCATGCCCTTCTCCCCCTTGCTCAACCCTTTGTCCTCCCTATCTAAGAAATTAAGCATTCTATCCTTGATTTTCTTCCTTCGACCCATATTTTGTTTATCTTCCCTCCCTTATCTCTGTGGGTGATTTCTAATTTTCTTTTGAGGCTAATTCTTGTTTAGTTTTGAAGAGAAATTGGCTCTAAGTTTGTGTTTTCAGGTGCCAAGTGCTTTAGAAAATTTTTGGCAACTTGGGCAAGTGTGCTACAAGGCCTTGGGCCTAGGGTTTGCTCTCTAAACCCTTAGTTTTTCAATATTTCCATATAAATCTCTGAATCATTCATAACAATGGTAAAATTCATGATTAAATGCCCTAAAACTCACTTCTAAATAGCCTAAACACATTAATAATTCCATAGGAAAAATTTGTTGGTGTTTTGGCTACATGGTTATTGAATATCTAACTTAGATCTAATGATTTGTTTTCTGGAATATCTCTGCATAATCAAATAGACCAGATCTGATATAATCTGGAAAAAGAACTTTAAGAAGCATAAAATTGATTGGTGTGATAACTAGCATATTGTCTTCACATATAAGTTTCTTGAGCATCAATCTTTTGGCATAAATTTCCATTTTATAGTGACTGATATCTCTGCACAAAAAGTATAATCAGATATGATAACTTCTAAATAAAACATCTTAAGAAGGCTTAAATTTCATCATGTTACATTGGCAACGTTGTTTTATCAATTGGCAAGTCATTAGGCAATTCATTGATTATTTTTAGTTTCATATGCTTGATAATTTCTTAGTTTGAAGTGATAAATTTGTTGTTGTCCTATCTGTCACATAAGTGGCTTTTTTCATGATCAAGTTGGCTCATTGTGGTTTATGCTATTAAAGTCTAGCATTTACTTGTCTTGTGTTAGATCAAAAAGTTGTTAACTTGGCACTAAAATCACTCAAACATCTAATTTTCAAATCTTCTAATATCATTGATGGTTTAAGTTATTTGAGCATTAAGATCTAATTGGCATCTTAAGTTTCATTGGTTATCATTTTAAGTGAGCATCTCTCAAAATTGGTCATTGGCATCTCTTGTTGATATAAGACCATTGGCATTTTATTTGTTTTAGTCTCTTAAGAATCTTAAATTATGATTGTGGGTTAAGCATTGCAATCTTGCTATCATTGAAAAGGTTTATCTTTGGACTATTTAACATTAGCACTATCTTGGTAATAAAATTTCCTTTCCATTTATTGATAAGTACTCTTGAAAATTAATCATAACTTTAAATGCTTAAGCATTAATACAATCTTAAACCAATAAATCACTCATATCTTTTCCATAAGAATTTTAGGCCTAGTTGCATTAATAATTTACCTTCGAGCCTAACCTTGGTTGGTAAAATTCTAGGGCCACCCTTTCTCACCTAACTTTAGGGATTCAACACCGTTTTAGTGGTTAATATAGTGACATTGCAGTCATCAGAGCCATAGTCTTTGTAGCGCTGAAGGCACGGGTGGTTGGAATAGAGGGGGATGAATCGTTAATCAAGTCTTTGCTTGCTTCCCATTGGCTTCCATCTCACAACCTACTCTAAATATTGGTTCCAAAATAGTTAAGGGAAGGTTATACTTAGATTAGGCATATAACTAAAAAGTAACCAAGATATTTGCATGTTACCTAGGTCTTAGGATTTTCATCTCATATAGGTTAGTGAAGCATACAAGCAATGCTTGCCCATACGATTACTTGGTCTTAATTTATAATAAGAAAGAAATTTGACCAATAAGGAATTAGTCTCATATTTTAATCTAATCAAATCCTTAAGTCTTGCTAAATTTAGCCAAGTAGCTAGGCCACTCAAATGTGTCTCTTGGACAAGTTGGTTCCCAACTTGTCTCTCATCATCTTGTTTCCATAGTGACTAACCCCCATAACTTGCTGTTGGGTGAAGCTAGAACAGAGTGGGCGGGGATAAGAGTGACAACCCCCACCTTGAGTCGTTGTCACGGTGCCTGTAAAATCTGAGTGACAACAAGTCTCATCTTGATTATTGAGATTTCTATGGTTTCACAGTTTTTGAAGAGATCAAACTAATTACTTATTACAATGATGCTGAGCAATGAATTAATAGAGTTTGATGTTGGTGTAGAAGCATATTTAACTGATGGTATGGTTTTATGTGTAGGTTGCATTGGAGAAATGTTTAGGTATAAAACAAGACTCCTAAGAAATATTATAAAATAATAGTCGAAATAATAAAATAAGATTAGATTACGTTGTCAATTTTTGGAGGGAAAAAAAGAAAAAAAATAGTTTTTTAACTCACACTTTCAACTTATCTCCCTATGTTTTTACTTGAACTTTGATGGGGAGCACTCGTTCAATGCGGAATTTAATTTTCATCCAAGTAGTACTCATGTTGCATACTTTCAAACACGAAAAATGTGAAATATATGAAAAAATGTGATTGCAGTCATGTATTTTTCTTGTATTTCACATTTTTCGTGTATTAGGTGTTGGAAATAATACTGAGAGGGGGGGTGAATCAGTATTATCTAGCAATTTAACAAATCTTCCTTATTTGATCTTTGAATTATTCTTGCATATCAGTACCATAAAATAATGAGCATGAACAAAGAAAACAGATAGTCACACCAAAGAACACAAGATGTAAGGTGGAAACCCAATGTGGGTGAAAACCACCTGCTGCAATATGTCTCTATCTTCTTTCAAATTAGAAACTCCTTTTACAATGATTTTGTACTGGTGCAGTCCTTTACCAGTACGCAGGCTGCAACCTGCAGAGAGCTACAACTCTCTACTTCTTTTCATAAAGCATCAAATGATCATCCAGTACATAACAGTTACTGTCTACTACAGTTATCAGATCAGTAATAACAGAATTAACCCAGAACACCTTATCAACAGATAAATACAATCAATAGAACAGAGACGCAGTTTTTCCTTCTGTGGCCTGCGACCAGACGCAGCTAACCTTTTTCTACTCTGCGTCCAGATGCAGATATCCTTCTGCTGCGCTGCGTGCCCACGCACTGTTCCTTCAACTGCTCTGCGTTCTGTTGCTTCAGGGACGCATCCAGAAACACTATCGCGCCGCGTCTTTCTGTTACAGGGACGCACCCAAAAACACTATCGCGCCGCGTCCTTCTGCTACAGAGACGCACCCAAAAACACTATCGCGTCGCGTCCTTTGCTTCAGAGACGCACCTGAACCTTGATCGCTCTGCGTCCCTACGCAGATCTCCAGTTACTGAACTGCGTCCCAGACGCACCTGAACTTCGTCTGCCCTGCGTCCCCACGCAGGTCTCCAGATTCTGCACTGCGTCCCGGCGCGCTTTCCTTTCACCGTACCTGCGTCCCTTCGGGTATGAATGATTTCAAGACTTTAAGTGTAACCCAAACAGTCAGATCTTTAGATCTGATCTTGCGCCAAAGAGATCTCAGTCCTTCAGTAGATTCGCCTTCTTTAGATCTAGATCAGATCTCACCCAAAAGATATTCAACCAAAGACATTCTTAGCCAAATGATCTCCTTGCTTTATATAGGAAAGCTCCTCCTCAAAACATGGAACAATACCACGAGCCGACACGATAGAAACACAAAACCGTCGGCTAGATACCACACAAGAAACCCCCACGTGCTTTTTCTCTGCCTTGAAAAGTGTGCACTGGGTGGACGCACCCCCTGAACGGCTGGACTGCGTCTCTGGACGCAGATCCTGCATGGTGTACCTGCGGGTACGCACCTTCTGAACTGGTTTCCTGCGTCCTTCTTAATTTTCAACAAACTGAGAGCCTTGCCACGGGAGTTGCCATCAAGTACAACATCTGTAACATACAGCCATACCAGAAAAACATAATGCCAACAATCTCCCCCTTTGGACTTGATGGCAACCTCACAAACTTCAGCTTCATTCTTCCCCTTTGACATCAAGGGCAAAGGGTATGCTCCCCCTAAGATCATGCTCCCCTTGAACCAGATCTGTAACAAAGAACCATAATCCTCCATGAAAGAGATAGAGACATATTGCAGCTATTTCCAAGATCTCCTTCTGACCATCCTCCATAATGCCAACAATGCATTATATGCTCCCCCTGAACCTGTACCATCAATCAGAAAAGGTTCAACAACAAGATGATGCATCAACAACCCCCAGCTTTTGCCTGAGGTACTCAAAGGTGTCCCTGGGCAATGGTTTGGTGAGAATATCAGCAACTTGTTCCTTAGAAGGAACATACTCCAACTTGACTTTCTGTTCAAGCACTTGTTCCCGGAGAAAATGATACTTGATTGGTATGTGCTTGGTTTTTGAATGCATAACCGGATTCTTTGAGATGCTGATTGCACTTGTGTTATCACATAAGATGGGGATAGGTGGCGTACAAGTGATTTGAAAATCCTGCAAAGTCTGCATCATCCAAAGAAGTTGGGTGCAACAAGATGCAGTAGCAACATATTCTGCTTCAGCTGTAGACAAGGCAATCGAACTCTGTTTCTTGCTGAACCAAGATACCAGTCTGGAACCCATAAAGAATGCACCACCACTTGTGCTTTTCCTATCATCCACGCTTCCGGCCCAATCTGCATCTGTATAAGCATGAAGAGTAAGATCTGTATCTCTAGGATACCATAAGCCATAATTTTGAGTCCCTTGAAGATATTTGAAAATTCTCTTCACTGCCTGAAGATGAGTCTCCTTCGGATTTGCCTGAAATCTTCCAACTATTCCAACTGCATGCATGATGTCTGGTTGGGTACCTGTCAAATATAGTAAACTTCCAATCATAGATCTGTATGTTGGTTGATGTACTGCTGCAGATTCATCATTTGCACTGAGACTACATCCTGTGACCATGGGTGTACATACTGGTTTTGCATCTTCCATGCCATATTTCTTCAAAATCTGTTTGAGATACTTGGTTTGAGATAAAAAGATTCCTCCTTCTTTTTGTTGGATTTGCAAACCAAAGAAATATGTCAGTTCTCCTAGCAAGGACATTTCAAATTCTTTCTGCATGACCGAGGCAAAGCTTTGACTCATAGCTTCTTCATTGCTGCCAAAAATAATGTCATCTACATACACAACAAGTATTAGCAATTTGTTATTTTCAACTTTTATATACAGATTGCTATCTGCTGAACCTTTTGAAAAACCTTGTTGATGAAGATATTTGTCCAACCGGTAGTACCAAGCCCTTGGAGCTTGTTTGAGACCATAGAGAGCCTTTTTCAATCTGCATACCAGATTTGGATCATTTCCAAGGATGAACCCATCTGGCTGTTCAATGTACACTTCTTCTTCCAAGTCTCCATTCAGAAAGGCTGATTTCACGTCCATTTGAAATACTTTGAAGTTTTGAAAACTTGAGAGAGCAAGGAACATTCGGATGGCCTCAAGTCTTGCAACAGGAGCAAAAGTTTCTTCAAAGTCTATTCCTTCTTGCTGCGCATACCCTTTACAAACAAGTCTGGCTTTGTTTCTAATTACTTCTCCATTTTCATTCAATTTATTTTTGAAGACCCATTTTGTTCCGATAACATTCTTATCCTTTGGTCTAGGAACCAGCTCCCAAGTGTTGTTCTTTTCGATTTTCTCAAGTTCTTCATCCATTGCTTTCACCCAGCATTCATCTTTGCATGCTTCTTTCACATTTTGTGGTTCAGTAGAGGAGAGTAATGCCAAATAGCTTGAGGCTTCTGCAACTGTTCTTCTTGTTTGTACACCTGCTTCTTTCTGCCCCACAATCTGAGATTCTGGATGATTCTTCTGAACATATCTGGATGGAGTCTTTTCTTCTATTCTTGTTTGCTCTTCTGGCTCTTCTTGAGGTTCTTCTTGAGGTTCTTCTTCTTCATCATTTTGTCTTTGAGGATAGCCTTCATCTTCTTCGATGTTTTCATGATGGACTTGCCTAGGAATGTATCCCTTCTCATCAACCACTACATCAATGCTGTCAACAATTCTGCCAAGTCTTTTATTGTAGCACTTGTATGCTTTGCTATGTGGAGAGTAACCAAGAAGAATGCCTTCATCTGCCCTAGGTTCAAGTTTGCCAAGCTGCTCATCAGTATTCTTGATATAGCATTTGCTCCCAAAGATTTTGAAGTGCTTTACCGAAGGAGTCCTGCCACTCCAAAGCTCATGAGGAGTTTGAGTGCTGTTCACCCGGACATTTGTTTTGTTGAGAATAACAACCGCAGCATGTGCAGCTTCACCCCAGAAAGTTGCGGGAGTTCCTGATTCATCAAGCATAGCACGAGCCATTTGTTGGATTGTTCTGTTCATTCTTTCAACAACTCCATTTTGCTGAGGAGTTCTAGCTGTAGAGAATTCTCTCCTTATCCCATGTTCATCACAGAAATAGAAAAATTCATTTGAAGTAAATTCCCCACCTCTGTCGGATCTGAGGCACTTAATTTTGTGACCTGATTCATTTTCAACCAAGGCTTTGAAGGATTTGAATTTTTCGAATGCTTCATCTTTGTGCTTCATAAGTCCTAACCAGACAAACTTGGAGAAATCGTCAATAAATAATATCAAGTATTCCTCTCCTCTAGGTGTTCTTTTCCTGAATGGACCACATGTATCTGTATGTACTAGCTCAAGAGGCATGCTAGCTGATCCTTCTTTCTCTGGAAAGTTAGTTCTGGTTTGTTTTCCAAACTGACATGATCTGCATATGGTGTTGTCAGGAATTTTGATATCTGGAAGATCGCGAACTGCCTGATATTTGCATGCTTTCCTTATTTGTGAGAAGCTTAGATGTCCCAACCTTCGATGCCATAACCAGTGCTCTTCATCCTTGCTCAGATAGCATTGTTGTTGTCCTTCTTCAAATATGTACAGATTATTTGGAGTTATTTTGCCTTTGAGTACTGTTTTACCTGTATCAAGATCACGAACAAGATATCCATTTGATCTGAAAATAACCTCGGTTCTTTGATCACACATCTGGCTGACACTTAGAAGATTATGCTTCAGTCCATCAACATACAAAACATTTCCAGCTTTGACCTTTTCTTTTAACTGAGCAATCCCTTTTCCTTTTATAGTTGCAGGAGTATCATTTCCAAAAGAGACTTTCTTTCCCTTTTCTAGAGCAGAATAAGATTCAAGTTTTTCTTTATCACCTGTCATATGCTTCGAACATCCACTGTCAATGTACCATAGATTTTCCTGTCCCTCTGCATAAAATGCTATTCCACATCTTTCTGTTTGAGGTTCCTTTATTCTCCATGTTTTGGTGCTTGAGGCTTGCTCCTTTTTCTGCTGAAACCTGCTCCTGCATTCAGATTCTTCATGACCAAAATTATTGCAAATAGAACATTCGACTTCATTTTCAAGAACCGAAAAGGTATTATAGGTCCTTTTTGTAATCCCTGTCATACTTCTTTGTTTTTGAGCTTCCCTAGTCATGATTGTTTTATATGCAACACATTGAGCTGCTTTGTGACCAAAGTTATGACAAGAAAAGCATTGTCCATTGAAGAAACTTCTGCGGTTATCGAATCTACCAGCCGACTGATTGTAATTTCTATTTTCATCTATTCTTGGACCAAATTGAGAAGATTTTACCTGTGGCTGGTTCACCCTTAAGATGGATTGCCCTTGATAGTTTCTGTTTGTAATTCGTCCCTGCTTTACCTGATGATCTTCATTGTTCTTTTGCTCATTTCTTCTTGCTGCATCAAGATAACTATTTGAGGTGGATGCTTGAGAGGTTTCTCCATTGTAGCCCAGACCTGTCTTGTTTAGAGGAGACCGCTGCACATTGATAATCTTATCCAAGGTTTCGGATCCTTTGACAAACTTAAGATTAATAGCTTTTGTTTTCTCAATCTCTTTTCTAAGACCAACAATTTCTCCTTCTAGTTTTTCAAGATGTTTTTCCTTTTCATCAATTTGAAATTGTAGAGTATCAATGATCACATTCTTTTCTTCTATACATCTCTTGAGTCTAGTGATTTCATCATAAAGGTTATCCACATCTATAGCATCCATATAATCATCATCTTCAAATGCCATTAATAACTTATATTCATTACCTCGTTCATCTTCATCACTGTTTGATAGACCATCACTATCTTCATGGGTGTAGTAGCTTTTCTTATTTGCACTTTGTTTCTTGTTCCATCTAGCAGGTTCCTTTCCTTTATCCTTATAAGGAAATTTTGCAGCATAATGACCTACTCTTCCACAAGCAAAGCATTTGAAAGGTAGCTTACCTCTGAACCTTCCAGAACCCCTTTGAAGATTTCTGACAAAATTGGATTCTTCTTCCTCTTCTTCTGGAACATGGCTTGCTTCATAGTAATCTTCCTTGCCTGATGCCTTGAAAGCAGCTTCCCTTCTGTCTGATGGACCTCCCTTTCTCATTTCATAAGCAGTTAGAATTCCATGTAGCTGAGACATAGTGAGAACTCGGAGATTTTCCTTTTCTTCTATTGCAGATACTTTAGATTCAAACTTGGGGGATAATGATCTTAGAATCTTTTCAACTACTATAGCCTCTTTTATTTCTTCACCCAAATTTTTCATACAATTAACAATCTCATCTACCCGAAGAAAATAATTAGCCACACTTTCATCATTATACATCTTAAGAGTCTCATACTGAATCCTGAGAGTTTGAAGTTTAGCTCGCTTTACCTGGTCATCTCCTTCATAGCTCGTGACCATTTTGTCCCATATCTCTTTTGCTGATTTGAAGTGCATTACCTTCATGAATTCTGTTTGGGATATACTTCCTAATAGAGTACTGACTGCTTTTGCATTTGTTTCATACTTCTTTTTCTCAGCTGGATCTATAGGAGTAGCTGAAGGAAAAGCATAGCCTGTTTCTACAATGTCCCAAACTTTTGTACCAAGAGATTGAAGATATGCAGTAACTCTTACCTTCCAATAATTGAAGTTTGTCCCATCAAAAATCAGTGGCCTGATTGATGCTTCTCTCTCGTAGTTGCTCATGATGAACGATCTACCTTCAAGCGATCAAGATTCTCTGAAGGACCTGCTCTGATACCAATTGTTGGAAATAATACTGAGAGGGGGGGTGAATCAGTATTATCTAGCAATTTAACAAATCTTCCTTATTTGATCTTTGAATTATTCTTGCATATCGGTACCATAAAATAATGAGCATGAACAAAGAAAACAGATAGTCACACCAAAGAACACAAGATGTAAGGTGGAAACCCAATGTGGGTGAAAACCACCTGCTGCAATATGTCTCTATCTTCTTTCAAATTAGAAATTCCTTTTACAATGATTTTGTACTGGTGCAGTCCTTTACCAGTACGCAGGCTGCAACCTGCAGAGAGCTACAACTCTCTACTTCTTTTCATAAAGCATCAAATGATCATCCAGTACATAACAGTTACTGTCTACTACAGTTATCAGATCAGTAATAACAGAATTAACCCAGAACACCTTATCAACAGATAAATACAATCAATAGAACAGAGACGCAATTTTTCCTTCTGTGGCCTGCGACCAGACGCAGCTAACCTTTTGCTACTCTGCGTCCAGACGCAGATATCCTTCTGCTGCGCTGCGTGCCCACGCACTGTTCCTTCAACTGCTTTGCATTCTGTTGCTTCAGGGACGCATCCAGAAACACTATCGCGCCGCGTCTTTCTGCTACAGGGACGCACCCAAAAACACTATCGCGCCGCGTCCTTCTGCTACAGAGACGCACCCAAAAACACTATCGCGCCGCGTCCTTTGCTTTAGAGACGCACCTGAACCTTGATCGCTCTGCGTCCCCACGCAGATCTCTAGTTACTGAACTGCGTCCCAGACGCACCTGAACTTCGTCTGCCCTGCGTCCCCACGCAGGTCTCCAGATTCTGCACTGCGTCCCGGCGCGCTTTCCTTTCACCGTACCTGCGTCCCTTCGGGTATGAATGATTTCAAGACTTTAAGTGTAACCCAAACAGTCAGATCTTCAGATCTGATCTTGCGCCAAAGAGATCTCAGTCCTTCAGTAGATTCGCCTTCTTTAGATCTAGATCAGATCTCACCCAAAAGATATTCAACCAAAGACATTCTTAGCCAAATGATCTCCTTGCTTTATATAGGCAAGCTCCTCCTCAAAACATGGAACAATACCACGAGCCGACACGATAGAAACACAAAACCGTCGGCTAGATACCACACAAGAAACCCCCACGTGCTTTTTCTCTGCCTTGAAAAGTGTGCACTGGGTGGACGCACCCCCTGAACGGCTGGACTGCGTCTCTGGACGCGGATCCTGCATGGTGTACCTGCGGGTACACACCTTCTGAACTGGTTTCCTGCGTCCTTCTTAATTTTCAACAAACTGAGAGCCTTGCCACGGGAGTTGCCATCAAGTACAACATCTATAACATACAGCCATACCAGAAAAACATAATGCGAACATTAGGTTCCATCGAAAGTATGAAACATGGGTACTCCTTGGATGAAAAATCAAATTCCACATCCGACGCGTGCTCATGCTCAAAATTTGAGTAAAACTGTAGGGACATAAGTGTAAAATATGAGTTGAAAAAGTAGTTTTTTTTTTTACTCCAAAATGGTGAATCATCCCCCATGCTTGACATCATCATATTGAATCTTATTGGTTGTTATAAAGTTGATTTTTGTCATACATTTTTGTTTTGAGGCTCTTTTTTGACCTCAAAATTTCTCTAATGAGTAGAGGCATATTTGATTGATTAGAGAGTGTATTGCAAGTTGTTTTGTATAAATTATTGAACATAGGTGGATCTTGTTTTGAAAATTGAGAAATGTGGTCCACTGGTTAATTAGGGTGTCAGGGTGGTGCTAGTGTAGGTTGGATTCTACATAGGGTGTTTGAATGTCCTTCTAGTTATAATTGTTAAATAGGGTGTTGAAGCATCCTTCAAGTTGAAGCCTGTAAACCAAGGTGTTTGAGCGTCCTTTTAGTTGTAGCTGGTAAACTAAGGCATTGGAGTGTCCTTTAGGTTGGAGCATTTAAAATAGAGGGTTGGACCTTCCTTCAGTTGGAGCTGAAGATCTTGATGTAAATATTTTGAAGACAAATATTAAGAAGCATTGGGTGGTTTTTCTCCTAGAAAGGTTTCTACTTATAAATATTTGTTGTCTATTATCTTGATGTTTGTGCATTATTGAATGGTGTTGTTTATTGTTCATATGTTTTTAATGTTAACACAAATTTTATTATTTGAAGATTAAAATAAAATAATTGGTAAGAAATACTGTGTTAGAAACCAATACAATACTGAGGGAGTGGTGAATCAATTTGTAATAATCTTAACAATATCCTTTCCCTTGTTATGATACTATGACACCAATAAATTTCGAGTAATTAATTCATATGACCATGACATAAGTATCACAATTAGAATACACAAATTCTTCAAATATTTCCTTCAAATTACTTCACAAGGCAAGCTACTTTTTTCTGTTACAAAATTCTCTTGCTACAACCAATAGGAAGAAACTACTACTTGATTTATAGGCTACAACTGAAAGGAGCTACAATCCCTAAGTTGATCAAATTCTACAGAAAGGATCTTCAACCCCTAAGTATTTACCATCAATTACTAGAAGGGACTAGAACCTATTACTTGCAAGATAGAACTTACATAAGCTCAATGATTCATCTTTCATACAAATTTCATACTCAAATCATGAAGCCATTCTCTTTTACAACATAAATTAATTTGTCTCTCAAACACTCACCAAAACCATCATTACAAACACCTTCATAAATATCGTATTACTTAACAATTCACCATACTAGCCACCCTAATCAATGCATCTACCAACACATTTCCACACCTCTGTTCACCCGCTTTCCAAATTCGACTATGCTTATAAAGAAATATGGACTCACATTTTTGGATTGGAACTTTAGTTATCTAGCTTTTTAATGATTTCATGAATCCTTTAATTTTACCTTTGTCATACTCAAATTAAGTTATCTACATCTGATGTATAAGTCTTCTAAATCATCTTCCTTCTTTTTGTTTGAAAAAATGAGCTTAACTGCCTAAATTTTCTATTTTGGAATTTTTATCAGGATTTAACTGATGTTCTTCTAAATTTGGTGAATCTCCAAACTTATAATTTTGGCCAAATTTACCTCCTAACTATCCATGCCTTCATCCAAGATGCCAACTTATTCATTCCTTTGTTTTTAAACTTTAGTGCTCCTTTTTATATTTGGCACAAATGCCAAATTCCAAGCTACCGACTCATCCATGCCAAATAAACCTCCATGGAATCTTTTGTTCTATAGCGTCGAGTGCTAATGTAACACTGCAAGAACTTAGTGCCTTTGTTCACCAAAAAACGCAGATATTATGCAAGAACCATAACCTAGGCATGCTTTTTCTTCATTTGACAAAAAATTTACCTGCCAGGAAATACTCTGTCTCCTAGGCGCGTTACCTCGACTTCATCCCTTTATGCACCTTTGTTTTTCTTCTGGGGTCGATACTTTTAGGGTTTACCTTCCGGGTTTTATCTTTTGGGTTTTTGCTTCTAGGTTTTTTTCCTTCCAGGATTTACCTAACGGGATTTACCTTTCGGGTTTTTGCCTTCCGGGCTTTATCTTCTGGGATTTACCTTCTGCGTTTTTTCCTTTCAGGATTTGTCTTCCTGGATTTTCGTTCTGGGATTTTTGTTTTGGGTTTTTTCCTTCTGAGGTTTACCTTCCAGATTTTTTCCTTGTGATATTTTCCTTCCAAGTTTTTCCTTCTGTGATTTACCTAATGGGTTTTTGCGATTTTCCACATTTTTCTTTGCTAAAATTTTTAATAAAAAATAATGGTTTTGTTACACTAAAAAATGTCACCATGACTATTTACAGTTAGTATGGCTCAATCAACAGTCATGCTACCCTCTTAGGCAAGTCTTATGCCTCTGCTCTCCATGTCAAACTCCAAAAAGAGAGAAAGTCTTGTATAAATGTATTTATCTCTGGGGACGCAGGTTCTCTCAATCTTACCTGCGGGGACGCTCCCAATGTTCACAAAAGCTGCGTCCGAAGACGCTCTGTATGTAAAGGGACAGGCGCGTCCCCCTGTAAAAGTTAGAATGCGCAAGTTTCATCTTTAAAAAGTTACTTGTGGTCATTTCTAGAGCATTCTAGAAGGTTGTTCGACGTGTATTGGGCGCCTCCAGATGGTTCATGCACTCCTATCAAAGAGGAACTTATCCCATCAATAAGGGAGTGATCCCACCCAAAGAGGGGATTATCCCATTGATGGTGGACCTGATTAACCTCCTCTTGAGTACTATAAATACAGGCATTGGGCCAGAAGGAGGAGAGGTTGAAAGCTATACATTTCTAAGGGTAAATGCTGCAGGAATTAGGACTCCCATTTAGAAGCTTGTGAGGAGAGATTGCCATCTTTGCTTGTTCTATTTGGAAGTGGGTGAGCTTTGTCAAAGTAGAGGAAGACTCTTGTGGACCCTGGAAGGAGCTTGCACAACACCAAGGCTCAGGTTGTAATGGTTCCTTTTGATTACCTTTAATGCAAATTGGTCCATTCTTCTCAATAACTTGTTGTTTATGGGTTATTTCATGTACTCCTTGGTCTATATGTTGAATATGCTTTGTTTTATGTTATAATTAGGTGCTATTTAATTGTTTGACTGTTGGTGATTGCAGGTTTTGGAGAAAAGGAGGAGCTCATCCAGATCAACAAAGCTTGGACTTCTACAACAGCGTTTGGACAAAGGTAAGAACGAAACACTTGATTTCTCATATCATAATGCACGTTTAGAGAAGGATAGCTCCAGTTTGTTTTGTTTGTCATTAGAATGTCTTAGACTTCTAGGAAGGTCGGTTGTGTCCGCACTTTTGACTGATTCCGTGTGACAAATTGGCGACTCCGCTGGGGATTCCATTAATGTGAAAAGTCTTTTCCTTTGTGTGAACTTTGCTTTGAGAAAATTGGTTTATTTTTCTGGTTTTGGCTCTGTGATTCTGTCTCTGGGTGGGTTAGCTTAGGATTAGTTTTATTTTGGTTTTTCTTGAGTTTTTCAGTAGGGCGCACCCTCTGAGTGCTGCACAGTGCGTCCCTGGACGCACTTTTGCTGTGTGCACAGAGCGGGCCCGCACCTGTGCTAACGGGTTGCCTGCGTCCCCCTGCTAAAATTTGAGAAAATTCCATTTTTTGCATTTTTGATCTTAGATTTTTCTTTTTCTTAGTTTTTACTGCCCAGATCCATTAGTCTCTTGTCAAAGATCTTCACCTAAGCTTGTTTCATTGGCATTCCTGCTTTAAGCTTTCATCAATTGGGTGTTTTGAGTCTCTTTTTTGAGAATTCTTGATTTGATTTCCTTTGGTCATTACTTGGAGGTTTCTCTCAGTCCTTTCACAATTTTGCATCTTTTTGCTTTCGTTTTTGCAAAAAAAAATTCCCCCTCATTCGCCGGGGGGGGCTAAATTGTGTATGAGTGTTAATCGCCTTTGAGTGTTTTTATGTTTTGATCTTTGGAACTCTCACCCAATTTTCTCAACTTGCACTTGATTGGTTCTTAGATTACATTATAATCGTCTTGTGTTTGAGAATTCTCTTGCATAGATCACATTTGCATAATTAGAATTCTCATTTTCAGAATATGAATGAAAAATGTGCATAGATTACATTTGCATACTTTTCAAGTGAATTGTGCTTAGATTACAATTGCATAGTTTACATTCTGAAAAATCAATTGTAGGTTTAGATCAGTTTCTTTGATTTGAATTTACACAAAAATAAAAAAAGAAAAAATGGTTTGAAATTGATTCGCATTAGTTTTTCTTGATGAAATTAGTGCATTAGAGAATTTGTTATATTTTCTCTTAGTGATCAATTTTTTGCATTGTTGGAAGTGAATGGAAACTCTCTCCTTACTTTAGTTAGGATTCATCGAATTGAAAAGATTACATTATCATATTCGATTGCATTCAGTTGAGTCGGGTCGTAACGCCATTGGTTTCGTATCCATTTACCCATTTGAGTAATAACAGCCTTAATAACACAACGCTTAATTAAAATTCATCTAGTGATTTTTACATTTCTAGGGCTCTGATACACCAACATAGCTTAGGCTAGTGTCTTGGAGTAGGAGAGTAATTAACTCTCCAAGATAGCAAAACCAAACAAGTAGCTCATCTTGTGGTAGGATAAATCCAACTGTTTCATTTGTACTTTGGGAAAGCTCCTCTTAAAGGAGAAGCACGAGCTCGTGTCCGAACCAGTGAGGGGATCAATCCTCCCTCATTGGGAACGACACCAGACACGCATGTATTACAAACGGTAAACCTCGGATTAACCATTGTCGAGGAGCCAGGGGTCACTTGTCGGTAAACCTTGGATTATTGTCAAGGAGCCGGCAAGGGGATTGAGCTTGATACTCTGCCCTTGCGTGCTGTCGGAGTGTAGACTGTTCCCCCAGGTGCATTTGTTGCTGTTGGTAACCTTAGTGACCATTATCTTTAGGGTTCTACCCAAGGTGACGGTGGAGGGAAGGTCCCACTGTACCTGGAGCAGACGTCGGCTATACTCACTTGGATTTTCTGGGGGGTTCACTTCACTCGAGACGGTTAAAGTGGAGGAACTTGGTCCAGTCTATTCATTAAGCAGGTTGTCGGGGTAACTGTTCCACCCACTATTTCTGTACTGGATTCTGCGAGGTTGGACTTCATCACCAACTAGTGTTTTCGGTCCGGAGAGCTTACTGTTTGTGTGTGGTTTGACTCCTAGATTTGATAGCGCGTGTTAATTTGTTTGTTTTTACTTTTAGAGACCATAGGTGTGAATTGTGAATTTTAATTGTTAGGTGTGAATTGTGAATTGTTAATTTTAGTTTTAAATTGTTAATAAAATTCACTGAAGTCGAATATAATGGCAAATGTTCCGGAATTTATCAACCTAGGAACCCCTCCTAACGAGAATCCTAGTACTTTTCCTTACTTTGGAAATGCTGGTCCTCCTTATATGGCTACTTTGTCATTACCTGGATTTACAATAGGTTTACCGATATGGTTATTTTCAACTTCGTTGGCCCAAAATACTCAAATTGTTCCATCTCAACCGGATGCTTCACTTCAACAGAGTTCACCATCTCAACATCACCAACCTTCTGTTGACCCTTTACCTTCTTCGCCTAATTTTTCTTCCTCCATTTCTTCCTCTTCGCCTGGTAAAAGCCTTGATGCTAGTAACCAGGAGGCTAAGAAGAAGAAGAAAGGGAAGAAGAAGAAGAAGAAGAAGAAGCAAGATAAGAAAGAAGTCAACCAACCAACCATGGCTGTAAGTGTTAGCTGTGTTGAGGAAAATTCCGACATGCATCGTAAACCCAAATACCCTTGCAGGCTTTGTAAGGGTGACCACTTCCTTGTCAATTGTCCTGGCATTCCAAAGGTCTTGGAAGTATGGTCAGAAAAATCTCATCAACTTTCCATTGATCCATCAACCAGTGATAGTCAGGTTCCTGGGAAAAAGGGTAAAGTTAGGTTTCCTTGTAAGTTATGCAGAGGGAGTCATCAAACTCACATTTGCCCTCACATGGATGAAGCCTCAACATTGTTGGAAAAACTTACTGTTCCACAGCAAGAATTTCCAACTGGTTACCGTAAAATTTCTCCCAACCTACCGTCAACTGACGGAGTGATTGATCTAAATTCAAGTACAGTCAATCACACTCTTCCATTGGAGAGTGAAACTCATGTCACTCAGGTTGATGATCCATTAGTTGATCAAGTGGTCGATTCAATTTCACATTCGGTCGATCCCACTTTCCATTTAGAGAGTGAACTTCATACCGCTCAAGTTCTTCTTGTTACATCAGATTCTTCTACGCCAGGGGGCATTTCACCTGTTTCTATAGAACCCCCTCCAAGCACTGAGGTCTTTTCCTTTGATTGGAATAGACTGACAGAACCTCGTCTTCCTTCCTCCATCCCTTTCCAAATCATTGTCAAGGCTGGTGGTAGGGACATACATCGTACTCAGGTAGATGAGGGTGCTTCTGTTAGTATTTTATCCTCAACTGTTTGGAAAGCTTTGGGTTCCCCTCAGCTTGGGCCTATTACGCAGAATCTGAAAGATTTTAACCGAACCATTAGTGAACCTTTAGGGATCCTTCCTAAGTTTTCTATTACCTTGGAAGGTAAAACTGTCTGCATTGATCTTATGGTAGTTCGAGGTCCCTTGGATTTCAATTTACTCCTTGGGCGAGACTATGTTTATGCAATGAAAGCTGTCGTATCGACACTCTTTCGCGTGATGTCTTTCCCTCACAATGGCAGTATTGTGACTGTAGACCAGCTTTCATTCCCTAGTCTTGTCTCAACTACCAATAATATGAAACCCCTAAATGTTCCTGATTCTAAAGTGGTATCTACCCTGCCACGGGTTAATTATGTGGCAACTGGTCCCATGTTTTCAGTTACCGATGTAAGTGAGCCACTCACTGTTGATTTAGATCCGGTAATTGACATGGAAAACTCTATGGGATTATTTGAACATGATGTTCTTATCCCTTTTGAGTCCCTTGACGTGTGTTCCTTCCAAAAAACTATTCTTCCTTCGGATGAAGACCTTTTGGAAGCCATGATCAAGGTGTGTCCATTGACATGTCTTTCTTCCAGTTGGAAGCCATGATCAATGTTACGAGGATAGTTTGTTCCTCTCTCAACCTCGTTAAAAAATGAAACTGGATGGTACGAGGAAAGTTCCTTTTACTGTGTCAACCTCATTAAAAAATGAATCAGGGACGAGGATAGTTTTTTCCTGTATCAACCTCGTTAAAAAATGAAACAGGCTAGCATGAGGATAGTTCTTTTACTGAGTCAACCTCATTAAAAAATGAATCAGGTAGGTTTTAGGTTATATAGGTAGATTGTAGAAAGTAGGATTTTGAGGATAGTTCCTGTTACTGAGTCAACCTCGTTAAAAAATGAATCAGATATGAGGATAGTTCCTGTTACTGAGTCAACCTCATTAAAAAATGAATCAGGTATGAGGATAGTTCTTCTCTTGTGTCAACCTCCTTAAAAATGAAACAACTCCCTTTTCAAGTTAAATATTGAAAGTAAACCTTCATTTCATCCAGCCGGCTGAATGCACTGAAGCCTGGGAGGCATGTACCTCGCTTTGCATCATTATGCTGGGGGCATGCGAACTTTTTGAGCATAGTTCCTTGTCTTGTGTCAAGCTCGTTAAAAAATGAAACAAGGGTAGGTTAAGTAGGTAGATTGTAAAGCGTAGTCATGAGCATAGTTCCTTGTCTTGTGTCAAGCTCATTAAAAAATGAATCAAGGATATGAGCACAGTTCCTTGTCTTGTGTCAATCTCGTTAAAAAATGAAACAAGGGTAGGTTAAGTAGGTAGATTGTAAAGCGTATTCATGAGCATAGTTCCTTGTCTTGTGTCAAGCTCATTAAAAAATGAATCAAGGATATGAGCACAGTTCCTTGTCTTGTGTCAAGCTCGTTAAAAAATGAATCAAGGTTTTTAGAGTAGAGTTTTTGTTAGGTAGATTGTAGAAAGTAGTTATGAGCATAGTTCCTTGTCTTGTGTCAAGCTCACTAAAAAATGAAACAACTCCCATAAGTCTTTCCAAGATCTTGAAAGTAAAGCTTCATTCCATTCACCTCATTGAATGCAATGAAGCTTGGGGGGCATGTACCTCGTTTTGCGTCATTATGCTGGGGGCATGTGAACTTATAACAAGCATAGTTTTTCGTTTCGAGCTTGCGTAAACATGAAACCAAATCCGAGCATAGTTCTTTTCCTGTGTCAAGCTCATTAAAAAATGAAACAAATCCTCCTCTACTTGAATCGAGAGTTTGACTAGATCTCATAGATGTTAAGTTGTATGTTTAGGTTAGTTATTTCAGTGTTTTGCATAATTTTCTTACAGTTTTAGGTTGAGTCTTTCAAACGATCTCGTACAAGAACCTTCATTTCATCCAACTGGTTGAATGAAATGAAGCTGGGGGGCATGCGCTCTAGCAGTTACGCTTAGGGGGCATCAAGCACAGTTTTATCTCTGTTTCAAGCTTGTGTAAAAATGAAACTACTTTGAAGCATAGTTTTTGTCTGTTTCAAGCTTTTGTAAAAATGAAACCTATCTCGAGTCAATTTCAGTTATTTTCAAGACTTGTTAAACTCATGAAAATCTCGAGATTATTTTGCTATCTTTCATTCTCGTAAAACAAATGAAAATGCCGAGTTCTTTCCGTCTTTTCCTGCTCGTAAATTAAATTGAAAGTCGGCCATATGAGTACATTTTTATCATTTTTTCGAACTCATTAAAACATACGAAAAAGTGAAAACCATGAGTACATTTTTATCATTTTTTCGAACTCGTTAAAACTTACGAAAAAGTGAAACCTCAGAGTCATCTTTTAAACCCTTTTCTAACTCCTAAAATATGAAAAGATTGCCGAGCGTTTCTTTTACACTCGTTAAAACGGAATTAAAAGACGGTCCCCATATAGCTCTTTTCTGACCGTAAAATCAGGAAAAGATTGCCGGGTTTTTTTCGTTTCAAACTCGATACGGAAATAAAACGATGTGTCCTTGATCGCTTTTTACTTTTCAGGTCAGTGGCACTAATTATGAAAGTACTCCTTGGTCGCAAGATCAAGCGGTTCCCCCAGGTATTATTTTATACTTTTTCGGGCTTGAGGGACACAAATCTACGAAAAAGTTCAACTTGGAGTCTTCTTAAGTTTTTCAGACTCTCTAAAAATTGAAAAACACCGAGTTTCTCCTATACTGGGCTCGTTAAACATTTCACAGTAAAGGACCTGTTCAATTACAAACAGGAACGAACCACTCCTTCCTAGGGTTCGAATCAAAACTAGGTTGGACTCATCCGAAGGATGAGCTTATAATCAAGCACATGTTATCCTCCTCAAGCTTGTTAAAAATAAAGAGGTACTTGCCAGAAATGGTGGGGGAAAAAAGAGAAGAATGAGCCTATTTGTTATCCTTTGTCTCAGAAGAAACTTTATTACCACTCTTGAATGCGACACTTTTTCATTCACCTGGGTTGGGAAATTCTTCACCTCACAGTTGATCAAACCACCTTTGAAAGTCTTTAACCGGGTTTCAGGGATTAACTTTGAGTTATTTGTCACCAAGCCATCTATCGTGTCGTTATGTGTTCAAGAGGTCTGCAAGCAAAACTTTCATCTGCAAAATACTTGTCATCCATTTGACCATCCCTGAGTCAGTCCTTACAGCAACATTTCTTCAACTTGAACAATGATTTCGTGTTGCGGGATTGCCTGCAACGGGTCGCTTTCTATCGACATCAGCACATTATCTAGAGAGATGACTTAGAAATCGTCAGTACCTTGAAGTCTGCATGCATCAATGGCAGGTTTCTCGCCTTTGACGTCAGTTTACATCATTGACTTTCGATCGAAGGATTCCGTGAAATGTTCGACATCAACTCATTCATTCACATCTCATGGATTGTACTGGGTACTTTGAGAAACATTGACATTACTGGTGGTCTCTCTCACGCTTGTTAACAGTTTACATCATTGACTGGTAATCAAGTGGTTTCTACCATGTTCGACATCAACTCATTTATTCGCATGGCTAGAATCGTATCAATTCGGGAAGTAGAAATGAAGACCCTGGATCTAGTTTCCACCATCCAGGCTGCGAGGAGTTTTGTATTCATTATCTAAGTAGACTAATCATAAACAGATGGCTGCGTCCATACTGTGTCTACAAAAGTCTATGATTGTGATGTACTGCAAAATCATTCCTGTATCAGAATAGTTAGTCTGTTAGTTAAAGTTTTGATCTGAGTATGGGAATGCCTACCTCAGTGATGATATAATCTTATACATGTATTTTGTGTTGAAAATTGCAGGTTCTGACCAGGCTTTCCACGGGATAATCCTTGAAATGATAAAGCGCTTCACCCTTCCTAGATATTACAAACCCTAATCTATTCCAGGCTTCGCACTTTAGGGGGCAATCTGTTACACTAAAAAATGTCACCATGACTATTTACAGTTAGTATGGCTCAATCAACAGTCATGCTACCCTCTTAGGCAAGTCTTATGCCTCTGCTCTCCATGTCAAACTCCAAAAAGAGAGAAAGTCTTGTATAAATGTATTTATCTCTGGGGACGCAGGTTCTCTCAAACTTACCTGCGGGGACGCTCCTAATGTTCACAAAAGCTGCGTCCGAAGACGCTCTGTATGTAAAGGGACAGGCGCGTCCCCCTGTAAAAGTTAGAATGCGCAAGTTTCATCTTTAAAAAGTTACTTGTGGTCATTTCTAGAGCATTCTAGAAGGTTGTTCGACGTGTATTGGGCGCCTCCAGATGGTTCATGCACTCCTATCAAAGAGGAACTTATCCCATCAATAAGGGAGTGATCCCACCCAAAGAGGGGATTATCCCATTGATGGTGGACCTGATTAACCTCCTCTTGAGTACTATAAATACAGGCATTGGGCTAGAAGGAGGAGAGGTTGAAAGCTATACATTTCTAAGGGTAAATGCTGCAGGAATTAGGACTCCCATTTAGAAGCTTGTGAGGAGAGATTGCCATCTTTGCTTGTTCTATTTGGAAGTGGGTGAGCTTTGTCAAAGTAGAGGAAGACTCTTGTGGACCCTGGAAGGAGCTTGCACAACACCAAGGCTCAGGTTGTAATGGTTCCTTTTGATTACCTTTAATGCAAATTGGTCCATTCTTCTCAATAACTTGTTGTTTATGGGTTATTTCATGTACTCCTTGGTCTATATGTTGAATATGCTTTGTTTTATGTTATAATCAGGTGCTATTTAATTGTTTGACTGTTGGTGATTGCAGGTTTTGGAGAAAAGGAGGAGCTCATCCAGATCAACAAAGCTTGGACTTCTACAACAGCGTTTGGACAAAGGTAAGAACGAAACACTTGATTTCTCATATCATAATGCATGTTTAGAGAAGGATAGCTCCAGTTTGTTTTGTTTGTCATTAGAATGTCTTAGACTTCTAGGAAGGTCGGTTGTGTCCGCACTTTTGACTGATTCCGTGTGACAGGTTTCAAGCCATTTTATACCTCTGTGACTGCCTCGGCTTCCTGACTCTTAATTATCCCAGGCCATTATGAACTTCACTACACGTTTACCTTCTAGGCAAGGAATTTTCGGCTATGACTTGTGTCATCCTGGGCTTAAACCTATGCATGCATCTCTATTTCTTCTAGGCCAAGCCTCCCAGACTTGTGTCATCCTGGGCACTCCCTCATGCACTCAAATTTGAAAGTTCCTAGGAAGACCCATATTGGGACTATGTGTTATGTAAGGGCTGCTTTTCTATCTGCCACATTTTCCCAGTCGTTTGGATAGCTACTCCACAAACCAGTTCTGCCACCTTTAGCAATGCCACCAAACACATCTTTCTCCAATGTGTCCTTCAACACTTCAACTCTGCAACTTTAACTTTGGGGATCCCTTCTTTGACTAGTTCTAACTTGTGATTCACGTGACCATTTTTGAGCTTCCATATACCACTGGAAATATATTTTAGATCTCTATACATCTAAGTGGATCCCAACTATGTTTGAAGAGAGATTATGAGCTAGAAATGGCTTCAAAATCTCTATGTCATCACCAACTTTTCCTTTATAATTATTTGAGTTATTATTCATTGTTCTTGTAATATTATCTACTATTTCCTTCATCCTAATATCTTTTTCCATGAATGAAAACAAATTTCTAACGTTATTCCCCTTTGGCATTGATGGCAACATGTTTATCAAACAAAATCATTTCCATACAAAAACAAAGTGTGCTTCTTCATCTCCTCCTTTGGATGTTTCTTTCCTTGAAATGCACTTCTAACCTGCTATGGAGTACTTCTCCTTATCAAGACATTTCCCCTTAATCTAAAGTTCTTCTCCATCTTTTATTTTATCGACATACTTCTCCCCCTTTGTTTGAAGTTCTTATTCTATTGTTTGATCATCAATAATACTACTCCCCCTTTGACATAAATGGCAAAGACACCAATATGCTCCCCTGTCATCAATCTCCCCCTATCATGTAGATCCTGTGGACCTAGCAACTTCATCTTGATATGCTGAATGCTTGTTGGTTTCCTTTCTCCCTCTATAAGGAAGATCTAGTGGAGGGAGGAAGAATGAACAACTCCCAATCTTTGCCTTAAATGCTCAAACTGATGTCTTGGGAGAGTTTTGGTGAAAATATCAACTACCTATTCTTCCGTAGATACATACTCCAACTTGATTGTTTGATTTGAAACTTTATCTCTCAGGAAGTGGTACTTTATTGGATTATGATGAGGACAAGCATCCTTTTCAGTGTAGATACTGTTATCACAAAATCTGACCTTGATAGGTTGTTGATCAAGTAGACTCTAAGTAGCTATTTGAGAGGGCTCTCTCAAGGGTTAATGATATTGATTATTGATAATATAGATGGCTAAATCTATCTTGGTTTTGTGTGTTTGTAGGTTGAAAAGATGAAGCTTGCTACCATTGGGCTATGGAGTCAATAAGTCAATAAATTCAGTGGCAATGTTTCTTGACATGAAAGCTGAGACAAATAAGGTTCTTAAACAAAGACAATTCACTCAATAACATAGGTCAAAAGAGTCATTCCATTACTAAAGGAAGTCAAAGCATAGGGTTATGAATTCTGAGTAATAGCAATGAGATCTACTGCTCAACACAATCATTCCATTACTAAAAGAAATCAGAGCACATGGTTGTGAATTCTGAATAATAGCAATGCAATCTAGTGCTGGTGGTTCAAAGATAAAACACAATCATCTTATTGTTAAAAGAAGTGAGAGCATTAGACTATGAATTTTGAGTATTAACAATAATATCTACTGCAAGTGATTAAAATAACATATAGATCAAGAAAGGGTTAAACCCTATCTAAACTCAGTTTTGTTCAAGAACACCTCTCTGTATTACTGATTGTATTCCTTCACATAAAGCAGTAGCTGGGCCAAAAAGTATCCAACCCCTTGAGGAATTCCACCTCTTGTCTTTTCTAGAGTTATCATTACAATCTTGGATTCCCTGATCGAACTTGAAGGGAATTTGAATTTCCTAGCTTGACACCTATTCATACCTAAAACAGACTATTAATTACAAGTAATAGTTAACTGTTTGTCTTAGAGTCCTAATACAATTAGGAGTACAACTCCTTATTATGATGACAACAACCTAATCTAGGAATTAAACTCGATGCTTGACAGCTGCTCCTCAACTTCAACCTTGGTAATGTCCATAACCCTCCTGCTGGCCTTTAATAACTTCTCCTTTATCTGCCCTGAAAACTAGGAATATGTCCCCTACACTATAACCTTGGTCTTCAATGATGTTTGTCGAATCTTCTGATGATGAAACTAGCCCCTTTAATCATGTAACATATGTTAAGTTAGCCATAGAACCCTGCTCTTTCACTTGTGCAAAAATTAAACTCCTTGAAGGTGCATGAAGAAGGTCAATCTAGATGTTCTACGAAACTAATTGTTGTTTCTGTAGTGCAAAACTTTGCTTTTACATATATCCTTTATCCTTTGAGTTTTTCCCTTGCTTTATCTTTAAACTTTCATAAGTGACCTCCTCACATTCTCCAGTAGCATCATTCTCCAAAAAGATAACCGCTTCTTTCCTTTGAGAATTGATCAAAACATCAAAACTGCACCTACAGCAGTTTTGTAGCACGCTACAAAATTGCTATGTGAATCAATTTACACAGTTTTCTTCCAATTTTTTTTTTAAAGGATTCTTTACAGCTGTTCCATTATGTAAATATTCCATATATACTTAACATCCCCCATCCTTGAAACATCTTCAAAAATTAATGTCTTTGTTTCAACCAAAATTGTATTAGGATTTCATCACTTACTGCCTTGTTCATTTGTGTTGAGGCTGACCTCTAGAATTGCTCAACTAAATTTCAAGGTCTTCAATTTGTCTTTTCATCATCTTGATATTAGTTCTTAGTCTGTGATTGATCCATCTTACATACCTTGCCTAACTGAGGAACTGCCTCGCTTGAATTTGATGAAAAATTGCCTCGTTTGAACCTTGCGGAAGAACTCTGGTTTCTGCTCACCCTGGGCTTATTTACTCGGACTAAGAACAAAACCAAGTGTCTCTTGCATGAATATGAGCAATATCAACACGAATATGACCAAGATCAACTAACCTTTTTTTGAAATTTAAAATGACTAATGACAAATGACCCCTAACGAATCTAATGATGGATATGAATGGTTGCATGTGAGAGGAAATGTTCGTGGACGGACCCCTGATGATGAAAATTTAATGGTTTCTGGTGGATTTGACAACTAGACAGGACTGATCACGAATCTTCGATTTCGTAGCGCACGTAGTGTAATTTCAAGGCTTTGTGCTACGAAAACGACTAGACAGTTTCGTAGTGCGTTCAAATTTTTGAAATGACCAGACACATGAAACTTAAAACATGATATGGGATCCATAAGGGCTAGAAAACGCTGATGGAATTTATGTAATGATGGAAATGAGACTCTAATGCTATAACTGAAACTCTTAAAAACATAAAAAATAACTTGACCATGTCTAACACAAAAACTTAGGAACCATGCGGGTTGTCCAAAATTTTAAAAACTTTTACAGTGATTACAGTGGATCCACTTAGGATAGTGTGCCCTTGTGGTACACTAAGAACCGGTAGCTCCAGTGTTTCAATCCATCCTTCAAAATAAAACTTTGAAATTCTGCCCAATCTGCTCCTCAAGCTTTAATGATTTCTGCAAGAAGAACTCAAACTGCACCTACTAAAAATGCTCAGTCAACCTACCCTGAGCTTATTTCCACATTCCTATCTACCCTATCAGCTGCAACCTCCATTTGTAACTCAAGGAACATGAAACTTCCAATGAAGCCAGTCATTGATCTGATTTGACACTTGTATCTCTTGATTGTGGTTGAAGCAAAAGTAAACATGATACTGAAATAACCGAGGCAGCATGAGATGTAACCGATCTTCAAGATGAAAATATAACTGGATCTTTTCCATGTAATCAACTATAGGGTAAAAAAAGACATGATTAGTTTGATGATCATCATAACATTCTATATCTTTAGACAACTGATTCTTAGCCACACAAGATTCCTTTGATATGATATCCAACTGATTTTCTGAATGATTCCCACAAACAATGTAATTTTCCTCATTATTATGATCATTCATTGATGTAAGCTGCTGCAAAGTGTGACATAAAAAATCAACCTTTTCCTCTGCCTGAGGGTTATAAAAACTATCTTCTAGTATTTCTTATTGGTGTTTGCAATGATTTTCATACTCTTTATGGTCAAAAGACTAGCAAGTTTGCTGCATCTTTACATTTATCTCAGAGGATGTAACATGGTTTTTATAAGTAAACCCCTGCTGATTTTCATGTTGCATTTCATGGGATGTTATCCTTACTTCTTGGTGTTGAAATGTATTGTTATGAAGAACCTCTAAAATTTCTTCATCCATGAATTCATCATCATGATAATAATCCTCCAAATATTGAATAAAAGTCACAGAATGTTTACAACAATCTTTGACCAGCAATAAGGAGGGATGACACTCTTTATACATCTCATAAAATACATCATGGAAATCAACAAGCGAATATAATGAACCATTTTCCAAGCCTTTATACCAAGACCATGCTTTTCCTTCTAAAGTGTTCATAAACATCTTCATGAGACAATCTTCAGGGAACTAAACCTTAAGACTATGTACATGCATATGGAACCTAACCAAATGAAGAGCAACATTGTCTTTCTTTTCATCTTTGAATATTGGAAGATCATCTAACCATTCAACCTTTGGCATAGGATTTGGAAAACCAGGGATATGAGACCGATTCATAGGGGCATACCTGGCATTCATTCTTGCAATGACACTCATCTTGAAACTTCATCAAGCTATTGATCTTCTAGTAGTGGAGTCACCTTCCAATTTGTTATTTGATGTGTGGAGTCACCAAGGTAGATGCAGCCTCGAACAACTTCCTGAGCTCCAGCTACCTTCAGAAGTTCAGCTTCTTGATTTAGGGAATGAGTAATCTCAGGCTCCTGGCAGACGCACCAAAATGTTATCACAAGATCTAACCTTGATAGGCTACTGATCAAGTAGACTTTGAGTAACTATTTCAAACCAATATTTTAGCTAAGGCTTAGCCTCCTCAGCCTGAGAGGGCTCTCAAGGGTTAATGATATTGATTAATGATAATATAGATGGCTAACTCTATCTTGGTTTTGAGTGTTTGTAGGTTGAAAAGATGAAGGCTTGCCACCATTGGGCTATGGAGTCAACAAGTCAATAAATTCAGTGGCAAGCTTTCTTGACATGCAAGTTGAGACAAATAAGGTTCTTAAACAAAGACAATCACTCAATAATGTAGGTCAAAAGAGTCATTCCATTACTAAAGGAAGTCGGAGCATAGGGTTATGAATTCTGAGTAATAGCAATGAGATCTACTGCTCAACACTATCATTCCATTACTAAAAGAAATCAGAGCACATGGTTGTGAATTCTGAATAATAGCAATGTAATCTAGTGCTGGTGGTTCAAAGATAAAACACGGTCATCTTATTGTTAAAGAAAGTCAGAGCATTAGATTATGAATTCTGAGTATTAACAATAAGATCTACTGCAAGTGATTAAAGTAACATATAGATCAAGAAAGGATTAAACCCTATCTAAACTTATTTTTGTTCAAGAAAACCTATCTGTATTACTGATTGTATTCCTTCACACAAAGCAGCAACTGGGCCAAAAAGTCTCCAACCCCTTGAGGAATTCCACCTCTTGTCTTTGTTAGAGTTATCATTACAATCTTGGATTCCCTGATCCAACTTAAGGGGAATTCGAATTTCCTAGCTTGACACCTATTTATACCTAAAATAGACTATTAATTACAAGTAATAGTTAACTGATTGTCTTAGAGTCCTAATACAATTAGGAGTACAACTCCTTATTATGATGACAACAACCTAATCTAGGAATTAAACTTGATGTTTGACAACGGCTCCTCCTTAACTTCGACCTTGGTAATGTCCATAACCCTCATGCTGACCTTTAATAACTTCTCCTTTATCTGCCCTAAAAACTAGGAATATGTCCCTCGCACTATAGCCTTGGTCTTCAATTATGTTTCTCAAATATTCTGATGCCAAAACTAGCCCCTTTAATCATGTAACATATGTTAAGTTAGCCATAGAACCCTACTCTTTCACTTGTGCAAAAATTAAACTCCTTGAAGGTGCATGAAGAAGGTCAATCTGGATGTGCTACGAAACTAACTGTTGTTTTTGTAGCGCAGAACTTTTCTTTTACATATATCCTTTATCCTTTGAGTTTTTTCCTTGCTTGAGATTTAAACTTTCATAAGTGACCTCCTCACATTCTCCAGCAACATCATTCTCCAAAAAATAACCGCTTCTTTCCTTTGAGAATTGATCAAAACATCAAAACTGCACCTACAACAGTTTCGTAGCGCGCTACGAAACTGCTGTGTGAATCAATTTACACAGTTTTCTTCCATTTTTTTTTAAGGATTCTTTACAGCTGTTCCATGATGTAAATATGCCATATCTCAATATTCTTTATACTTTGGTCGCAAGATTCTTCTCTCAAGGAACTATCAATCATATTCTAAAAAATTAGTCCTGATGAGGACCCCCTTTGGGGTTTGAAACGTCGAAAAAATGAACATGATACTGTGGATAATCTAGATCATAATACTCCAAAAAACAACCACAGAAGCTTAAAATCTAACATGCCATATATACTTAACATCCCCCATCCTTGAAACATCTTCAACAAGTAATGTCTTTGTTTCAACCAAAATTGTATTAGGGTTTCACCACTTACTGCCCTATTCATTTGTGTTGAGGCTGACCTCCAGACTTGTTCAACTGAATTTAAAGGTCTTCAATTTGTCTTTTCATCCTCCTGATATTATTTCTTAGTCTGCCATTGATCCATCTTACATACCTTGCCTAACTGAGGAATTGCCTCACTTGAATTTGATGAAAAACTGCCTCGTTTGAACCCCGCGGAAGAACTCTGGTTTCTGCTCACCCTAGGCTTGTTTACTCGGACTAAGAACAAAACCAAGTGTCTCTTGCATGAATCTGACCAATATCAACATGAATATGACCAAGATCAACTAAGCTTTTTTTGAAATTTAAAATGACTAATGACAAATGACCCCTAACGAATCTAATGATGGATATGAATGGTTGCATGTGAGAGGAAAGGTTCGTGGACTGACCCCTGATGATGAAAATTTAATGGTTTCTAGGGGATTTGACATCTAGATAGGACTGATCACGAATCTCCGATTTCGTAGCGCACGTAGTGTAATTTCAGGTCTTTGCGCTACGAAAACGACTAGATAGTTTCGTAGCGCGTTCAAATTTTTGAAATGACCAGACACATGAAACTTAAAACATGATATGTGATCCATAAGGGGCCAGAAAATGCTGATGGACTTTATTTAATGATGGAAATGAGACTCTAATGCTATAACTGAAACTCTTAAAAACATAAAAAATGACTTGACCATGTCTAATGCAAAAACTTAGGAACCATGCGGGTTGTCCAAAATTCTAAAAAATTTTACAATGATAACATATACGATGTGTACATAATTTTGGATCTATGCCCTTCATGTCTGGATAGTCCCAGACAAAAGCCCCTTTATATTTTTGCAGAACTTGAATGAGCTTTTGCTATTGGTCACTGTCCAGACTGTTACTAAGGTTTAAAATCTTGCCTAGTTCAATTTCAACAGGCTTGCTATTATGAACGGAAGTTGTCTGGATATGATTATCATCAGTATCTTTCAAAGGGTCTTCTAAGGCTTCATTGTCAAGAATTTATTTTAACATTTCATAATTTTACATTATTCACAGTGGCTGGTTGATTAATAAATTTATTGATCACATCGTCTTCAGTCTGATCCTTGAAATCCAACGCTTTTGCTACTGTAAGTGGTGAATGAATACTTTCTTCTAGGTATGAAGGTAGGTATGAAGGTGGTTGTTTATGTATTTTCACAATGGGTGGACTTGGTTGGAAAGAGGATATAAAGCGAGGTTCTTTACAGCGTCCCCCTTAGAAATGGTCATGCTACCCTCATGACAACCTATGTAAGAATCGGCTATTGCCAGCCAAGGTCGACCCAAAATTAAAGGGTGCCCATCCAATTAAATTTTTGGGTTTATAACTAGAAAATCCATTGGGTACTTCCATGAATCAATAGAAACCGTAATTTCCAGTAAAGTTCCTTCTAGTCTGACCACCAAATAATCAACGAGTTCTAGTAGGGTGGTGGTTGGTTCCAAAGCTGTGATATCAAGTGTCTCACAAGTTTCTATGGTTAAGATGTTAATGGCTACACCCAAGTCAACTAGTGTGTTTGGAAAGGAGAGACCATATATTTGGACTGTAACTATGGGATTCCTAGGATCTTCATACTTTATCGGTGTTTCCCCGCCCAAGAGTAAATCAGACAAGGTCCCTACAACATGGATAGTGGGTGGAGCTTTTATTTTCCTCACATGCTTTTTCACACATAGTTCTTTGATTGTTTTAGCATAAATAGGAATATCTTGGATGGTCTGGAGGAGAGGAATTTTAATGCAAATATTTTTCAGTTCCCCTAAGAGATCAAAGTCTGGATAAACAATTGGTTTAGGTATTTTTAATCTTTCAGGGAATGAGGGAGAAGTAATTACGATTTTTTCAGGATCTTTATGCTCAACTGTGTCTTCTCCTTGTTCTATTTTTGTGTCAGTCAAAGTTGATGGTGTCTGTACAGGTGAGGTTTCTAACTCAATCAGTGGCTGGTCTCTATCTTCCTTAGGAGTGATAATGTGTCCTGAACTTAGTCTAAGTTCATTGTATTATTTTTGTTCGGTCTCAAAGTCTAGGTTTTCAACAATTTGCACCATCTAAACCAGGTTGTTATTGGGGTTTGGATTTGGTTGAGCTGGTAGTTGGGGACGCAGAAGGGGCTGCGGATTTTGCTGTAATTGACATGGGGTTGATAATGTAGGTTGAGGTTGAGGACCTGTCCCCATAGGCATATTGGTTATCCCTAGAGGCCGCCGCGAATTCGGAGACTAGTTTAAATTTTTTGAAGTAGAGGCAGGCTCCAGGGATGGGTATGGATTATTTTTCCAAAAAGGAGTAAAAGGAGAATTCAACCAACCATTACCCGGAAAGGACTCAGTTGGCCAAGATGACATAGGAAATGGTTAGGACTGCCAATTTGAGAAAGGTGATTGACCTTGCCAGGTTGTTGTGGAATTTTGTTGCTGATTAAATGGCGAAGAAAGAAAGAAATTAGATGGGTCTTGTGACATACCTGTGGGTCGGCCTTGCCATTGTCGACGCCGGTTCATTAAGTATACTGGTTTTGTCTCTTCCTCTACTTCTTTAAAAACTACTTTCAACCTAGGAAATGATGGACACTGATCAGTGGCATAGTCCTTGGTGTAGATAGCACATGTCTGGACCATGTCCAATGGACACTCCCTTTGATTGTGCTTCTTCAGCCAGCGTGGGAAAAAAACGTCCAAATTTCATTCTGCTAAGGCTTGTTTCTATTTTTCTTGTGGGACATCCAACTGCATTGTAAGGGTGCCCAGGATTTCTGTCTTGAAGTCCTCCAGAAGGTTACCAATTTCTATTCTTGTTATGCCTCGACTGGGCGGTTTGCTTCCTCTAGTCATAGGATATCAGCGCCCTGACTCAGTGCGTGTGCTACCTCGCGAACAACTAATACAAAAATGAACAATTTCATCATAATCCTCTTGCAAAATGTCTCCCTTCCCCATCAAATTTAAAGTTTCTATCCATTATTATTTCATTCCTTTAATTAAGATGGCTCTCAGGACTTCTTTTGGTAGTGTGGAGTGAGGGGATCTCTACAAATTGTAGTGAAACTGTTCGACATATTCCTCTAGAGTTTCATTATCCTTCGCAGACATCTTAAAGATTTCATCTTTTAATTCCCTAGTCCTACAATAGTCCCGATATTTTGTGAGAAAATAAGTTTTCATGTCGTCCCAAGAGTTAATAGTGTGCCCACCTAAACCCATGAACCACCGTAAAGCTGCTCCTTTTAGAGTAGAAGGGAACAACTCCAATTTTTGAGGATTAGTGGTGTAATCATATCCTCTGTAGAGGATGCCAAACTCGAATAAGAAGGCATCCAGATCCTCTGTGGTCATCTCATGAAAGGTTGGGAGGTTTTGCAAGGGAATAGCTTTCGTCGAGGCATTGGCTACTGGGTCCACTATGGGATATTCCAATGTCGAGGTCTGACCTTGAGGTTGTTGATTTGCCATTTGGTCGAAAATATGCCAATATCCTTCAAGCACTTTAGGGGGTGCTATCTGATTAAGTGGAGTATTCTCAATCCGAAGTGGTTTTGCGGCATTGCCTAGATCTGGCATCACAAGAGATCCTATTTTAGACAATTGTGGCTCTGCCTTATGAGTACCACTGGTTTCTCCCTCTCCTTATCTTAGATTGCATGATTTTCCCTCATGTAAAGGATCATAATGTAAATTTTCTGTAACCTGAAAGCTCTGTTTAGATCCTCCGGTTTGGCTATGAATCTCAGTGTAGGCTGTAGATGGTGAGCCTGTTGCCTGAGGGATTACCCTAGGGATTTTTCCAAATATAGTCTGGGGTCCTACTGATGCCTGAGATTATGCTTTTCTTAAGATTTCGTTTATAAAAGTTGATCTTCCAAGGTTCACAGTCCCTTGGGTTTTCTGGATTTGGGTGGAGGGTTATGATCTTTTCTATCTTTTTATTCCTAGTCATCCATAAAAAAAACCCCTACTCCTATTTAAACTCTATGCATTTGCTGAAAAGAGGGTTGATGAGAAAGCGCTTTACTTGCTGGTTACAGAGGTTCTTACCTCTTGTTTTTAAAACCCAAATCTTTTACAACAAAAATAAAAAGAAATCACTTTGAAACACTCTCCCCTACAACGACACCAAAATGTTGGTGCACTAAGATGACTATTAAAAGCAATCTTAATACCTACATTAATCATTAACCCAGGGTAAGTCTGTTTATTTCAAGAGTGTTCAACATTGTCTATGCAAGTAAATTTAGAGGCTAATTCATAATTAAATGATTTAGAATCATTGCAATGATTAATATCTAATTCTCGAAGTTCAATCCAAAACAATTCTGAAAGCAAACCTTAGAGAATTTCCAAATCTAATTTAATCTATTGTGTAGAGAACTAAATCGGAATACAAGCACAAGGAATCACTCTTAGCTGATCTAACTAGTATCAAGAATAACTCATTCAGTAAGAAAGAAGGCTACAAAAAATGAACAAAAAGTAACTATTCAAACATTTAACTGATAGAAATAAATTGTAAACTTGAGATCTCTGATAATACTACTTTAGAATGAATGAAAATCAAATACTTAAACTAACCTAATAAATTTGGTAAAGATTAACAAACATATGTAAACAAAACAAGATCTAGAATCCAGTTTAAATGGTAAAGGTAAATAGCAACAAGCAACACTCACAACAATTGGAATAATTCTAATTTCATGAAATAATAGTAATAAACAATTGTAAGTGAAACCGGAAATAAATATAACACAATTAAAGTAGTAATTCTCCTATTGATTGGGCCTAGAGTCTCCAGAAGTTATTGCCGAAAGACACTCAGAATGTGATTATAGGTAAAACCCTATTACCTGTTCCTTCAGCTGGTGATCCAACATGTCAGACCAGTTGCATGCTTTGCCTTCTCTGGCCAGTTGGTCCGATGCGATCACCCAACTCTGTGGGAATGTTTCCGTGGTTTCTTGGCCATACATAAGACATGAAAGGATGACCAAGTATTGATACGCCTTCTACAGTATCTTCATCTTGTAGACCTGGTTGGGTGTCATCCTGAATTTAGCTGACTCCTTCACCCAGTTCTTCAATATATCTCTGGAGTTGGCATTGCTGCTAGGTAGGCTGAAGGGAGTCTCCATGGTGATCACAGCTTCGACATATGATACATCTATTCATAATCCTGTGCCCTGAAGGTAGCAATCTCCATCCCACTGACACTTCTCAATGTCATCATTTCAGGATCAATGTGCGCGATGACCAAATGTATAATGTCCGTGCACGGGAGCACGGGTTGCCTACATGCAATCTAGTACAAGATGGACTTGTGGATGTTCACACAGACTTGGTGATCTTTGAGGTCTTCCCCAAATGTGCCTACAAATGCATCATTAACCTCTTGCCATTTTAGCTTGATGTCCTTGTCTACATTTAGCTTGGTGTCTTCATAGATCGAAAACTTGTAGACACTCTAGTTGCACTTCCATTAGTGTCCTTTGATCCTACTCTTTTGGAGGCCATTGATCCTGAACTGCTAAGAGGTGGACGAACACCTGCTAGATTTGGAGACATAGCGACATGCATGGAAAGAAATCTGTCAGCTAAAACCAAAGAAAACTTGAGGAACGATATGCAACATACCTGGGGATTGACTGGTAAGGATTGCGTAATTTTTCTTGGGAGGCTGGAAGAATGGCTTCCAAAATTATGCAAAAGGTAGTCTGGGCTATTTGGGAGACTGACTGACTGCTGGAATTGTGCAATGTACAATCCAGGTTGGCCTACTGGCTGCTGGAATTATGTAATGCGTAATTTCAGCTGGCAATGGTTGTAGGCCCAATGACTACATTGCACAATTTTCTGGGCTAGCAGTTAGTGTCCCTCAGAATTGCGTAATGCAATATTGGAGGACAATCATTGGGTAGAAATGCACATTTTCTGAGAGGAAGAGAGAGCCTTCCCTCTGAGGATTGTACAATGCTGTCTTGGTGAGGCAGAGTTTGGGCCAAGGCTTCATAGACCCGCCGATGGGTAACTGAAAGAAAATGTGAATGTGAATGCATGGCGATACTGAGTGTAAGTAGGAGTGAATGGTCGTGCATGAAAATAGTGAATGAAAGATTCAGAAAACAGAACAACATGCATGTGGGTGAAGCGAGTCACTGAATCGGTGACCGTTCGTGCAAAATAGTTTCATACATGTGAAAACAGTGAGATGATAATGAAAACTAAAATGGTGCTACTATAAGCTAGTATGCATGTAAACGACAACAAGTGTTCACAAAAATCAAGCAAATAACAATCACACAAGCCAAGACATAAAAAGTGACAGAAATGCTGCAAAGACAAGTTAAGTCGACTTACCCAGAAATAATTGAGATGGACGTGTCGAAGACTCCTGGATGTGCTGTGGGATGTCAGAGCTCCAAGAGTGATGTGGAGAAATGAGTTCTGAAGCATCAAATATATAAGTTTGAGGCCCATGACGTGCATGCCACAAATCTAGGAAAAAGCGACACTTGGAGGAAAGATTCTAAAACGATCTTTGCATGTAACCTCCAACTTCTAAAAATAGCTCCTTAAAATCTAGGGATGCTTTTTGCATGTTGTTTTTTATATTCGGGGAAAAAGCAACCCATGCATGCAAGTCAACTTTTCTTGGTCCCAGGTGGAACTGGTCAACTCAATGGAACATGCAACAACCTGCTCAACTGAGGGGAAAATTTGCGCATTTCTGTTAGACCAAACAATGCGCAGTGGAAATAAAATCAAACAAACATACACAACACATTAAAAAACACAAAACCATAACACACAGATTCAACATGGTTCACCCAACCAATCTGGGCTACGTCCACCAGAATAGAGGCATCGGCAATCTTATTATTCAAAAGGAGATTACAACAATTTTAATTCTCACACATACTCTCAGCTCACCCTATTTTCTCTACACTCTACCACAATCCTCTACGGGATTACATTTCTTATAGCTGGAGTATAAAACTGAATCATAAATTCCCTCACAACAAATATAGGATGCATTAACTCCTCCTCAAAAAATACTAGAGCTAATATAGCAACTAATCCTATTGTTGTCACATACATGAGATTTTTGCCAACTTTAATTAAAACAGAAAATCTCAACAATCTCCACCTTGACAACAATTAGCCTGATACCCTGTTCATTTATTATTTTTATCTTTTCTGCAAGCCAAGAGAAGCCAGACACCAACGTAGCTTCTCTAACAAAACTGGTTTCGTGAACATGTCTGCACAGTTTTCCTTCGTATGCACTTTTTCAAGAGAGACTCCCCTTTCAGTGATAACCTGTCTTACAAAATGGTACTTGATAGGTATATGCTTAGATTTACTATGATAGGCCGGATTCTTAGCCAAATGAATTGCACTTTGACTATCACAAAATAACTTGATGTTGTCCTGTAACCTACCAAACTCACCAATCAAACCTTTCAACCAAACCGCTTCTTTGCAAGCATGTGAAGCAGCTATGTATTCTGCTTCAGTAGTGGATAAAGCAACAATATTTTGTAGCTTTGACATCCAGCTAATAGCTCCACCTGCAAGAGTAAAGACATACCCTGAAGTTGACCTTCTCTTATCCAAATCACCTACAAAATTGGAATCAACATATCTGCAAACAAATTCACTACTTTTGTTATAAGTGATACAATAATCACTTGTGCCTCTCAAATACCGAAGCACCCATTTCACTGCTGACCAGTGTTCTTTTCCTGGATTTTCCATATACCTGCTGACAACCCCAACTGCATGTGAAATATCTGGTCGAGTACAAACCATCGCATACATTAAACAACCTACTACATTGGCATACAGAATTCGAGACATATATTCCTTTTCTTCATTTGTATTAGGACATAAACTTGAAGAAAGCTTAAAATGGGAAGCTAAAGGGACTGAAATAGGCTTCACATTGTTCATACCAAACCTCAAGAGTATTTTCTCAATATACTTCTGTTGTGATAGCCACAGCTTACCATTGCTTCTGTCTCTGAAAATCTCCATGCCCAAAATTTGTCTTGCTGCTCCTAGATCTTTCATATCAAATGTCCTAGCCATATGAGCCTTTAACTTGTTGATCTTTGTTATGATTTTGCTTGCTAAAAGCATATCGTCAACATATAACACTAAGATAATGAACATGCCATTACTTAATTTCTTAAAGTAAACACAATGATCATATTCACTTCTTATATAATTTTGACTCAACATGAAAGAATCAAATTTCTTGTACCATTGTCGAGGTGATTGCTTCAGGCCATACAATGATTTCTTGAACCTACAGACAAATTTCTTGTTGCGATCTTGAACAAACCCTTCCGGTTGTTCCATGTAAATCTCCTCATCTAAATCTCCATGTAAAAATGCATTTTTAACATCTAGTTGCTATAATTCTAAATCAAGTAAGGCAACTAATGCTAATACAATTCGAATTGAAACAATTTTTACAATTGGTGAAAATATCCCACGAAAATCAATGCCTGCTTTCTGAGAAAAACCTTTCGCGACCAGCCTTGCTTTGTACCTATCCTTTGAACCATCAACACCCCTTTTCAATTTGTACACCCATTTACATCCCACCGTTTTTCTGTCTTTAGGAAGTTCTACCAGATCCCATGTGTCATTCTTGTCTAATGCCATCATCTTGTCCTTCATAGCTTCTTTCCACTTTTCACTTTTAGAACCCTCTACAGCTCCCTGATAGCACAAAGGTTCATCATCGTTAGCGGTTAAAGCAACTGAAGTAACATAATCATCATACCTTCTAGGAGGACGTTTAATTCTTGTGGACCTCCTTAAAGATGTTTCTGGTACTTCCACAATTTGCTGATTATTATCTGTAGGAACTTCTTCATGATCAGCATCTGAATCATGTTCATGATCTACATCTGAAACTTGTTCATGACCTGCATCTGAAACTTGTTCATGACTTACATCTGAACCATGTTCATCTTGATCATCATCAATATTTGAACTAGTATCAAACTGAATGTATTGAAGTTTAGATACATTATCCTGTTTCACTTTATCATCTACATCTGAACTTTCAAGTGAGAATTCATTAAATTTAACATCTCTGTTAATGATGATCTTGTGAGTAGTAGGATCCCACAATCTGTATCCCTTAGTCCCATCACCATATCCAACAAAGATATATCTTTTTGATTTAGGATCTAATTTAGAACGCTGATGTTTTGGAACTAGAGCATATGCATCACAACCAAAAACTTTCAGTTTAGAATAATCACAAGGATGACCTTTCCATACCTCTTGAGGAATTTTTCATCCTATTGAAGTTGATGGTGATCGATTTATCAAATAGCAAGCTGTAGAAACCACTTCTGTCCATAATTCCTTCTGCAAATTGGCGTTACTCATCATACTTCTTGCTCTCTCTAAAAGAGTCCTGTTCATGCGTTCAACAACTCCATTTTGCTGAGGAGTATATACAGTGGTTTTATGTCTTTCGATCCCAGCTTCCTTGCAATAATTATCAAATTCCTTTGAAGTAAACTCACCACCATTGTCAGTTCTTAAACATTTAATAGTTCTTCCAGTGATGTTTTCAACTAATGCTCTAAACTGTTTGAAAACTGTAAACACATCAGACTTCTTCTTTAACATGTAGACCCACACTTTTCTAGAGAAATCATCAATAAAAGATACAAAATATGACGAACCTCCATATGAGGTTGTAGGAGACGGACCCCAAACATCAGAATGGATATAATCAAGGATTCCTTTACTAGTATGTTTTCCAGTTTGAAACTTCTGCTTGCTTTGTTTCCCAAACAGACAATGTTTGCAGAAATCTAACTTAACAGACTTTAGACTAGGAAGTAACTTACGATCAGATAAAATCTTTAAACCTCTTTCGCTCATATGGCCCAACCTTTGATGCCATAAACGAATAGAATTACTGTCATTTTCAGACACTATAGAAACATGATCTGACTTTGTTCTTCCTTCTAACTGAAAAAGATTTCCAACCTTCTTTGCTTTCATTACTAGTAAAATTCCTTTATAAATTTTCATTACTCCACCTTGAACAAAGGTTTTATATCCATTTGTGTCCAGTACTCCTAATGAAATGAGGTTTTTCCTTAGTTCAGGTACATGTCTTACATCAGTTAAAATTTTATTTGTCCCATCAAACATTTTAAGCTGAATGCTTCCAATTCCCACAATGTTACATGTGACATCATTTCCCATGTAAACTACTCCATCATTGATTGGTTTATAAGTTTTAAACCATTCCCTATGAATACACATGTGATTTGATGCACCAGAATCTAATAGCCAATGTTGATCATGACTAGACAAATCAATTGATAACACTTCATCACTCATACCTGTCTTAGATGCCAAACCTGTATTTGTCGTGTTTGCTTCTTTCTTCTCTGTCGAAGAGTCTTCTTTGGATGCTTGCTCTCTCTTCCAACAGTCCTTCTTCAAATGTCTCGATTTTCCACAAAACCAACACTTTAACTTACTCTTCTTCCCTTTCGATTTTGAACGCAAGTTGCTGTGCTTACTGGAGCGTCTTTCTCTAGAACAACCTCTAGCCATCATTGCTTCTGATGTAGAGGTTTTGGAATTTGACCTCTTCCTTGTCTCTTCGGACAGCAAAGCTCCAACAACATCATCAAATTCAAGGGTTTCTGATGTACTAAGACTTATAGAAGTAACAAAATGATCCCATGACTTGGGCAACGAACATAATAAAGTTATAGCTTTATCTTCTGATTCAAATTTTACTTCTATACTTTATAATTGCACCAGGAGAGTATTAAAGACATTCAAATGATCAGTAATAGCTGTACCTTCCTTCATGCGCAGACTGTACAATTGTCACTTCAGAAGAATCCTATTGGTTAAGGATTTTGTCATGTATAGCTTCTCAAGCTTTGTCCACAAACCAACAACATTTTTCTCTGACACGATGTTAAACAAAACATCATCCGCCAAATACAGTCGAATACCGCTCAGAGCTCTTCCATCCAATTCATTCCATTCATCATCTGTCATGGTGTAAGGCTATTTGGATTTTCGCAACAGCACCTTCGCCACGCCTTGTTGCACAAGCAGATCATGCATCTTCACTTTCCAGATTTCGAAGTTATTTTTTCCATTGAACTTCTCGATCTCAAAACGAGCACTTTGAGTTTTTGCCATGTTGTAACAAACTGAATCTCCAATTCCAACTTAATAAATAAAGTTAATATCTAACAAAAAATGCCTTTGCCTTCTACTGTGCTGCCTTTACCTTATCATACAATCCCTCTGCTGTACAAACTGCAGATTACAAATAAAAAACAAATAACAAAATTGCAGTTTTACCAAAGCGATCCTTGCTTGGCGCGTTGGCGCTTCTTTGATAGCAGACGATCCGCGCCGGAACAAAAACGGTGTAAGTGACAAAATATTGGCACGCTTAAACCCATCGATTCCACGCCAATCGGGATACTGGCGCGAGTATTAAACTCGGATCTGCGCGTTTGTTCCAAAATAAAGCGTGCCAACCCGATCTCTGTCAGAAATTGGCGTGACTGTCTCTGCCGAAACCACACCAATCGCCAAAACTCCACCTTCAACAGCTCTGTCACATGCACCAGCTCCACAACTAGAGACCTATATGTTATGGGCCCTCCCGCTTCCGCTGCGCCGCTCTGATACCACTTGTTAGACCAAACAATGCGCAGCGGAAATAAAATAAAAAATACATACACAACACATTAAAAAACTGATCCGGATTTAAGCAGGAACGCAATAGATTACAGAGATAACCATAAATACAGAGATGCGATAACCATAAAAACAGAGATGCAGCGGAAATAATACTTCATTTCACTAATGGAGAATACTGAAATATGCTTACAAATAGAAATGACCCAGCTAGGGCGATGGTAGCTTATCTCTGAGAAGAGATGTGTCGGCTACATGCCTCTGAACTGTTCCGAACTGTCTTTACAATGAGGCTCGAAGGCCTATTTATTATTGAGAAACAATGGAAAACCCTTAACATTCCAAAACCTAACCCTAGAAGGTGAAAACGCCAAACTATGGGCCCCGTTTGGGTAAATTGGTACATCAACTTCCCGGGGTCGTAACTTTGGCATACGATCTCCGTTTTACGCGCATGATAGCCCGTTGAAAAGATCTTTCTGAGGACTATAACGCAAACAACGAAGCGGGATTTCCCAAAAAACATCGTTTAGGGCCTCAAAACGGCTCCGGAAGTTCAGGACCCGAAAACTGCTAAAAATAGTAAATTGTGCTATAATTAAGGAAACTGAAAATGTCAAGAGGGACAATGGTGGGGGTCTAGGTGGACTTGGCAGGTGGCCACCAATATCCACCTGGATCAAAAACACAAAACCATAACACACAGATTTAACGTGGTTCACCCAACCAATCTGGGCTACATCCACCAGAACAGAGGCATTGGCAATCTTATTATTCAAAAGGAGATTACAACAATTTTAATTCACACACATACTCTCAGCTCACCCTATTTTCTCTACACTCTACCACAATCCTCTACGAGATTACATTTCTTATAGCTGGAGTATACAACTAAATCATAAATTCCCTCACAAAAAATATAGGATGCATTAACTCCTCCTCAAAAAATACTGGAGCTAATATAGCAACTAATCCTATTGTTGTCACATACATGAGATTTTTGCCAACTTTAATTAAAACAGAAAATCTCAACAATTTTTGGGAGGGAGCTGGGCTGGCTGCCCAAAAGGATTGCACAATTTCTAGGCTGAGCAGCTAACTGTTGCCCAAAATTGTGCAATTTCTGGGTTGAGCAGTACTGTTGGGAGAGATTACGCAATTTATCGGTTGAGCAGTCATGTTGGGAGATATTGCGCATTTTTTCTAGTGAAGGGTGACAAGAAGACTCGCATAATTCTGGATCCCAATAGGCTAGCAGATAGGATTGCGCAATTCCTAGAGGGAAGGCTGGTTCCCCTCCATAATTTTACAATTTCTTGAGGGAGCTGCTCAGCCTGCGGCTGGACCAAGTTCGTAGAAACAACTTGTGAGGTGGATGCAAAAAGTTGTCATGTATAGGTTGGTAGTTTGTTAGAAAATCATTGAAGCTTGTGTACTTGACAAGGTAAGACATGCTGTTGAGGAAGGTTGGTAGGGAGGCTCCAAAACGAAGCTAAGGCAAAATTCTGGAGGGTGGTTGTAGCCGCTACAATAGTTCCAAACCCTTTGCTTCTTCTATTGCGTTCAGACCTACAACATAAAACAGAGAAGCATATACATAGAAAATATTTCAAATAATTTTCATATTAAACATGTTAGATAATTAAGTATAGATATATAAAGCATGATATGTTAGACATGAATTATAAAAACATGTGATCACAACATTTCAGGAAGAAGAAAAAGCTTCTTTATTAACAACAACAAATAGGAGTGGAAGAATACAAATTGATCCGACCACGTGGCACCAATGAACCTTCCTTTGGATATGTCCAGCCCAAGCCTAAAATATCACCTCAATATGTGCAAAAGGATGTCATATAATGGACGATGAAAATATCTGCAAGGGAAAAGGGTTTTCTATGACTGGGAGTGCATGAGGAACAGAGAAAATCAGACTTGATCTGGGGACAAAAGGACTACAATTTCGATATCCTCTCTCTTTCTCTATTTTAGGCTTTCCCATGAGGTGTATAAATACCACCAAAAATAAGTTGATTCAGTTCGGTCACGAGATCATGTAGGTGGGCTTTCAATGAAACTCATAAACCCCGCCCGAGAAATAGGATTTTTTTCTTCTTCATATTTTAAATTATGTATGCGGGTTTGGTATTATTATACCCACATGTACACGTGCTTTTATAAGGGTAGAGTCGTGTATGGAATTTCATTTTTTTTTAATATGTGATCAAGTCTGAATGGGAAAGGGTTTCCCAAGGCCATATAAGAGCATCATAACTACAAGAGTGCTAAATAATGCTATAACATATGCCCCCTAATATATGAGGTCAGAAGGGTACATGATGGCCGAAATGTATTAAGTAAAAAGAGAGATCATTTGAGTACTTGAGAGGAGATCACCAGATTCCAACCAGCTAAATACATTTAGAAGGAATTAGAAAGAAGACTCATGTCTAAGGCGGGCATACCCATGCTCAGAGATAATAAAGCATGTCCGCTGATCAAGTACAAAGCAGATCCATCATGTATACATAAGTGTACAAAGAAGATTGGAGAATACATAGTGGATCATCTAATCATAGCCCCAAAGATGTACAACGAAGCTATGTCTCAATATCACATATATAAGAACTGATCAATGATGCTTGAAGAATGTTTGATCACTAATACTGCATAACTGATCCTCATAATAGTACCATATCATATAGGTGGAATAGTTGTACTGCATGAAACTTGGGTGCCAACATAAAAAACGCTGTTGAAATGAACTGCAACACATAAGGGTGACTAACTACATCGACTGAAAACTGAAAGGATTGACAAGCGAACTAGGATGCTGACACAACCCAAGGTCTTCATCGACTACAGATGGTACATTTCTACATGATGGGAATAAATGAGCTAAAGTCGACCATGTGAGAAATCGTTTGATTACTGGTCATTGATATATACCATTAACAAACATGGGACAATTCACCGTAATGATGATGAGAGTCAAGGTACCCTAGTACAATCTAACAAGTGCGAAACAATGTGTTGAAGTTGAATACTTGAGAGAATCTATCAATCAAGAGACATTGATGTATTCTCACTATCGATAGCGAAGGAGTCTGCCACTGATGACTGGAAACCACAAGGTACTGAGAAAGGACTCTAGATCTTATTTTCAGAGAAATGAGTTGAAGTTGATGGGAACAAATATGCTGGAAGGAAGGAATTAAGGCATCCCACATCAACCATTGTGAGTGTAGTTTGTAGACCAATAATTTTGAAGAAATTGGGGGAAAAGAGATGAAGTAACCATTCCAAAGTATGTTTCTGACGTACACAAGATGTGGCTAGTGCATGATAGAAACTCTCTGAACCAACCAATAATGAAATCTAACACAGAGGCAAGGAATCCACCAATAGGGTCAAATGAAAGCCAAGGTATTGTACGAATCCCAATGTGTGATAATGTAAGCTGATGTTGAACAAAAGGAAAACCACTCCGTCAAAGACCCATGATACTGATCGATGCTGAGCACAAGGTCACCTATCAATGATGTAAATAGGGCCAAGGTGAAGCTCTAGGCCTATTTTCAGAGAAATTTGTTGGAGTCAATAAGAGCAGACCCACCAACAAGAAGTCAATAGGGACCTTCTTAACCAGCACAAGCAAAGGACCAAATAACTAATGTGATAGTGAAGATAACTCTGACGGACCAGGTATGGACAAATTAAAATGAGTCAAGGGACATCGTAGAATGGTCGACATAGGTTAACTTCCCTTGAAAAAAATCACAACTCACATGTGACTATAAATATCATAAAATAACTTTGTATAAGTTTGCAATGCAAGAGGCATTAAAAACTCTCCACATTATTGGAAGAGATAACCAACCAGAGGAGGACTAACTCGATAACAAGGTTATGGATCTCCTAAAGTTAAACTAAGTCCCATCCCAAATGGAGGAAAAAATTGTTTTGAGTGCTTTGTTCAAGGGAGACATAACTAACTCTTGTTGCCATCAAGTGTGGAAGTAAGTGGAAGTAAATGTCACGTTCCCTCTCTTTTTGGAATATATATATATATATATATATATATATATATATATATATATATATATATATATATATATATATATATATATATATATATATATATATATTTGTCTTTTTCATATTTAAATCCCAAAAGATAATAAAAGAATGCCTATAGTACTGTGGAAATAACGAGTGTCTAAAAACATATGCTCTAGTTCCTAGGGCTAGAAAATTCCTATGCTCAATTCAAGGTGGCGAAACTAGTCATCAAAACTCAAAGGGATGTTCGTTCCATGGGTGTAAGGTGTCAAGTCACAAAGGCAAGTGAATGCATGGTTTTGATCTTGCAAAAAGTCATGGTCAAAAGTGGCTTATACATGAGTCCAAATGAAGTCGGATTAAGGCCAAAAGGATACAATTAGTCAATATGCAATGCAGTGATACAACTTAACACATGGGAGCCTCTAGGGTATAAATCCAGAAAAATAATGAAGAATAAGAGAAATGAGGCTTCATCGCAAAGTCATGGCGGGACTAAAGAGGACTCCTGAGCCTAAGCATTTCTTTGCAACATGGGAAACATATGCTAGTGAGGATCTAACTAAGAATCCCATGTAAGGAATGGCTCTACCATTATGTTACGATTTTATAAAATGACGAGTGGAAGTGGTTAAAAACCATAACATAATGGGGTCGACCCTATGGAAAAATATCGCAGTATGAGGTTAAAGTGGATAATGCAGCAGAAAGTGATATATCCTAACCTATATGCCAGTAATGAAAATGATACCTGCCACGATAGGTCTGTGATCGTGGATTCAAAGTGTCAAAACAACATCTCAAAGTCTTCGTTTACCCTGAAAAACAACCTTCCCCAACATTTCAAGCCAAAAAATTAAAAGTTCATGAAATAATAAAAATAAAAAATATGAACTTTCAAAAAGTGGGTTTTAAAATTTCATTATAAAAAGACATTTGTGCTTACCACAACTCATTTTGACTTGTAAGTGTTGAGAGTTTAAGAGCTTGGGAGAAAAATTTGGGCATCCACAACCGACGATTTCCTCAACCCATTTTCCAATCAACAGCTTCCAGGTAATTCTAAACTCGATTTATGATTATTTCGTGCAATTTGAATCGATTCCCATGATCTTTCACCGTAGGGGTTTTGATTTAAAATTTTAATTCTGTGCGTATGTGGGTTTAGCTTTTGAAAGCCACATGTAGAAATCCCTACACATGTGTTCACAAATGAGAAGCCACGTGTACACGTGACTGTCTATCAAAAAACAACGCGTATACACAGGGAAATTTGAAAAAATAAAAGAACTACTGGATGGAAATGTCTCAAATTGTAGGATGCAGATTGTTTGGAAGGAAAGAGAGCATAGTGAGGTTGATAATGAGGTTTTAGGAGATCAAGAATCATTAAATTCTTTGAGAATTTGTGGATTTCTCAAATTCTATATGCTTTCAAACATGAAAACCCAAACTCGGTTGCTAGAAATTCTTATCCATTACTGGGATCCAAACCAAGAGGTATTTATGATAGATCAAATTCCCTTGGCAATAACTGCAGAGGATACTTCATTACAGGGCTATCCCAAAAAGGGGATGTAGTTGATATAAAAGAGAGGGCCCGAGGAGGCCTAAATGTCTCTGATTACATAGACATCTACTGCAGAGAAGGAACAGATAAAGTCAGCTCTCAAATTCCGATAAAAAATGTGAGCATATTTCCAATCAAAATAATTCTCTTCACTATTGTTAGAGTGGCAGGGTCAGAAACTCTACAATAGGCCTCTCGAATAACCATGTTCTTAGCCACAGGGTTCCTTCGACCCAATGTATTTGAATGGTGCACAAGCTTCCTAGCTTGTATGAAAAAGAAACTAGCTTTAGTGAGATGAGGGAAGACAAAGAATTTTGGTTATGGTAGCATACTTTTCTCCTTCTTCTTTGAGAGAGTTTCGACACTTCGACCTAGAGTGTCTGTCACCATCAACAATCCTAGAGATCCAAGGATGGCTATATGGTCAGATCTAATCAAGCGACTAGGTGGAGGTGAGGTCACCCGAGCAACATTCAATGATGAGTTTTCATTTGGTGGGAGGAATAAATCATAGCCATAGACGATTATCCCTATGTAGGAATAGACTACCGAGAAGACACAGATCTGTCCCTTCAGGAGGGCGCTGCATGGGGGAATGGGTAATTTTTTTAAATTTTATGTTATTCGATTTTTGATTATTATGAATATGACATTTAAGAAGCTAAAAATTATTTTTTCTTGAAACAAAAATATTACCAAATTATATGATCATGATGCAGATGTTGGACCAGTTAGACCTGAGGGTCAACCTAGACATAAACATCATGCGAGAGATGCAGAGAGAAAAAGAGCTAAGACTGAGAGGTTTTTACACACAGTGTAGAGGAACTTGGAGGGTATAACTTGCTAGGTTCCAATGATAACTACAGAGGACCTTCACGAGGGTCTTCAGAGGCGAGTGGTAGGAATACCATGAGAGTGGGTGTGACTCTTTCGATAGGTTGTGAATGCCATTGTCCACTTCCATGATGCACATCTAGGGTAGGGCCCATAAATTTAGCTTTTAAATAACTGATCTTTTATGGACATGATCGGGCCTAAGCCCTAATTTTGTAGGACATTTATCCACATTTTGTAATATTTTGAACATATTAGTCCTATCTATATATAGACATGTTCTCGATGGTTTGATCATATATACAAATGATTTCATGGTATTTTGATTTTTAATGTGACGAATGATTAATATGCCAATCTAATGACTGATTAGCTATAGAATCAACAAATGAATTTTCTGATCATAGAATATTAATGAAAGTAATAAAAATAAATGATATTTGCAATAATCTCACTCTTAGAAATTGGTGATGTAATAAAGGATCTATTACAGATCCATTTGGCACATCACTCCCATCATCCAGATCAGTGTTTTAGGGCTCATCAAACCCTAATTCCAGTTGCTACATGCCCTAAACAAGTCACCCTTTTGAATGCCTCCTTCCCAGACAGTTTCATGACATGAAGACATCCTGAAATGACCTCTAGAGGGACCAGCATAGGTAGGCCCATGTAAGGGTGCACTGCAGAGTAGTTAAGTCCATGCCAGGGTGCTCTACAGAGCACTTAGGCTTCCTTTCACCTGTGTTGGGCGAGTTTGAGTGAAATTCACATAGGGTTTGGGGAATATTCTTATCTTTTGGAGTCATCTAGAAGGTTCCCTCACTTATCAACTCCTATGAGCTCAAAAATGGATGAGGAATGAGTTAAGATGCATCCTATCCTCTCATCCCTTCCTCCATGGAACTAATTCTAAGTATGGAAGGCCATTCAATACCACCATTTATGACAAAACCTCCTTCATCTCCCTATAAATTGACCACTCATCTAAGTGATCAGTGGCTGGGCTATGTTGAATTGTATGGAGATAATGTTGGTATGAGAATTGGCTTTGAAGAAAGTATTGTAATGCCACAAGTTTTTCATTCTTTTGATGTGATGTGGATGGGATCCAAGCTAGAGGAATGAATTTGAATCAGACACAATTGTTGTAATTCCTTCTTCTATTCAATAAAGTATTTGAACCTTTCTCCCATATGTTTGTATTGTCGTATGATGCTTATATGTGTGAAATGTATCTGATTCCATTTACTTGTATTCAGTAGACCTTTTTCTTTGATCGATTCTTTGTCTTCTATTTATGTTTACAAGTACTTCTCAAGCATGTTAAGTACAGGAAGGAACAACATGATCAATACAAAGGAGACAAGAGGAAAGTGGAACTACAAGTAGGTCTTCTCATCTTCTTTTTCTTATCTATTGCTTATAGGAAAAGGCTAAAGTGCTTTAAACTGTTGTTCTAGATATGGCTACTTATCTAGGGAATTAGTATTTATCCGTAGATACCAAATTATCCAAAAGAAATTGGCGACTCTGCTAGGGAAGATCATCCTTCCTAGTAGCTTATCCATCTCCTAGGAAATTCTTGCAGACCCTACTTGTATTCATTTATTGTATTTAAACTTCTTTTCATTGAATTTTGGTCAAAATTGTGTCAAATTGCCTTTTGAAATGGCTCACTATCACCAACGCAAGCTAGTGAGGGACACAGTGTGCTACAGAGCACCCTTGGCTTAGGGACAGTGCTCTAAAGTGCACTGTCTCCCATTCAGAGCTGCGTTGATCCTCCTAGGGTCAGTTTCCCACCTTTGGAATGAGTTTTTGCTAAATTTTATTTGTTTGTTTGTTTGTTGATTGATCAATGAATGTCATGTCTCAGAGAAAAAGTTTCTATCTCCTTTGCTAGCCCTACTTTGACTTAATTGATTAATGTTTCTTAAATGTTTTCTTTGTTATTATCGATCCCTAGTCAAAGTTAGGATATAGTTGATTAATCTTTGTTCGAAATAAAGTGCCGTAAAAGTCTTCTTTTCCTTCAAAACATAACTGTCGTAAAGTCTTCCTTCTTGTTAAAGATTGATTGATTGTATGTGCACAGTTTCCTTTTTGTTCACATTCACATTAAGGAAATTAAAAAGAAATACATGCATGGTGCATTGAAAAAGTTTGTGTGTGCTCATAGGAATAGTGTAGGGAAATTGCATTAGATTGTGCTCTTTGCTCTTTGATCGAAAGAAATCTGATTGCTTTATCCCTAGTAGCTAGGATTTTCATTGTTAAATTGAATGGAAAGTATGCTTATCATGATAGCTTCATTCCTAGGAATTTTAGAATACATCACATGGTGAACCTGAAAGGAAAATTCCTAAGCAAGATCAACTTAAAATTAACATCAATTTACCTAATGGATCATTGTCATTAATGAAAAACATTTAGTGGTTCTAGGCTAAAGACGTGTTCTAGCATCGTAAAACAAAGCAACTGTCGCTAACTTGTCTAAAATACATCCCAAGTGTGATACCTCATTCCACGTACGTGAGTATATCGTAGCTCGTCCACGTACCTTCGGGTATATAGGGCGGTGTTATAGTATGTAAAGTATATGGAAATGCTTTCACTGTGCGGTTTTGCATTAGACAACGCTTATACGGATTGGGCCTCCACGTACCTTCCGGTATATATGGGAGGACAACACTAGGTTGCTATCCATCCTTAGGTAACCGAGTCATCCACCTTGTACACTGTGATACACCGAACAAGGCATTCGGGGAGATTTCCTGCCCGTACTTCTCAATTTGTCGGGAGGTATTCTGCAATTCACAGTTACTTAGTAATCCTTTTGCCTAGATCATCCCTCTTTTTTTATTATTATTTTGATTAAAATAAATTTAATTGACCACAGATAACATCCTCCACACTCTCTCCTTAGTTTATCTTAGGTTGAGACATATGGCGACAAATTCGGAGTCCACCGATCAAGGAATTCCTTTTGATGGGAATCCTAGTTCTTTTCCTCCTTTAGGAAATATTGGTGCTCCTTATATGGCTGCATTGTCCCTTCTGGGGCTTACCATTGGCTTTCCATTATGGTTGTTTTCAACCTCCTTGGTTCAAAATGTCGTTATTTCTTCGTAATTGAGTACTCCTACAACTATAAAAAATCAACCTCCAGTTGATCCTAAAGTTGAACCTTTGCCTTCTTCCTCAGTTGTTTCTTCCTCCCCTTCTTCCTCTTCGCCTGGTGAAAGTATTGGTACTAATAACCAGGTGGCTAAGAAGAAGAAGAAAGGGAAGAAGAAGAAGAAGAAGGAAATTCAATAGGGGGGCAACCAAGCAACCATTTCTTTGAATGAAACTTCTAATGAGAAACTGTCCGATAAACCTCATAAAGTTTGATATCCATGCAAACTTTGTACGAGAGACCATCTTCTTCAAAATTGTCTTGGTATTCCTCAAACCTTAGAAGATTGGTCTTCTCGTTCACATCATCCCGTGTCATCAAATTCAGGAGATCATGTTGGTGACACACCATCAACTAGTGGTAGTAAAGCTCATGGAAAGAAGGGTAAAGTTAAGTTTCTGTGTCGGTTATGTGAAGGGAATCACCCCATTCACCTTTGTCCCTATTTGGATGAAGCCAAAAAAGTGTTGGATAACTGTCATGCTCCACCACAGTGACTTCCATTTGGTTACAGGAGACTCTCCCTTAATCCTTCACTAGTTGATGAATTGACTGATCAAAATCAACCATCGGTCAAACCAACTCTCTTTGAAAGTGAATCCTATGAGTCTATACTTGACCCAAATCAACAAGTCAAGGAAACAGTTGACCCGATTTCACCTTCAGTTAATCGTACCTTTCTCGTAGAGAGCGAGTATGATACCACTAAGGTTCTTTTCATTTCTTCAAATTCCAATGAACTTGGAGGAAACCCTCTTGTTTCATCAAGACAGGAGAAAAATCCTCCCATTCTCGTAACTCAAAGGGATAATTCTCCCGTTCTTATGGTACCTCCTCTAAGTAGTTTGGCCACTTCCTTTGATTGGAATTGACTGGCAGGATTTCGTCTGCCTTATTATGTGCCTTTCCAGATCATACTACAAGTTTGTAATATAATTTTATCTAACACTATTATAGATGAAGGTGAATCTATGAGTATCCTTTCCTCCACTGCTTGGCAAGCGCTCGGTTCGTCGCCACTTGTGCCTGTTACTCAGAATCTATTGGCTTTAAACAAAGGAACCAATCAACCATTAGGGATCCTTCCTCAGTTTCATATTATTTTGGGAGGAAAAATTGTTTATCTCAATGTGATGGTAGTCCCAGGCCCTTTAGATTACAATTTACTTCTTGGGCATGACTATGTTTATGACATGGGAGCTATTGTTTCAACACTCTTTCGAGTGATGTGTTTCCCGCATGAAGGCATGATTGTTACCATTGAATAGCTTTCATTTCCCAGTCCAAATATGGATTCCAGTCAACCATCTTCCCTAAATGGTCCTTTTTTACCAATGGTATCATCCCCACCATGGGTTAATTATGTGGTAACCTGTTCCATGCCTACATCAACTGGCAATCAATTTCAGGATGTTGTATATTATGTACTGGGGGCATTGGAACTAGATCTCTCTAATGGATTCCTTGCTATGGATCTCTTCCAGAGAATTGTTCTCCCATCTGATGAGAACCTCTTGGAAGTCATGACCTCTTACGGGTCGTGATCAAGGAACATGAGAATAGTTCTTTTACTGTGTCAACCTCATTAAAAAATGAATCAACTCCCATGAGGATAGTTCCTAGTCTTGTGTCAACCTCGTTAAAAAATGAAATGAAGGGTATGAGGATAGTTCCTTGTCTTATGTCAACCTTGTTAAAAAATGAAACTAAGGGTATGAGCAGTGTTCCTTGTCTTGTGTCAAGCTCGTTAAAAAATGAAACAAGGAATATGAGGATAGTTCTTTTACTGTGTCAACCTTGTTAAAAAATGAAACAGGTCTAAGTCAAGTCTTTCACTTGATCTCGTAAAAGAACTTTCATTCCATCCACCTGATAGCCATGAGTAGTATACTTAAGTGAATGTAATGAAGCTTGGGGGGCATGCACCTAGTGGTAAAGTTAAGTTTCCCTGTAGGTTATGTGAAGAGAATCACCCCATTCACCTTTTTCCCCATCTAGATGAAGCCAGGAAGGTGTTGGATAACCGTCCTGCTTCATCGCAACGACTTCCATCTGGTTATAGGAGACTCTCCCTTTCATCATGATGGGGGTATCTAAACCAATCTCAATCATAGTTCTTTGTTTCAAGCTTGTGTAAAAATGAAACTGAATCCAAGCATAGTTTTTTGTTTCAATCTTGTGTAAAAATGAAACTGAATCCAAGCATAGTTTATCGTTTCAAGCTTGTGTAAACATGAAAATGAATCCAAGCATAGTTCCATATGGTTCAAGCTTGTGTAATAATGAACCCATCTCCATTTTCACCCTCGCGATTTCCATTCTATCGAGCTTTTTTGTTAGATGAGCCTTGGTTTCTCTCCTTCCATCATCACTATCTTCTTGGTTGATCATACGCTTTCACTTGATTGTTTTGCCCTTTTCGAGGAATAGTTGCAATGAGTGTTCTTATTAGCCATCCTCTTCATATAAATCAACATGTTTTGAGAAGTTCCAACATCACTGAAACCAGTTGCTATCCTAGACACCACTCGTTCCTCAAAGTGGAGTTCTCTTTAAGCTCTTTTTAGACTCTCTAAATATGAAAAGATTTCCAAGCATCTGTCATTTTTAGCTAGTTAACGGATTGGAAATGACATCTACTCATTATAAGTTTAACCCCTTTTTCAAGCTGAGATAGATTAATTACGAAAAAGGAATATGTTGACCGAACATGGTCAATAGGTTCTCTCTCACATTTTTTTACGCTTTTCAGACTTGAGAGACAAATCTACGAAAAGGAACTTGTCGAGTTTTCTTTTCATCCATTTTCAAACTCTCTAAACATGAAAAGGACTGAGTTATCTTTGTCGTTAAACTCGTTAAAACATAAAATAGTGACAAACTTGTCCATCATGAAAAGATCGAGTTTCACCTTTGCTAGACTCGTTAAAACATCAAATAGCGACGGATTCACCCGAAGGATGGAATTATACAACAAGCATATGATATCCTCCTCAAGTTTGATAAACATAAAGAGGTACTAGTCATCAATGACTGGGGAAAATGGGAAAAAGGGGAAACCACTTTATGGTAGTAGGTCTCTCTTGAACATGACACTTTAACTCCATCACCGTGACTATTTGGGTTGGGTTATCAGCTTGATGGTTATTGTACTATTGGTATATCATACCATCCATCACTTTGTTTTGGGTCAATGCTACCAATTCATTTTAGTGTCGATGACATGTTCAAGAGAATTCATCTAGTCAAAATTCATCCTTTGCAATACCATAAACCTTCATTTTCATGACTACCATTCCTGAACTTTGTGTCGTCAGTCAGATTCCATCTCCAAAAACACTACACTCATTTCATGTCATTGATGTGGGATACATAAAGGCCTTCCTGCGACAAGTCAGTTCTTGTCGACATCAACACATTATCCAAGAAGTTGACTTAGAAACAACCTTCCAGTACCTCTTGGTTTGCATACATCAATGGCAGGTTTCTCACTTCCAGCGATAGGTTGACATCAATGGCCTTCGACCAAAAGATTTTGTATGGTGTTCGACATCAAAACATCTATTCACACCATGCAGAATGTACTGCAGTACATTGAGGATCATTATCATTATCGGTGATTTCTCTCGCATCTGTTAACGACTTACATCATTGGCTGGTAACCAGATGGTGTCTTCCCATGTTTGACTTCAGATCACATATTCACATGGTTAGACTCCTACTTGAGCAAATAATTGAATGAGATAGAAGACCCCGGATCTAGTTTCATCCATCTGGGCTGCAATTTCAACAGTACTAAATCATATGTACAATGGATTTACATTGATGGTCATTCCGATCATGGGTCTATATCTGTAGACGACTATCTATGTACATGTAATAAAAGTTTATAAGTTGAGCATGTGTATGCCTTCCCTCAACGATTTATGTAAAAAATCAAAATATCATGATATATGTATTGTAATTGATGCAGCTCACCTTCCACTTCGAAACCTCCTCATCACATCGTAAAGCATTTCATTCGACATTGGAATTTTTCCGACTTCATTCTTTGGGGGGAAGCTGTTACAGATCCATTTGGGAACATCACTCCCATCATCCAGATTAGTGTTTTAGGGCTCATCAAACCCTAATTCCAGTTGCTACATGCCCTAAACAAGTCACCCTTTTGAATGCCTCCTTCCCAGACAGTTTCATGACATGAAGACATCCTGAAATGACCTCTAGAGGGACCAGCGCAGGTAGGCCCATGTAAGGGTGCACTGCAGTAGTTAAGTCCATGCTAGGGTGCTCTAAAGAGAACTTAGGCTTCCTTTCACCTGTGTTGGGCGAATTTGAGTGAAATTCACATAGGGTTTGGGGAATATTCTTATCTTTTGGAGTCATCTAGAAGGTTCCCTCACTTATCAACTCCTATGAGCTCAAAAATGGATGAGGAATGAGTTAAGATGCATCCTATCCTCTCATCCCTTCCTCCATGGAACTAATTCTAAGTATGGAAGGTCATTAAATACCACCATTTATGACAAAACCTCCTTCATCTCCCTATAAATTGACCACTCATCTAAGTGATCAGTGGCTGGGCTATGTTGAATTATATGGAGATAATGTTGGTATGAGAATTGGCTTTGAAGAAAGTATTGTAATGCCACAAGTTTGTCATGCTTTTGATGTGATGTGGATGGGATCCAAGCTAGAGGAATGAATTTGAATAAGACACAATGGTTGTAATTCCTTCTTCTATTCAATAAAGTATTTGAACCTTTCTCCCATATGTTTGTATTGTCGTATGATGCTTATATGTGTGAAATGTATCTGATTCCATTTACTTGTATTCAGTAGACCTTTTTCTTTGATCGATTCTTTGTCTTCTATTTATGTTTACAAGTACTTCTCAAGCATGTTAAGTACAGGAAGGAACAACATGATCAATACAGAGGAGACAAGAGGAAAGTGGAACTACAAGTAGGTCTTCTCATCTTCTTTTTCTTATCTATTGCTTATAGGAAAAGGCTAAAGTGCTTTAAACTGTTGTTCTAGATATGGCTACTTATCTAGGGAATTAGTATTTATCCGTAGATACCAAATTATCCAAAATAAATTGGTGACTCTGCTAGGGAAGATCATCCTTCCTAGTAGCTTATCCATCTCCTAGGAAATTCTTGCAGACCCTACTTGTATTCATTTATTGTATTTAAACTTCTTTTCATTGAATTTTGGTCAAAATTGTGTCAAATTGCCTTTTGAAATGGCTCACTATCACCAACGCAAGCTAGTGAGGGACACAATGTGCTACAGAGCACGTATGATGCTTATATGTGTGAAATTTATCTGATTCCATTTACTTGTATTCAATAGATCTTTTGCTTTGATTGATTCTTTGTCTTCTGTTTGTGTTTGCAGGTACTTCTCAAGCATGTTATGTACAGGAAGGAGCGACAGGATCGATACAAAGGAGACAAGAGGAAAGAGGAACTACAAGTAGGTCATCTCATCTTCTTTGTCTTATCTATTGCTTATAGGAAAAGGCTAAAGTGATTTAAACTGTTGTTCTATATATGGCTACTTATCTATGGAATTAATATTTATCCGTAGATACCAAATTCTCCAAAACAGGATCTCTCACACGATATAAGTTATTTAGTAGAGACACCACCGACTATGAATCCAAATAAACTACTAATGATTCAATACCAAAAAATATCACTTTAGATAGAAAACTAATGACAACATTGTATTCAGCCATATTATTGGATGCAGAACTGATACATGTGCTGCTTGCGATTAAAAAATGACCAGACGGACAGTAAATTACCCAAGCTGTGGAAGCTAAGTTCCAAGTATGTCTACTAGCACCATCAATGAATCCTAGATACACTAGATCACCCATTGACACCTGCTAAAGAAGACCAAAATACCACTATTACCACGAGACCCATAGACAGAAATAAACAAATATGTACAATATTTACAAAATAAAGAAAATTATAGGCAATATCCTAGGCATAATACTTCTTAAGATAGAGCCCATTTCCGGGCTTCGACAACACATTTCCGTCTAAGTCAACCAACTCATAAGCACCTTTTTTCAAGACCTTTCTAATTATGTACGAACCGTACCACAGAGGTTTGAACATGCTTGCCCCCAAGGTGTCTTTGTCTTGGTCATAGATCAGGACAAGGTCACCTTCAAAGAAAACCCTATGATGCACAATCTTATCATATTTGGTTTTTACTCTCTTTTTATGAGCCTCATTTATCGTGGTTGCATCTCGATGTTTCTCATCAAGATGTTCCAAATGAATAAGGCGTTCTTCGATACGAGATGTGTCTGGAAGAAGTTCGACTAATAATTTAAGGGATGGAATTTCACATTCTACAGGGAATATTTATTTCCGTTAAAAAACAACATTGCTGCATTTGAAATCACAGTTGTTGTAACATAATTATTCATTTATGGTTGTTTTCGATAAATTATTGTTTCTTTCATAATATATCTTGTGTTTTTATATTTTAAATGTTACTTCCTCTAATGTCGCAATTGTTGTTCCTTCATCAAAACATGGGGGATTTACTGACAAAGAAATACCGTATCATGTGCGTTCATATTGGGGCAAACAAAATCAGGAAAAAATGAAATAATATATTAATAAAATAATAACGGGGTAAAAGGTTTTTATATGTTCTATAGCAATATGTTTATTATAAGGTATTTTTTATACAAGACATTGGCCACATGGAGGAAAAATGCAAGTGGGCTGGAGAAATATAGGTTCAGGAGTATTGTGGGAGTATTGAGAGTGGGAAGGATAAACAAAAGACTATGGTAATTATAGGTCCATAGTAGCCTAATATTCAAACCTATGTCCCTAGTATTTACACGCAATTCATGGTAATCTTAAATTATTAAAGTAAAAGTGACATTCTCCTTTATATTTCATTTTCATCGTTTTACTTAAGTTTTTAACATGACAATGAAATGACTCAGGATGTTTGAGAGTGGTTCTAACCTCACTATATTTCATATGGAGAAAGTAGAATTTTATATCTCACTTAAATTCTAACAGACTTATCAGTTTTTAAGGATTTCAGGATTGGGGGGATTGCAATGTTTCCATGAGATTTTTTTCATGTACTAGGGTATGGAATTTGTATTTAATCAAGAGAACCAAACCCTATATGTACCTTAATGTTAGTGAAATTTGTTTTCAAACTCCTCTATGATGACCCTACTAAAAATATACATGTCACTCAAACAAAATCTTGACTTTACATACTACATGTTTTCTATCTAACGTTAATGCTTGGAGGGTGATATTAAAGGAAAAGATCCCAAGATAGGAAATGATTTTGATGATATATAGGTATTTGTTATAGCATGATTTATTTGGATGATAAAGGCCACCCAGAGCCTAGGTTTTGATGTATTTCTGGTTAAGAGATGGATTTCACTTAATGTTATTTTGATTATGAGCACCCTTACATGCTATATCAATGAGAACTTGTAATTTGTGGACCCGTGGTTGATGAACTTTATAACTACTAGATGAATGATGTTATATGGTTTAATCCATGTTTTCATGTTTTTTTTATCACATATTCATCATTCTACAAGTTTTTTTGACATATATGCATCAAAATATATAAATATATATATTATATAAAATTCATTCCCAAAATTGCTCCCAACCTAGGAACTTTTGAAAATGTCAGTCCTTGCTCCTGCTTCCACTCCCACTTCTCGCTTCTACTCTCACTTCCCTCTTTTTCTCCCAAGCATATTTTCTCTAGAACAATGTTAGGTCCCTATAATACTAGTGTATTCCCTTGTTATTATTGTCATAGTATCCCCTTATTGTTATTGTTGTGCCCTTACATTATTATTGTTATGCAAGCTCTTATTATATTGTGACCCCTTACACTCCTATATATATAAAGGAGGTAGTGTCATTTGTATCATCCAAGAATTGTTCAATTGTGTAATGTAAAGGAGGTTCCCCCCTCGAAGAGGCTGATTTTGAAGTCGTTGATCTCTTTTTACTTCTATCTTTTGAGATAGTTGCATAACTTTTGGTATCATAGCTTTGGATTCTATGGTTTCGCTTCTTCAAATAGGTCATCATGGAATTTTATCTATAACAATTTCTCTATGAAGATTTAGACACAAAATTTGAGTCCAAATTTGATGAATCTAGGGTCCAAATTTTAGATCTTGTCTCACTATATTGTTAGAGATATGATCCAAGAAAGTTAGGGGTTTTGCAGGCTCTCGAATTACATATGAAACAAGTGACCTTGGGAAAATAGTCATAACATTTCCTCTGAACATCAGATTTAACTCTGGATTTAAGACCTCTGTGGTTTATTATTTTCGACTTAGTCACCGAAGAATCCACAGTAAGAATCATTTTCTGCCAACGTTTCAAATCCCAACCGGGATCCATCATCAGGACAACTTGAATGCTTGATAGAGGAAGAGCTGCTTTAGGACAATAATTACAAGGTATTTGAGACTCCCAAATGCTTCCCACCTATTCAAGTTGTCCTGATGATGGATCCCGGTTGGGATTTGAAACGTTGGCAGAAAATGATTCTTACTGTGGATTATCAGATTTAACTTTTGTAAATAGTTACAAAAAGAGGATAGACTGTAGTTTTCTCTGTATCATTTTCAGGCCCGAAGGTAAAAATAGTGACATGTGGCACTTTGCACTATTTAACTCTACCAAACTAGTCTATAATCAGGTCATCATGGGAGATTTGACATAACTCTTTCTTGGAGAATCCAATCTTGATCATAATTGTGGGTTTGGAAACTGGATGCAGAGGGATATCACAGGACAAAATTTCAGACCTTGGAGATCTGAAATTATAGAGATAGAACATATTCAACATCGAACTCTTACAAAGTGAAAAAATGTGTGTAGTCTTTTTAAAAATTTGCATTATTTTGAAGTGATTAAAAGGGAACAATGAAGCGTAATTATCATTAATTGATGCCCCGAAGGAAGAAAATGGAAACACCTAGTAAGAAATCTAAAAGCTCTAGCATGACTCATGAAGAAGAGGAAGAAATGCAATATGATATATCAAAATTACGAGACCAAGTGCAACAAATTTCACTCTCACAAAAAGTAACAGAAGCTAAGATGGATGGTTTAAAGAAAGGCATGAAAGCTAAGATGAATTGTGTGGAAGCTAATATGGATGGCGTGGAAGCTAAGATGGATGGTTTAGTAGTAAACATTTAATATTTGAAGAAATACATGGAAGGTTTGAAAGGGGGGTTTGGCAAAGTTGCTACAAGAAATTCTTCCTAATGGTGAAAAAGTAGTAGAGGAAACTCATGACGAGAACAAAATAAATGTTAATCATGATTTCATAGAATATAACATTGGATTAAAGACCCACCATGTTCCAAAGATCGATATAAGGAAGTTTGATGGCAAGGATCCCGTAACATGGATACTGCAGATGGAGAAATATTTTGATCTCCATAATGTGAAAAACACACAAAAGGTATGCATTGCAACTTTATATTTGGAATCCAATCAGTTTGTATGGTATCGATGGATTTTCTCTCGTAAACAAATTGTTACTTGGTCAATTTTTATGGAGGGAATGATAACACATTATAAGGATACAAAAATCAACACCTTCTTTAGCGAATTAATAAATCTCAAACAAAAGGGTACAATGGTGGAGCACATTGAGGACTTCCAAAGATTGAATATAAGGGTAAAATATATTCTAAAGAGCAGAGGATTGATGTGTTCATAGGGAATTTATAGGATAACATCCAAAATGAGGTTCTCCTTTTGGAACATGATTCATTAGAGAAGGCATTCAGGTTGGCAAGAAAAATTGAAAGAAAAATTATTTCAACAAGGAAGCCTACCACTCACAACTATAAAAATGGAAGTGTTTCTACCCCTAACATTCCACAACCTACAAGGTTAACACCTCAAAAGTTGGAAGAGAAAAGAGAAAAAGGGATTTATTACATTTGTGATAGAAAATACACTAAATGTCATAAGTGTGCTGAGAAGAAATTATTTTACATAGATTGCGAAGAGGAGGAAGAAAAGGAACAAGAAACATCAAAAGAAGAGGAAATACACCAAGAACCAACCCTAGAGAAAGAAGAAATGAATCTAAACATATCTTGTAATGTATTGGCAGGAATTACCACTCCTCAAACCCTCAATATAGAAGGTTATATCAAGAAGAAAAAGGTAATAGTGTTGATTGATTCAGGTAGTACACATAATTTTATTCATTGTAAGATAGCCAAGAAATTTAATTGCTTCCTATATCTAGCATCAGAGTGTCAAGTAATGGCTGTAAATGGAGGAAAAATAAATTTCTTTGGAAAGTGCCATAATATCAAGCTATACATGGGAGAATATGTATTGAATAGTTCAATGCTTTCCATTCCAATGGGTGGTGTTAATGTTGTACTAGGAGTTCAATGTGTACAATATTTTTGTACAATAGCTTTTAATTTTCAAGAACTTTTCTTGAGTTTTTTTTGGGAAGCAAAGGAAGTTGAATTAAGGGGTATCATAAGAAAATCAGGAAAGATAATCAGCTCTAACAACATGACAAAGCTTCTAAAGAAATAACAACGAGGTGTAATTGCACAATTATGTTCACTAGAGGTTCCCACATCGAATTCATCTATTTCTCTAGATCTCCAAAAGTTTTTGGACAACAATTATAAGGTATTTGAGACTCCCAAATGCTTCCCACCTATTCGTGATCATGATGATGCTATTCATTTGATTCCAGGAAGTGTCCCTCCAAACATAATGCCTTATAAATATCCATATGCCCAAAAGAGTGAAATTGAACGTATGGTTGCTAAAATTCTAGAGGCTGGTATAATTCAACCTAGTCAAAGTTATTTCTTTGATCCAATAGTATTGGCGCACAAGAAGGATGGATCATGGTGCATGTGTTCAGGTTATAGGGAGCTTAACAAGATCAATATTAAAGACAAATCTCCCATTCCTGTCATTGATGAATTACTCGATGAATTACATGGAGAAATGTAGTTTACCAAGTTGGATCTTCATTCAGGATATCATCAAATCAGAATGAATACTGAAGACATTCCGAAAACCACATTTAGAACTCATGAGAGTCATTATGAATTTTTGGTCATGCCTTTTGGCCTTACCAATGCACCTTCTACATTTCAAGTTTGATGAATTCCATTTTCAAACCCTTCCTTAAAAGATTTGTGTTAATACTTTTTGATGATATACTAATCTACAACAAGGCTTGGAAGGATCATGTTCAACATGTTAACAAGGTACTCAAACTATTGGAGGAGAAATAATTATATGCAGAAACCTCCAAATGTTTCTTTGGAGTACAAGAGGTGGAATATCTGGGTCATATTATATCTCATGAAGGTGTTAATGCAGACCCTAGAAAAATAAAAGCCATTAAGGAATGGAAAATCCCCACATCCATCAAGCATCTATGAGGATTTATCGGCTTGACAGGGTATTATCGCAAGTTTGTTAAGTATTATGGAATAATAGCAACACCTCTAACAACATTAATAAAGAAAGATGCATTTTCTTGGACTTCAGAAGCAATGAAGGCCTTTTACTCTGGAAAGAGTGTCATCATGGTGGTAGCTGATATACTTACCAAGTATGTACACTTTTGTGCATTATCTCATCCATTTAAAGCTAGTACAATTTCTACTGCATTTACGGAAACAATTCAAAAGCTGCATGGAAATCGAAAGATTATTGTAAGTGACAAAGATCCCATTTTCACTGGATTTTTTTGACATAATTATTTTCCTATCTGGGTACTTAGTTAGCTCATAGCCCATCTTATCATCTTCAATCTAATGGGCAAACTAAAATAGTGAACAATTCTTTGGAAGGATATCTTCGTTGCTTTGTATCTGATAAACAGATGCAATGGGTTAAGTGACTGCATCTAGCTGAATGGTGGTATAATGCTTCCTTCCATACTATAGTGAAAATAACCCCATTTATGGCACTTTATGGATATCATCCACTATCCATCACATCATCTTTAAGAGAAAATTCTAAGGTTCAGGCAATGGAAGATCACATTAAGCATCAACAACAAGTTCTCCAACTCTTAAAGGATAAACTCACATTGGTGCATAATAGAATGAAACAACAGGAAAATCAAAATCACAATGAAAAAGTTTTGATGTAGGTGACTGGGTATTTCTACAACTACAACCATACAAACAAATGTCCCTCAAGCAAGCTATGAAGGATAATAAGTTATCACCAAAGTATTATGGTTCGTACAAGGTGTTACAAAAGATTGTTACTATGGCATACAAAATGGTGCTTCCTCCATCTTCCCAAGTGCATCCAATTTTCATGTTTCATGCTTAAAGAAGGTTATAGGTGACAAGCTCCCAATTCAAACAATATTGCCAGAACTTGACGAGGAAGGAAAAATCATATTGGAACCTGAAGCGGTCACAGAAACAAGAAATCGAGATCTACGAAATCGATCAATTCCAGAGTATCTCATCAAGTGGAAGAACTTTCCCGCTGAAGATTCCACATGTGAGGATGAGAATTTTATACAAAAGCATCCAAAAATACTCAAGCGTTGAGGACAACACTTTTTTGAAGGAGAGGGGCATGTTAGGTCCCTATAATACTAGTGTATTCCCTTATTATTATTGTCATAGTTGCCCCTTATTGTTATTTTCATGCCCATGTTGTCCCCATATTGTTATTATTGTGCCCCATAGAATCTGACTATTGTTATTGTTGTTCCCTTACATTATTATTGTTATGTCAGCTCTGATTACACTGTGACCCCTTAGACTCCTATATATACAAAGGAGGTTTTGTCATTTGTATCATCCAAGAATTGTTCATTTGTGTAATGTAAAGGAGGTTGCCCCTTCAAAGAGGTTGATTTTGAAGTCGTTGATCTCTCTTTTCCTCTATTTTGTGAGCTAGTTGCATAAAAAACAAACATGCATCAAATTATTGATTCCTATATGATATATGTCTAATGTGTGTGTTAATATTTTTTCCCTGTTTCTAAGCTAGTGATCCTACCAGTTATGGGGTAGTAAAGAAGACAACAAATATGTCAACTTCACCTTGTCCTTACATTATTGATGAATAGGTCGAATGACAGTGAAGGAGACAATGGTACCGAATATTTCTTGGTAAAGGGAACATGCATTATGCAGGAGATAGTGAAATAGAATATTGTTTGGAAGAGGGTGCATGAATGCTAAGGGCACAAATGTCACACCTTAAAAAATTTCTGGTTTAGATGTTGTTTCAAATTTAGAAATCTTAGTTTTGGATATAATTTTTCTATTTTTAGAGCTTTCCTTTCATTATTTTTATCATGCATGATCTATTCTTACTAAGAGGGTGCATCTCCTAAGTCAATTAGAATACTTATGCATGAGAAATTCCCATCTGTGTCCATATTAGAATTGGACATAGATCTCAGGGAAGGGATACATGATTGCATTCCCCAGTTCACCTTTTAATGGAGACACATGTACTTGGCACTCTTACCATGAAATTATGGTGCACTAGGTAATCAGGTTAGGGCTATGATTTGAAAAAGTCCAACTAGATAGGATTTTGTATGTGTTTGTATTCATTGTACTTTCTCTCCTCTTCCTATTCTATAAGTCAGATGAAAGGTGTGCCATTGTATTGGTTATTGAGGTTTTATTTTGAAGTGTTATAGTGTATCTATTTCATTATTCAATAGAAGATATATGCAATTGAGAGTTTAAATCTATGTATTTTCCATTTAAGTTTTTCACTGTTTGTATTTGTAAATCAATCAATTTATATTTGGCTCTTTTTTATTGAAAATTTGAATTTTTCAGCTACGTAGTATTCAGGTTATTCTTTCTAGGTGCAAAATCTAATTACCATTTTTAATTAATATAAAGGGATATAAATATAAATGGGTATAAAAAAATTTAACGAAAAAATGGATACCTACAATATCTAGTGAAAGTAGGGGTTTTTTAAATTGGCAAGGTGTATTGGGTTAGTATTGGTAGGGGGCTAAATAAAGTGATTTTTGGAGGTATTTTCTGTTATGTAGTCAAATTAAGGGTATTGTTTAGTATGTCATGAATGCACATGCTAAGTTAGAGGTTCATTGAGTGAAACCCCTGTGGATGAAAGTAGAAGAAGGAAGTTCTTGAGTTTCATGTTATTTCTCCACATCTATCCTTTTGTTCCCTAGTCTTATAGAGTATATGGTTGCCTTAGATCTAATATCCAACACTCTTATGGTAAGTCTTGTTAGGATTGATTCACCCTTAATTCCCGATTATTTTCTAAAGTGAGTATAAATATTGATTGGTTAATCCTTCTCCATGTCACTATGCTAAGATTGACCATTGAGTCAGTTTGAAAGGGGGGAGGTGGGGTCATGCTTGATACTTTGTAAATGATATAGGTAGTTTCATCATTGTAACATGCAATAATGGTACTTTTATATGAAAAATTATATAAGTATTGAATCATAATTGATGTTACTTAAGTCACACTTGATGTTACATAATTTACAATTGTTGTTCCTTAAGTCGCAATTGCAGTTACCTTCAGCCATGATTTCCATTGTTGTTACTTAATTAGCAATTCCTATTCCTTAAGTCACAATTGTAGTTACTTTCAATCATGATTGCCATTAATATAGCATAAGTCATGATTGTTGTTACTTGAGTCACAACTCCTATTACCTCTGGTTACAGTCACTATTCCTTTACTCAAAATTGAACAAGAGCATTGACACTGAAGATTAGCGAGATTTTTCTGGTGTAATGACCTCTTGATCCCTATTTAAAATAATTATGATTGATTGAAGAGCCTACCCTATCCTTCTCATTATTTTCTTTACCATTCCAAAAAATGGTTTGGAGGAAGGGTTGTGCAATTGTTGTTTCTATTGATTCAAATGATTATTACTCATTTCACGTTATTTATTACCTTTTTTGAGAAATTTATATTAATCCTTATTAGAATGAGCATTAGTGCCATGAATTTCTATGAATTCCCACTTCCATGAAGTATTTACATTAAACATTAACAATAACAATAGAAGCATTAATGATTATGAGGAAGTTTTATGTTATTCCTTTAAACACTCAATCCTCTTTCACATTAAAATATCCATGAAGGAAGGACTATGGCGAAAGATGTGCTCAAAACCCCACCTAAGAAGTAAAATAATGTTCTTAGTAAATAAAATCTTGTACCATCCATTTTCCAATATATATATATACTAAATCTATAATAAGGAATTGGAAATACAAGTCAACCCATTGGGGTATTGAACAGGCCTGCTGGCAGTGGCTCTATGCTTGTATGGTACAAAGGTAAACCCGACAACATACATAATAGGTCTGTTGGGAACGAGGCTATTCCATGTAAAAGGAGATGTAAAATAAAGAGCATAACATTTCACACCTTGGGAAAGGTCTGGATCGCATTCAATTGTCATTACTCATATGAGTCAAAGCTAGGAAAAATGAACTCCATACTTTGGCTTTCACTGAAATTCTCAAAATTATCTATAAAACTAATGCTTTAATGTTATATTTTAAATATATTTGACATCATGAAATGTGGGAGCCTTAGAAGTTATTACACTTTTCTTATACAAATAGGATTTATTATAATTATGCTACAATAAAGGGAAAATGCTTCTTATACTAATAAATGGAGTATATTGTTCAAATGTTGTTCCTTTGTCTTTCACATTTATGCATATGTGCTCTTCAATTATTATCATATAACTACTTCAATAAATGCATATGAAGTGGACTAATTTTTAAACTAAATCAAGAATCTTTCTAAAAATGATCTCTTGTTTCAATGCATAGTGTTCGACCATGACTCCCTCATAGTCTCATGCGGCAGGACAATTGCAAGTATGTTTATTTCCATTAGATTATTTGAAATAGCTAATTTATTGACCTCTTTCGCTATCACTGATGTGATTATTATTGAAGGATGGCCTTTAATTTCGTTGGTGGGTGGGGACGCAATGTATAAATATTTTCCACTGTATTAGCGCATGTCGTGTTGTTCTTCATGTGTTGTTACTCTAGTATCACAACTTTCTTGTTATTTATGTGTTGTTACCATCATTTTGATCACAAATGCTAGGAACTTGGTAAGATTTTGAGACATAAAGACTGAGATAACTGATTCATTACATGTGTCACCATTTGTGAGCCCTTAACAACACAAGATGATGGGTCTAGAGAAAAAATAATTTTATCATCATTTTTACCTTATTTTATATCCCCTTTTCATACAATTTTCTCCCATATATATTCACAACATAATCATGTCACTTTTATATATAATTAGGTTATTGAGGTGATGAATTACTAATTGAGGCTACTCATGAGATGTGTTATAGAAATATATATGACTAGGAAACTAATTTGTTTGGAGCAAGGAAGAATTTCTACACTTTATGATTGGTTCTTTTAGTTTTCATGACTTCCACCTTTAGCATCACTTTCAGCATTAGTTCGACCTACATCAGCTTCAACAAATATCAATCCATCCATGCCATTCCTAGTTTTCACGGAGGTAAAACTTGAGGTAAAATAGTATTATTTTTTCATTTATTAAAAGTTTAGTAGAATGTCATGAAAAAAAGCTAATCATTATTCACTTATATTTTCAAGTTGTTATTTCCATTTCATTACCACTTCCACTTTTCAAAATACATCAAAGATTTTAGTTCGAAGGAGTGTATTTTTCATTGCTTTACTTATCATGACCATGCCATCCTTATTCATTTGAAAAAACCTCCTTTATTCCATGTGACCTATGACATCATCCTATCTGCGGAATCATCTTCCACAATCCTAATAAAAGAATAAAATGGTTAAATAATTTATCTATAAGAAGTTTTGTTGCTATTAGAATGAATGTGATGTTGATTGCTACCCAAGAATAAAGAAGCAACTATTACACCAACAATTTCCTCATAACTAAATATTCTTATACACAAACCAAATATTTTAACAACAATTGTAGAAACCACCTAAAATTGTTTTCTAGTGTAGCATGAGTTCATGCTAATTCTCTTGTCTAGGGGAGAAGGCATTGCTATGCATGGTGAATGATTTCTCCTTTCTTCCTCATTTAAGGCATACAATTTCATTTTTATATGGTGCATAAACTGATTCACGTGTATCTTTAAAACCATGAACTCGTTTCTTGTGATTTTAAGATAACAAGAAGCTATCATTAAAATGAACAAACCCATAATTTCAAGCTAAACCATTTTAACATTCCAAAAATCATGTGCTCTCACCTACAACCATTTTGTTAATATCTTGAAAGATATGCATTAGATTGATTTGATTTATGGTGTGTAGAAGAATTAAGGTAATAGGAACAAACTTGTAAAATTTGAGGCAAAATTGATTTATAAATTTTGAGAAATTAAACATTATCACCTATAACCATTTCACTTATATCTTAGGATCCGTGCATCTAGGAAATTTCATTTTCGGTGTGGAGAAGCATTAATATAGCAGAAATCTACTTGCAAACTTTCAGTAAAATTTGGTTTGTAGTGTTTGAATTTTTTTTTAATGTTGTTCTTCTACTTATATAATATTTTGTTGCAACTTCATAGACATATGGTTGAAATTCAATGTGCAAATTGTCACAACTTCATTAGCATTACTAGAATAGAATAATCATTTTTTTGAAGAGGACTTTGGGGAAGAAGTCTTATGTTCCATCAATATCATTAATTGGGTGGAACGATTGGGTTGTTGTATTACAACTTGGTTAACACAGAGGTATTGGGTTACATGAGGACATGAAACATGTTTAGTTTGGGGGAGATGTCGGGCCAATAATTTGTCATTTTAATTATCATTTCTTAGACATCTATTTCATCCATTTATACCATTCTTTTATCACACCATTTATCATAATTTATCATATAACTACATTTCATAATTACTTATGCTCTTGTGGATAAGTAATGTTTTTTTCTCCTTTATTTTTAATATATTGAAGACCATTATGAATCAATTTTCCCATGATGGTTTGTGAATGGATTTTATATAAAATCACTCATGATTGTAGCCCCCAATATCTTTTTCAAATTACAAAATGAGCTCCAACTCATAGTCAAATATTCCAGCTCAAAAATTCGTTGTGATAAGAAGTGATGCTTTTGCATTTAATTTTATGGGAACATGAAGATGAATCTAGAAATTCTACGACATGGGTTGTGCGCATAATAGACCAATTTATTTTATCGTCAATAAATTTTCCAAACTTCACTCTTGATTGAGAGTGTGATATGGTTTTCTGAAGGAAATTTTCTGAGATTTACTATTGTGATCATTTTCCAAATTCTCCTAATTGCAATACTAGATTCAACTTGTTTAATATGATTGGTGGCGGAGAGGTCTTTCAAATCTAACCTTTCTTATTTATATTTTTTAATCAATATAATATCGTAATGGGAAATCATTTTGTAATTAGTTTATTTGTAATTTCCCTTTACTCTTTTTGTATTTAAATGAAAGAAAATATCAAAGAGAAATGATGGACAATTCTTGAGTTAGAGACAAAGCTCGGAGTTGTGTTGTATCTATTTTTATTTTTTAATGAAAGGAGATATTAGTGGAATCTCATAATTGTCTACCTATAATTTGATTTGAGTTTTGTTAAGGTGGATTGACTCCTGGGAAATTGGGCCCACTCCCTTGGATGAGGGGCTGCCTCAAATATGTAAAGTATATCCATCTAATATGTCTTATATTTACATAGACTATAAGATGCTACTTATCATTTGTTGTTCTTTGGTGTGAATAAACAATTGTTAATTTGAGTTCTGATGGTGTTCTAGAACTCTAATGTCAAGACAACTTGTTATATCTATTTTGTTATTATTTTTCTTTGGATATAAGATTATTTTCCCTTTGAATTCGTGTTGTTTTTCTTTGAAATAATAATTGTTGTGAATCCATAGTGATTTCTAATTTATGTTGCAATATTTAATGGAATTAGATTAACATAGTAGAGTTGAATATTTCTGTAGGTTGAGTTTTAATTTTAGTTTCTCATTAAGTTCATATTTTTGTATGCAATTTTCTTTTGTTAAGATTGGCAAGTCCTTCATTTTCTATTTATAAACAACAAATTTACACCACTTATGCGAGATAGGTGGCCTCAACTTGCCTAGTGGGAAACCAAGTATGTTGGCCACCTATCCTCGTTATATGCCATCCAAAAATAGTAAAGTATCAACATTTTTAACAAAGTTAGATAAGTTTGAGTTTCATGGTAGGACTCTATATGTCTATCTATCATAAGCATGCATATTTTGAAAGTAAATTCTACCCGTAAAAACAAAAAGCGCCCAGATTAACTGGCTATTCCTGCTGCTCTTCTGAATCTGACTTGATCAGATCTAGGTCCTTGGCAGAATCACTAGGCATCTCAGCTAGTTTGATGATGCAAGGGATGTGCCTTTGAATTCTGTCCAGGCAGATGTCCTGCTTGTGAAGCTGAAATTGAATTTGCTGCAAATATTTTTTATAGTTAGGCATATCTTGGATGGTCAGTGCCATCCCACTGATATTTTCTCCATCGCCTCACTATTAGGCTCTTCATAAGCCACTATAGATAAATGTTATGTTTAAAATAGGTTATTCTGCCTTTCGAATTCCCGAGATCCGGGATTACAATCCTCCAGTTCTCAATCTCCTCTTCGGTCTCGCATTCCTATTTAATTTCTCCCTCCCATTCTTCCAACAACTTACAGATACCAACATTTGTTCCTTCCATGTAAGTCGTCGCCACTTCGCTGATGATGTGTTCTACCAGTTTTCTTCCTCTTCTCGGTTCCGAGGTGCTCGGGCCATTTTCCCATGCAGGCTCCCTCCCACGTCTTCCATGCCCTCTTCCTCTTGTTGGCTGAGCCATCTCCGCTTTGTCCACACCTTATTCAAAGGCACAATGAGCTAACCTCTGGCGGTGAATTTCAATACCACCTTTAACCTTATTCCTTTGCCTATCCCTAATGCTTTTGAAGACAAATTTAGGTTGGTTGATAGCCCGTTGAGGGAACGAGGCCAGTCGCCTTGCCCTGTCTAGCTGCTCTCTTCTCCCTTCCTGCTGCCACTCATACACAATTCAGTTGACCCACCTCTCTCGTGACAAAGAAAGAGTGCCCATGCACAGGTGAGCCTTCCCATTCCTCTCTACTCAGTCAAGGGTCCCCTAGCATGGTTGAGCCTTCCCATTCCCCTTTGCCCAATTAAGTTGCGCCACTCACTACAAGAGAAAAGGTCATTGGTGAGGGTCATGCCTGTAACGGACCTTTAAGGTTTGTCACCAATGTCGCATATGGTGACAGTGTTTAAAAAAGCGTTGTTGTAAGTGTATATAGTGATGTTTCTTTAAGGTTTGTCACCAAAGCCATTTTCAATGACACTTTTGGTGAGGGTTGTTAAAGGCCCGTCACTAATTCTCTCTTTGGTGACACTTCTAGTGACGATCTTTTATTGACCATCATCAATGATCTCTTTTGTTACTTTTGGTGACAGTCAATAAATGTTCATCATCATTGATCATTCCAATGAGTTTTTGATGACACTTCATGCCTGTGATAGACCTTTAAGGTTCGTCACCAATGTCACATATGGTTACGGTCTTTAAAAAATCATTGTTGTAAGTGTATATAGTGATGGTCCTTTAAGGTTTGTCACCAAAGCCATTTTCAATGACACTTTTGGTGAGGGTCGTTAAAGACCCGTCACTAATTCCCTCTTTGGTGACACTTTTGGTGAGGGTCATTAAAGGTCCATCACTAATTCTCTCTTTGGTGACACTTCTAGTGACGATATTTTATTGACATTCACCAATGCTCATTTTGGTTACTTTGGTGGCGGTCAAAAAATGTTCATCATCATTGATCATTCCAATGAGTTTTTTATGACACTATGTACATGTTACTATATTTTTGTCAAAAGATAATGATTTAAGACCATTTTTATGGAGTCCTTTTCATTATGTGTCCAAGGTTAGAGTGGTTATAATAATTAGTCAATTTGTTAAGAAGTAATTAGTGTGTATCATCTCCCTCAAGTCATAGGAATATAGTTTTCCTATGAGTCAACACATGATTCATCTCTATTAGGTTTATTATCTAGCACATTTCCTTTAAATAAGTTCCACTAGTGTGTGTAGGAACTATATTATTTAATACATAATCAAGCTCTATCAATTCTATTAATGAGAGAGACCTAGTGCTCCTCAACACTCATGGCACACCTTAACATGCTTTGGAAGAGTAAAATAACATTCCTTGGCACATTTCATGTATTGGAACATCTTTGTACCTAGAACATCTTGCCATGAGTAGGACACCCAAGCACATGTTGGCATGCCCTAGCATAGCATAGCACTCCCCTCTCATCATGTGTTGGCATGGCCTATAGTCCCTAGCATGCCCTAGAACACCTTGGTATAATATTGCATTGACAAACATTATCACTTGGCACACATTGGCACTTGGAATGTATTGGAACATATTATTAGTGTGCCTATCTTGCCCCTTTTGAAAAAGATAAAGTCCTGAATTATTAACCCTCTTATGTGTTCATTTCCTTGCATTTTAGCTTGGTTATTCCTTTTGTTGCCTTTAAACTCTTTGACGCATATTGGCATACTCTGGCACCCTACACATCCTAGCATGTCTTAGCACTTGGCATGCCTTGGCATTATTTCGCACATCTTAGCACACCTCGAAACTACCTAGCACACTCTATCACTTCTTGAGATTCCTTGATATTCCCTCACATGCCTTAGCCATGCTTGTCATACCTTATCACTCCCTCCTTGGCATGACACCTAGCACTTATTGACACTCCCTGACACACCCTCATATTCATTCACTTCCATGCATTTTGACCTAGTGTTCCCTTGCATTTTTCTAGTACTTCATAACACTCATTAGCATGCATTGGCACTCTCTAGCACACCTTATCACTCTTCGATATGCTCTGCCACTTCATAGCATGCATCACACTCCGTAACGCACATTAGCACTTGGCACGTGTTGGCACTTGGAAAGTCTTAGCATGTTTAGCATGTGTTGAGATGACTTGGTATGCTTTGGGATGGTTTAATATTAAAATTATTTGACACTTGGCACTTGGCACCTATTGGCACCTAGTGTTGGTGTGCCTAGAATACCCCTCATGGAAAAGGTAAATTGATGACTTATTGACCCTAATATGTGCTCATTTCCTTGTATTTTAGCTTGGTTATTCCTTTTTTTTGCCTTTAAACTCCTTGATGCATATTGGCATACTGTGGCACCCTGTACATCCTAGCATGTCTTAGCACTTGGCATGCCTTGGCACTATTTGGCACATGTTAGCACACCCTATAACTACCTAGCACACTATAGAACTTCTTGACATTCCCTGATATTCCTTCGAATGCCTTACCCATGCTTAGCTTACCTTATCACTCCCTCCTTGGCATGACAACTAACACTCATTGGCACTCCCCGACACACCCTCATATTCATTCACTTCCATGCATTTTCACCTAGTGTTCCCTTGTTTTGTCTTAGTACTCCCTAACACTCCTCAACATGCATTGGCACTCTCTAGCACACCTTAGCACTCTTAGATATGCTTTGCCACTTCATAGCATGCATCACACTCTCTGACACACATTGGCACTTAGCAAGTCTCATAATGTTTGGCATGCGTTGAGATGACTTGGTATGATTTTGCATGGTTTAATATTAAATTTATTTGAGATCAATTATTGGAAACTAGATGATAAGAAACGAAGGAATATTTGGCACTTAGAATGCATTGACACTTGTCACTTGGCACTTATTGGCACCTAGTATTGGTGTGCCTAGCATGCCCCTCATGGAAAAGTTACATTAATGACTTATTAACCCTATTTTGTGCTCATTTCCTTTCATTTTAGCTTGGTTATTCCTTTTTTCGACTTAAAACTCCTTGACGCATATTGGCATACTCTGGCACCCTGCACATCCTAGCATGTCTTAGCACCTGCCATGCCTTGGCACTATTTGGCACATATTAGCACACCCCAGAACTACCTAGCACACTCTAGCACTTCTTGAAATTCCATAATATTCCTTGGAATGCCTTACCCGTGCTTAGCATACCTTGTCACTCCCTCCTTGGCATGACATCTAACACTCATTGGCACTCCCCGACACACCCTCATATTCATTCACTTCCATGCATTTTCACCTAGTGTTCCCTTGTTTTGTCTTAGTACTCCATAACACTCCTCAACATGCATTGGCACTCTCTAGCACACCTTAGCACTCTTAGATATGCTTTGCCACTTCATAGCATGCATCACACTCCCTGATGCACATTGGCACTTAGCAAGTCTCATAATGTTTGGCATGCGTTGAGATGACTTGGTATGATTTTGCATGGTTTAATATTAAATTTATTTGAGATCAATTATTGGAAACTAGATGATAAGAAATGAAGGAATATTTGGCACTTAGAATGCATTGAAACTTGTCACTTGGCACCTATTGGCACCTAGTATTGGTGTGCCTAGCATGCCCCTCATGGAAAAGTTACATTAATGACTTATTAAACCTATTTTGTGCTCATTTCCTTTCATTTTAGCTTGGTTATTCCTATTTTCGACTTAAAACTCCTTGACGCATATTGGCATACTCTGGCACCCTGCACATCCTAGCATGTCTTAGCACCTGCCATGCCTTGGCACTATTTGGCACATATTAGCACACCCCGGAACTACCTAGCACACTCTAGCACTTCTTGAAATTCCCTAATATTCCTTGGAATGCCTTATCCATGCTTAGCATACCTTGTCACTCCCTCCTTGGCATGACATCTAACACTCATTGACACTCCCACACACACCCTCATATTCATTCACTTCCATGCATTTTGAGCTAGTTCTCCCTTGTGTTTTCCTAGTACTTCCTAACTCTCCTCAGCATGCATTGGCACTCTCTAGCACACCTTCACACTCTTCGATATTCTCTGCCATTTCATAGCATGCATCACACTCCCTGACGCACATTGGAACTTGACAAGTGTTGGAACTTGGCAAGTCTTAGCATGTTTGGCAAGCGTTGAGATGGCTTGGTATGATTTGGCATTGTTTAATATTAAAGTTATTTGAGATCAATTATTGGAAACTATATGAGAAGAAACAGAGGAAGATTTGGCACTTAGAATGCATTGACACTTGGCACTTGGCACCTATTGGCACCTATTGTTGGTGTGCCTAGCATACCCCTCATGGAAAAGGTAAATTGATGACTTATTAACCCTATTATGTGCTCATTTCCTTGTAGATTAACTTTTTCCTCCCTTTTTTTGCCTTGAAAGTCTCTGGCATTCATTGTCACACCCTTGTACATCTTGGCATGCCTTAGCAGTTGGCACATCTTAGCTTGTTTAACATGTCTTCATACTATCTTCCATGTGTTAGCATGCCCTAGAATTCCCTAACACACCTTGGTAGTCATGACCTCACAACTAGCATTACATTTTTCCATGACTTGGGAACCTTACATTCACTGGTAGAACACCTTGGCATTCCCTAGATTTCATGCCCTCTGTTATCCTCCACAATGTCTCAGGCTGATGAGGAGATCGATAGAGGTAACCACAAAACAAGCTTTTATTTTGGTAGCTAGCCCTACCAAACCACAAAGGGCTCTCTCTATGAAATCACAACCAAGAGATGATTGGAATTTAAAGGATTTTAGGCTAGATAGCTAGGCTCAGGTGGGTTTTGGAAAATTTAGGTTCATCACGTGTGCTTGATGACCCCAACTCCATGGGCTATACTGACATGGTTTGGTATTGGCTTGGTGAAGTGGTTATATTTGTTTTCAAGGCTCCCACAATGAAGGTGTCCCATATCAAGTTATTCTCTTTCAACTAATGGAGTACTATAACCTTTATCAAGATATGGTGAAAGAGGCTGGGGTAATGCACTTTTTCTTTCCATTGTACACTTTCAGGCATTTTGGTTAGGCTCATATACAAGTAGTTGGACAAATTTAGAGACTTGGCAGCTGTAAAGTGCATGAGCAGTCTCATGTGGTATTGATATAGCCTAGAAAATCTGCCCTCACATGTGAAGAACTTCATGACAACCTTCATCAATGGTGCATATATCTCCAACAAGTATCTAAATGGGAAAAAATGTGAGTGAGCTCCTTTGTATTATGATTTCAAGTAGGGTTTGTACTCTTCTAGGACCAGGTTCATTCCTTTGAACCAGTTTTCACCATGGTTTGGTATGCCTGTAGCTTGAAAGATTGCATCCACTGAAAACATGAAATCACTCCTTGTCTTCCTTCAAGGTGAGGAAAAATATACATGTGAGATGCTCATGGTAACCTACTTCCTGCACTTTTTTACAAAACCCTAAACAATTGACATCTTCAAAGCATTTCATGACAAATGGGGAGGAGGTGAGAGGGCTCAAACCTTAGTATCTTTCCCCCCTCAGTATATTTAGACCAAAAGAGTTGATGCTATTATAGCTAGGTTCCTTTGGACTAGGCCTAAATCAACAAATAAAATACTTTTGGTCTATTTAGAGGTGCTTACGAGACATGAGAAGGATTGAGGGTGGGGTATAAAGGACATATAATGTTTTAGTAAGGCTTTAATTGTTAATAAATAATAGAAAAAATTCCAAGGAAAAGGTATTTGGCAATAGGTTATTAAAGAGAAATATATAAAAAATAGACAGCTTAAGGAATGGATTAAAGTGGCAGCTCCAAAGAAGAAGGTGTCACCTTATATATGGAGAAGCATGACGAGAAAAAAATATTGGCTACTACAAAATCTGAGATGGGAGTTTGGAAGGGGGAATACAATAGAAATTGGACTAGATGATATCAAAGGAGCGGAGGGAATACATACTCTTTCTATTCACATCCTTAAGCATTTACATAAGAAAAGGATTTACTTTATGAACTAAATCTCTTGTGATTGAGGATCTTCTTCTATTACAAGTTATTGGCTTAATGCATTTGAACTTGGATTTCTAGAGGATCTATTTGTGGAATGGGCAAGTTTCACAACACAATTAAGACTAATAGGTTTAAAACTCATTGAGAAGAAATAAAAGCTAAAATGGGAAGGTGTTATGTATAATGAGTAGATCTCGGTTAAAAATATTTGTAAACATATTTCTCATGGACGTGGCTTGAATGATAATGCTTTTTGGTTTCATAACATGTGGAGATGGGATATACCTCTCAAATTAAAATGTTTTATGTGGTTGGTGGTCCACAATAATATTTTAACTTGGGATAATATCCATAAAAGGGGCTTTCAGGATCTTGGAAGATGCTCTTTATGCAAAGAAGATTTAGAAGACGTGGAACATATATTTCTAACATGTCCTTTTGTGATATCGGTATGGAGTAGGGTTCTTCAAACACTTAAAATACATGTAATTTGGAACATGGTTTTGATTTAGACATGTCCCACTCAATGTTTTGAAGGTTTCAAGACATATTGTTCCTTGCCTTTCTATATTTTGTGGGGCATATGGAGAAGGAGGAATGAGAAGATTTTGAACAAACAGAACCAGATACTAGAGACGCCTATTTAAAGATATTTTCATATTTTATGGAGATATGGCTAATGAAGGAGGAATTATCTAGACGAGATTTTCAACTCATGGAGCTATGGTCATACTTTTTTATTTTTTATGGATCATCCACCAACAGGGCTTGTGGAAGTGGGACACATTTGGTTTTGAAGCCAGACAACACCTTCCATTTCAGTTGGTATAGTGGCACAGGGTCAAATAATAGATTTGAGCTAATCATACTCTTGGGGGCTCTTCTATGTGCTAACTGGCTTGCAATTGAATATTTACCTATGTTTGGAGATTCCAAGATGATCCTAGATTAGGTACAATTGAGAACAAAATTTGGACCACCTTCCCTTACTTTTTAGATGCAATGCATAAGATCTTTGATGAATACCTTTCAAACACTAGCCTCTAACAATGTTTATAGAGAGTAGAATTAAGTCGCAGATATCCTATCAAAGAAGGGATGCAACTGTGTGCCAAGGAGAATTTTCTAATCACTTTTTGACAAAGGAATCCTTTTGCAACTCAGGGAGTTTTAACTTATGAAGGGATGCCCTTGAAATGTTTTCCTTCATCTCATTTACTTGTCATCCATCCATGAAAATTTTCATAGATCATGACATGTTTTTGTCATGTTTGAATCATATATGATATATTTGTCATCATAAAAAACTTTAAGCTTTTTTTGTTAAAATTGATATAGTAGACAATTTTCAGAAATAAAAGAACTATAATTTAGAGTAATAAGATAATTATAAATTTAACCATTTTATTTTAAAATCTAATATATGGCATTCAAAAACACTAACAATGAAATACCAAAGTATATATCTACTTTTTATTAATGAAAATCGATAATTTTTTCCTTATTAAAAATAAAAAGAAATTTAACCGATCTAAATTCTTGAATACTTGATTAATCCAAATCTAAAATAAATATAATAACAATGTTGAATTCCAATTCCAAGTCCACTCCACTAGTGCATAGTATCTCATTCAATAACATTGTGAACCATTACATGTAGTTACATAAAACCGTCCCGCCTAATTTTAAAATTAGCTTCATAAAAAAACTCTAACTTCAATCCAGACCAGAACAGGGATCCAGTCGAACATTTCGTAGCTAGGTTAATTGAGACACCAAACATCCAATGCTACCATGTACCACACCGTCAAAATCATAAAAAATGGTTGCAATTTGAACTTCATCGCAACTGATAGCCAGGTAAGTCAAGAGCCAGTGTCATCACTTGCATCAAACTCCCATATATTGGATTAGTTAAACACGCTGATTTTACTCTTTTCTAATCCCTTTGGGAGATTTTTTTTTTTTTTTGAATTGGAATATCAGTTGTGAGCAACCCAACTTCTTATTATTGGACTTCCAGCATCAATCATCAATTTTTTGTATTCGCACTTTGGGTTTTTAATACCTGATTTTGTACCCCCACAGTAGACATATATATGTATATATAACAGATTAGAGATCTTATTCGGTGGAATTTATGTGCAATGGGGGTTGATTTTGAATCTTTGACAAACACAACTGTAGGATACGTAGCAGGTCTCATAAACACTACCATATTGTATTCCAAATATACATGTAAGACCAAGTACTAGGCGGAGATTTATGACTGGGGTCGACATAAATATAGGTCTGTAGCTCCAACACATATTTTCCTTAGAATCAAACCGGGTTGTTTCTTTTTTTTAGAATGGGGTTTCACTGAATTCAATATCTGACACATGTATTTCCTTATAAATCATCTCGGTTGAGTATTTTCAAATGGGTTTTGTATTTGGTTGCAATTTGGGTCATTGGATCCTTGGATTATCCTTGGGTTAGTGTGCTTAAATTTGGTGGGGTTGATCCTCCTTAGCACACTTGTAACTCGCTAACACTCCCTATCACACACTCTTATTCATTCATTTCCATGCAATTGAAACTAGTGCTCCCTTGTGTTTCCCTAGCACTCCTTACCATGCGTTGGTGCCACACCCTAGAACTTGGCACATCTTGGCATGTCTTGGCATGCCTAACATGTCTTGGAACTGTCTCACATGTGTTAGCACTTCATTTCATTCCCTAGCACAACTTGGCACTCCCTAGTTATCATGCTCTTATAGATAGCCTTACTTTTTTTGCGATTTGGGAACTCAACCAAGTCATTGAAAAATAGTGTTGTTCATAGCCCAAAGTCTCCCTTTATCTTAAACTACTTTTTCCCAACCCCTTATTGCAATCATAGGCTTGCCTCTTGCAAGTCCTATTTTTTCCCAACCTCTTTGAAAGGTCTTTCATTTTCCTTTTCCTTTCCCCTTTTAATATTTTGTCATGATTTTTGTTGTGTGTTAAGAAGGTGAGATTTTCAACTTGCTCCATTTGAGATTTGTGGTTCTGAAGCTAATCCTCCTTTTGATAAACATTCTTCCATTAGTCTAACCTTAGGCTTGAGAGTGCTAGGGAAATTTGAATGTTTAGGCTTATTCACTACAATTTGAACCTCTTTAGGGAGGCTTGACAATTCAAGGTCAAAGGGGGGGAGATAAGATTAGGAATAGAAGGGGAAAGGACAAGAGAGGGAAGATGGAGAGGAGAATGAAAAATAATAGGGAAATCCATCAAAGTAAAAGAATTTATATGAAGAGATAAAACCAAAGAAGAATATGAAGGGGAATTAATCCTAGCAGAAGGAGGCATAATGTTTACTTGAACTTCTTGCTAAATCTTAAGGATAGGTTCCAACCTGACATGAACTTTTTGATTATTTGAAAATGTAGGTTTTGGTTCAAACTTGCTTCTAACTTGCTTCCAAATTCTCTTTTTCCTCAAAATGGGAGCCTTCAACTCTAACCATTGGGTCTGAACATGTCCAACTTTGTAATGATTGAAACAATGAAATGAGATTTTCCAATAATCAATCTTATGGGTCTAGACTTTTTCCTTGTAAACTAATTCAATGGCCTTGAATAAACACTCTTTGATATCTACTTTGACTAGAATCTAGACCCAATGGCTATTAATAGAAACATAGCAATTAGGGTCCACAGAAATAAATCTACCAAGCTTCTTTCCAATAATGTGAAGGGACTCCTCTGTGTAGAAGACAAGGGGAGGGTTCGACAATATAGCCCAAAGTTGTTGCATCGGGATATGTTTGTGAGAGAGATAAAAATCCACCAAACATGTTTCCAGGACTAGGCTCGATGGCCCCCAATCCCATTCTATCTCTTTCATCTTATTATATTCCACCCTTAGCCAAAATTGAAAGCTTATCCAACCGCGAACAAATCCATGGAAAACTGACATATAACCCAAGGCTGACATCCAATTGTCCAAAATGCATGCACTGTCTCACCATAAAATCTTCCCACCAAAGTAGTTTCTAACAAGTTTGGGATATCCTCAAACCTGATATCCTTACCAATGACCATTGAAAACTTATCTTGTTTCACTCTAACATAGACCTTTGGCTTAGACAAAGCTTTGGAACCATGGGGGACCAAAAGAGGCTTAAAAGGATTCAATGGAAGGGAGTTTGGCTGAGACATAGGGATAGCTACTACCTCAAAGCTAGAAAGAGAGCTTAGCTCTTTTAAACTACTATTTTTGCTCAAAACAAAAACAACATTAGACAACTCATGCTCAAATTAAATATCTACCTTGGAACACCATCCAACTTGGAAACACCTCATGATTTGGTTGGAGATGATCTGTTAAGACAATGAAGTGTCACTTGTAAATTTATACTAGGATTTGAATGCCTTCTGTGGACATGATTGGGCTCATAATTAATAATATCAACTTCGATTTGAAATTGTGGCATGATGTAATTAATTGTTGACAGGACCCATTGTTCGACAACTAAGACAGTGAAAAACCTTGGGAAAAAGAAAGAGAGTACATGACAAACTTGACTTGTTTTCAGAGAAAAATTCCTTCAACTCTAACCACTAGGTCTGAACATGTCCAACATTGTAATAATTGAAATAATGAAATTAGATTTTCCAATAATCAAAGTTATGGGTCTAGACTTTTTCCTCGTAAACCAATTCAATGGCCTTGAATAAAATATCTTTGATATCTACTTTGACGAGAATCCAGACTCAATGCCTATTAATTGAAACATATCAATTAGGGTCTAGAGAAATAAATATACCAAACTTCTTGCCAATAATGTGAAGAGATTCTCTCTCTGAAATACAAGGGGAGGTTTCGACAATATAGCCCAAAGTTGTTGCACCGAGAGATGTTTGCGAGCAAGATCACAATCCACCATCCATGTTTCCAGGACTTGGCTAGATGGCCTTGAATCCCATTCTTCCTCCTTGATATTATTATATTCCCTCCTCAACCAAAATCGAAAGAATATCCAATTGTGAAAAAATCCATGGAAAACTGACATATAACCCATGGTTGACATCCAATTGTCCAAAACCCATGCCATGAGAGATGCCTTTTGCATTGTCTTACCATAAAATCTTCCTACCAAGCTAGTTTCTAACAAGTTTGGGATGTCCTCGAACTTGATATCCTTACCAATGACCATTGAAAACTTTTCATGTTTCACTTTAACATAGAAATTTGGCTTAGGCAAAGCTCTCAAACCATGGGGGACCAATAGAGGCTTAAAAGGCTTAAATGAAAGGGAACTTGGTTGAGACTTAGGGATAACTAGTACCTCAAATCTAGAATGAGAGCTTAGCTCTTTTGCACTACTATCTTTGCTCGAAATGAAAACAACCTTGGAAAACTCATGCTCAGATTAAATATCTACCTTGGAACACCATCCATTTTGGAAACACATCGTGATTTGGTTGGAGATGATCTGTCAAGACAATGAAGTGTAACCTGTAAATTCATCCTGGGATTTAATGCATCCTCTGGACATGATTGAGCTCATAATCAACAATATCAACTTCCATTCGAAACTATGGTGGGATAGAATTAATTCAAATTCCATTTGAAATTGTGGCAGGATAGAATTAATTGTTGACAAGACCCACTGTTTGACAACCGAGACAGTGAAAACCCTTGGGAAAAAGAAAGAGAGTACACAAACTTTACTTGTTGTCGGAGAAAAGTGCGAAAGCAACAAAGCTCCATATTTTCTCAAAAAACATTGGAACCATTATTTTATAATATCCTTTAAGAGTATAATAAAGAAAATATAAATTTCATATCAATAGAGTGTTCTCTTTATAATAATATCTTTTTTTCTATATAAATGTATAGAAAATTCACTAGATAATTTTCCTCATTCCTAAAATAATATCTAAACTATGAGGATGATATCCAAGGGACTTAATACCACAACCTCCTAATTGTAATCTAAAGCACTCAACCACTCAAATTAACTCATTACATGTCTTTGAACTAAAAAAACTTCTTTTAAAAAGTGATTAAAAAGACACCATAAATCACAAAATATTATTGTTTAAGTAATATGATAAATATATCCACTCTAAATAAAGTTTATAATTAATATTATAAATTAATAATGCTATTGGATATATAAAGAAAATAAAAACCAGATATAAATAAAAGTTCAAAATAAGATTGTTATTTTACTTGGGTTTCTATATGTTTGGAGGCAGGATGGGAGAGTTTGAGAACAAATAAATGTAAAAAAAAGTAAAAGAAGAGTTTAAGATTACAATTGATCATCTGCTTTCCCGCCATTTTTAAAAGAAGAGTTTAAGATTACAATTTATTATCATCTGCTCTCCCACCATTTTTCACAAAATAAGGCCAACAATCCCACCATTTTTCACAAAAGAAGGCCAACAAAGTAGAGCACGTCACAACATTAATTTCCAATGAGATTTCTCAGGTATGCCCAGGGAGATCGGTGATTTGTTTGATTTATATTCCTGATTATTCCATAATTTGTTTTGGATTTGTTGTTTGAATAAGAGCGGACAATGAGTGAAGCATTTGAAGGATACGAAGGCAATATTGCAAGCTCTATGCAAATATTTCATGGAAATGCACCTCAGCAACTCTTCTCAATAGAGGTAAGAGGATCAATCATATGGTCCTTGCACAATTTTACAGAAATTATTAAAATTTTCTTTTAGTTGATACAAAAAAACCAAATGTAATAAAGATTGAACCTTTCAACTCTCCTAATCATTTGATGTCTTCATCAATGCACCATAGGAATATTTGCATATTTCCCTTTCCCTTGTATCTTCAACCTCTTTTCTTTGTTTTTTGGCTATTTGAAAAAAAAATTGAAAATGGATACTTGTGATGCGATAACCATGTATTTGAATACACCTTAAATCTCTAAGACTGAGACCTAGGGTTTGATAGCATTGAAATCTATGCTCTGTTTTGGTGGGGTTGGTGAATTTGTTGGGTACTTGAAATCATAAACACCTAGTTTGTGAATAATCAGTTGTTAGTTTATTGAATTTCAATTGTGTGAAGGCTTTCTCTGGTACAATGGATGCTATGCCAAAAGATGGTTGGATCAGTTTCCTGTAGATTACTTAAATGTTGTATTTATGGGAATTAGATATCAAAAAATGTTCAATTGTCTGGTTGTCTGTCTGTATAGGATATTTTGTGTGGTTTGATTTATGTGGACAACCCACTAGGAAAATCCATTCGTAATAGTTTATGGAATTGATACCCCATGACTGGAATTCCCCACCTTCTCTCTTATAATGCATGCTCTTATCAAAAGTTTTATTGTAGAAATTTTAGGAAATTGTTTTATTTAACTATTTTTTTTAAGGTATTATTTTTCTCATTAGAACTTTTATGCAATTTCCTTACCTTTATTTCTAATATTTCTATTATTGAAGTAAATAACAGTGAAGTAGTCTATTTGAATCATGGGTTCACATCCAAATCTAATACAAAATGTGACATAAACTCCATAATGGGGTTGTAGGCCACTACCATTATGGGAACTTATCTTTAGCTTATCTTATTAGCAATATTCCCTTTTTTTTTACTTTAAGGTCCTTGGCCAAGATACTAAAACCTTCGTTAACATGTTTGCATTACACGGATGGGTATTGTTATGCTCTTGACCTGTGAGAAAATTCTAGAATACCAAATATATGAAGAAAGACAACCCAAAACATATAACAAAAATGATAACAACATGTATTTTATTATTTAGAGATAAAAACAATGTTCACTTGCCTCTTTGAGGGGGCAACCTCCAATAGAGTAGGGCTTGATTACAAAATAAGACACGACGCTCCTCAATGCAGAGTCTCTATCCTTTATATAGGATTCATACATGAAATACCATGGGTCAGTACCATCGTTCTCTTAATACCATCTGTCTATTACCATGGCCCGTTTGTAACTAACTGTGGTCCCTCTCTTTAAATGCAGGTCAACCACTTACAATTATTAATATGGGCTTTATTGACTCTTTAACTAACTATAACTATGACTCGACCCTATTACATAAATAAGGAGGTTAGGGTTGGACTCTAACATGCCCTCCCCCATAAAAATAGCCTTGTCCTCAAGGCTGAAGCTGTGGAAACTGATGAAGAATAGTGGCTGGTTCTGAGGTTGCATCTTTCGGAGAGGTGTCTTTCCACTTAACGAGGACTTCCTTGATCATGCGGCCGCGCAGATGTTGTTCTCGCTTGTCCAAGACCTGTTCAGGTTGGAGCCAAATTGAACCTTCTTCATCCAATTCAGGTAGACGGGTTTGAATTCTACAATTGTTCCCCACCACTTTCTTGAGGCATGATACATGGAAGACAGGATGGATTTTTGTAGTGGGTGGCAAGGCTAGCTTGTAGGCTACTTCACCAATGTGCTGAAGTATTTGATAAGGTCCATAGAATTTTGGAGATAATTTCTGACTACCCTTGTCTTTGAGTGATGTTTGCTTGTATGGTTGTAGCCTCAAGAATACCTGATCTCCTTCTTGAAATTTGTGCCCTGAACGATGTTGCTATACCTGTTGCTTCATGCGATTCTAAGATTGATGGAGATTATCTTTGAGATGAGCTAGCATGGTTGCACGGTTCTGTAGGATTTGATCCACTACTTGCACCTTAGAGCATCCCGGGATATAAGAAGTAGGTGAAGGGGGGAGTTGACCATAAACTGCTTCATAGGGAGCCACCTTGGTGGCAGCATGATAGATAGTATTATACCACCATTGAGCTAAAGGTAACCACTGTACCCATTGATGTTGTATTTTTGAAGTGAAGAACCTAAGGTAGGTTTCTAGACATTTGTTGATGGCTTCAGTTTGACCATCAATTTGGGGATGATAGGAAGTACTTAGTTATAGCTGGGTGCCTTGTAGCTTGAAAATCTCTTGCCAAAAGTTACTTGTGAAGATTGGGTCACGATCAGACACAATGGAAGTGGGCATGCCATGCAATTTGAAGATCTGGTCCATGAAATATTGAGCCACCAAAGTGGGTGTAAAAGGGTGGCATAGGGCACAAAAATGAGCATACTTATAAATTCTATCCACAACTGCCATGATGATTGACTTGTTACCTGACTTAGGAAGACCAGTAATGAAATCCATAGAAACATCTCTCCAGATTGAGGCAGGGATGGGAAACAGTTTTAAAGTGCCTGGGGACTTGACTGTTTCTCCTTTGTGGCACTAACACACATCACATTCAGCTACAAAAGTAAGAATGTTCATTTTCATTCCTGTCCAGAAGAAGGAACGACAAGTGCGAGCATAAGTCTTCTTAAAGCCTACATGGCCTGCAGTGGGAGATGAGTGAAACTCTGCCAAAATGTGAATTTTGAGGGTGGATGTCGGTGATATCACTACTCTATCCTTGTAGCAAAGAATCTCATCCTTCCAAGAGTAACCCGCTGTGGAATTAGCATCTGCTTGCAAGTAATTAATGATTTGGGATAGCGGAGGATGTGAAAACCATTCCTTGCGAGCTTCTTCAATCCAATTTGGAATGGGAAGATAGATTGCTAGTAGGGTGTTGTCCTCCTCAAATTGGCGTGACAAAGCATCCGCTATGACATTTCACACTCTTTCTTGTAAATTATCTCATAATCATATCCTAGCGTTTTGGCTAGCCATTTGTTTTTCTGTGACAAGGATAGCCGTTGCTCCAAAAAATATTTAAGGCTTTGATGATCTGTGCAGATTTGGAAACGTTGCCCCAATAAGTATGGTCGCCAGGTGTCCACTGCATGTAGGATGACCATCATCTCCTTCTCATAGGTAGATTGTCCCAGATGTTTCCCACTTATTTTTTGGCTAGTGAAGGCCAAGGGCTGACCTTATTGCATTAAGATATCCACAATACCTGTACCTGAAGCATCACATTCAATCACAAAAGACTTGGTGAAGTCGAGTAGTGCCAATATTGGAGTGGAACACATGGCTTGTTTGATAGCGATAAATGCCTGTTGTGCTTCATCAGTCCATAAGAACAATTTTTTCTTGAGAAGGTGAGTGAGGGTTCTACCAATGCGACCATAATTGTGGACAAATTTGTGATAGTAGTCAGTGAGACCCAACAATCCTCTCAAACACTTCAAGGTCTTTGGTTGGGACCAATCCTACATTGCTTGGATCTTTTTGGGGTCCACCCTGACACCTTCACGCCCCACAATGTGGCCCAAATACTCGACTTCTTTCATGCCAAAAGAGCACTTGGACAGTTTGACAAATAATTTATGTTTTCGGAGCAGTTGCAAGAGTAGGTCTACATGCTAAAGATGTTTTTCCCAGGTGAGGATGTAGATGAGAATGTCATCAAAGAAAACAAGGACAAATTTTCTGAGATATGGTTTGAGTAGGTGATTCATGAGGCTCTGAAAAGTGGATGGGGCATTACAGAGACCAAATGGCATGACCAGGAATTCATAATGGCCTTCATGAGTTCAGAAAGCAGTCTTCAGAATGTCTACTTCTTTCATGTGTATTTGGTGATCGCCTGAGCAAAGATCTAACTTAGTAAAGAATTGAGCCTCATTTAGTTCATCTAGCAAATCATCAACAACTGGGACGGGGAATTTATCTTTGACCGTAAGCTTGTTGAGGGCCCTGAAGTCTAGACACATGTGCCATTCCCCATCTTTCTTCAGCACCATGACCACAGGTGATGAATAAGGACTGATGCTAGGACGAATGACACCGGCTTCCAGGAGTTCCTTGATGATTTTTTCAATTTCATTCTTTTGGGTGAAAGGGTATCTATATGGGTGCACATTCGGTGGTTGTGCCCCTGGGACCAAAGTGATGCTATGATCATGTTCCCCTCTAGATGGTGGAAGCTCATGAAGATTTTCAAAGACCTGTGGGTGGCTATTTAAGACCTGTTGCATCTTAGGGTGAATATGAAGAGTAATGGGCTCGAAGTCCTCGATGGCATTAAATTGGGTGATAACTCCATGGTGTCACTTTTTAACAACTTTTCCATCTCATGTGAGCTAATGATAGAAGGAGTACCTGCCTAGAGTCCGTGGAGGGTATGCATGTGGTCCTTCTACTTAAAGCTCATATATAACTCCTGGAAATCCATTGTGACTGGGCCGAGTGTGCGGAGCCATTCAACACCCAAGACAACGTTACACCCACCCATGTTTATGGCAAACATGTGGGTCTTTAGGTGGTAATATCCCATTTGAAGTTTGATATTTTCACAGCGGCCTTCACATTTCATTGTCCCCCATCAGCAATCTAGACCTCGAAATTAGAGACTACTCTGACAAAACAATGCTCAACTTTTGTGACTCTCTAATGGATAAAGTTATGCCTGTTGCCACTATCAATCAATACTACTATAGGGTGATGTTTAATAAAACCTCTGATTTTGAGAGTTTGGGGAGACGAAATGCCTGCCAAAGCATGAAGTGAGATAACTGGTTCTTCTGGAGTATTTGGGATCTCATTGTCCTGCTAGTTTTCCTCATCTTCCTCCTTTGGTCCCTTAAAGGGTGGGGCTTCCCCAGATGAACTGCGATCAATAGCATCAATTTGAAATAATTTGGGTTCCTTGCATTTATGCCTCGGGGGGTATTTGTCATCACAGTAGCAAAAAGATCCTTTCTTTCTTCTTTCAACCATTTTTGCGGGGGACACCTTTTGAACCTTAAGTGTTTGGGTAGCACCCTAAGCCTAGGTGGGGCATCCCTTGGCTACGAACTTTGGACGAGGTGACTGGGCCTCTAAAGCATGTTCCACTTCGACAACCTTTGTGCAAGCTTACATCCATGTGTCTGGGTGGTGCATCCGGACGTGGGCTTGGATGCCATCTTTGAGACCACATATAAAACATTCCAAGTAGAAGTCATCTCCTAGACCTGCTATGCGGAAGGCCAATTTCTCAAAGGTTGTAATATAGTCGTTTGTTGTGCCTGCCTGTTTGAGCTTAGCAAGATGACCCAAAAAATTAGATTCATGGTTAAAGTGGCCACAGATGGATTTTGTGAACACCTGCCAAGTAACTTCCCTTGGACAACATTTATAATGCCACTGCCACCATTGCCATCTTTCTTGGTCCAAGTAAAGGCCTCCCACACGTAGTTTAGTTTCATCATCTATGATGTGATTCAGAGTGAAATATTGTTCCATTTGTGCTACCCATATTGACGGATTAGAGCCATCAAATTTGTACATGTCCAGCTTGGGAGGTCGAGGGTGGGAATGTTGGTGATTTCCATGGAAGCGAAGATGATGGCTAGATTCTCCTTCATGGTCTTCATTAAAAGCATATGCCTCCGATTGTAACACCAACTTGCCTTTTGTGATGGTGTCTTGTAATGTATGGATCTGCATCATTAACTCCGACAACTTTTCTTCAATGGTATCCATCTTCTCATTGACCATAGCTTGAGCTCTCGTTTCTTCCATACACAGATCTTGGTCACTTGTCGTCATTGTGAAAAAATTTGGGACCACCCAAAAATTGAAGCTGACAAGTGAATGGTACCACTGTGCTCAGCTCCTCGTCCTGATTCTTGTTGGCTAAGTCTCTTATAAGCATATCGGGCAGCCTTAGATTTTTTTATTTTTTATTTTTTATTTATTTTTTATTTTTTTACTCCGAATAGAGTTTTACTCCCCGCTTATCAATACTACAACAACCAATTTCTAGAAAAGTTAATCCTACCCAATATCCTGCGAGAATTGCCCCCCGGTATAGGAGCCACAAGCCTCCCTACCCAAATGGTAAGATCTATCTGCGAAACCCTCAACTGTTGAAAGTGAGTTGGATTGAGGCAACGACCGAACCCCAGCTATAGGATATGAATGGTATTATGGCGTTAGACCTTGAACTGGTGGAGTTGATTGTTGTAGCAGCGACAGAACCCTAGCTTCTAAATCTGACATGGAAAAGAAGATGATGGGCGATCTTCAGAGAAACGAGGGAACTATGGTCTCAAGGAGTGTTAGGTGCTACATATTGAAATATATGTAAGGGTCCAACAGTAGTACTCAGCCCAATCTTTCAGGGCACTAACTAAGGTGGATCAACCATACCCTTAGCCATAGTACTTGACTACCCTATCGTACGTGTGAGTAATCTCCCTGAGTGCTATTCTCGGTGTACTGTAGCAACAAGACGACCAATGATTTATCTACGACGAGGTTTTAGGGGATTCTAATATACCCGGAGGGTACGTGGAAGACAGTCCATGTGCGGTTCTGTCTAATGCGCTACTACTCGAAGGGGTACCCACATGGGTTACAAGGGAGTCCAACAAGCGTGAACACCTCTTGTATTTCTTGCATGCATGCCTCCCCAAATTCGTAGGTTTATGGCTCAACGATAGATCTCGTGGTTTAAAGACACCAGAACACGTTTCTAGCCAAAAAAAATTATGCTAAAAATGGAGATATTACCAGCCCTAGAAAGCACCCTGATACCACTTGTTATGCTCTTGAACTGCAAGAAAAAGCCAGAATACCGAGTATACGAAGAAAGACAATCCAGAACACAGAAAAAAATGAGAAATAATAGCATGTATTTTATTATTCAGAGGATAAAGTGATGTTCACTTGCCTCGTCGAGGGGGAAACCTCTAATAGAGTAGGGCTCAATTACAAAATAAGACATGACGCTCCTCAATGGGGAGTCTCTATCCTTTATATAGGATTCATACATGCAATACCATGGGTCAAGTGTGATGGTTCTCTTAATACCATCTATCTATTATCATGGCCCATTTGCAACTAACTATGGTCCCTTTCTTTAAATGTGGGTCAACCAATTACAATTATTAATATGAGCTTTATTGAATCTCTAACTAACTATAACTATGACTCGACCTTATTACATAAATAAGGGGGTTAGGGTTCTACCCTAACAGGTATATCTCCACATAACCATCTATATGCCCTTTGGTGTGCCCTCCCACCAAACATTGATCATCATTCCTTGTTCTCTCATGCCACTTCCCTTTATAATTTACATGGACAATCCATAGTGTATACCCTCTCCACTCCCTCATCTTGTTACTTATTTTCCCCTAGATTCATCAAGAGAGTAGCCATGATTGTGAGCACTAGCTAAGCTGTATATGAGAAAAGTTTTCAAGTAGAGTTCCTAAAATATGGTGTTGATCCTTTGGACTCATACGTTTCCAATTTATTTAATTGTGTTTCTTGTTTTGGTTTTTCTTCTTCAATGTCCCATCATATCATACACATTTTCAATTGTGGAAGAATTCATAGTCAAAACAAACATAATGAGAGAACCATTATGATTGGGCACACTTTTTCCATGCTTTATGATATAGTGCTTAACATGTAGCTTTCAGACTAACTTGAGAGGAAGAACCTCAGAGCTAGAGGACAGGTAGGTTTGTGATGGGAATACCAGGCATGACCATATCTTCACTCTTTGGGCTATCATCAAGGGGGCTTGGCATAACTGTTTGAATTTTATTTTTCTTTGTTGATTTTTGGAAGGCCTCTGAATCCATTTTCAAAAGGAGCATTATCTTTAGAACCCAAATAGAAAGATGAATTTTATGACTGGAATCTAATATGAATGCAACTATTGTGAGCCAGACCTCATAATTGCCCATAAACTGACTAGAAAATATTGCTGTGATAACTCATAAGTGAAGAATGAAACTTGTAACCAATGTTACCAGACTCAGAATATACAATAAATCAACAAGGAAAAATAGTGAAGAGTTTTAATCGAATTGGGGAAAAATCAGCAAAAAATCGAGAAAAAATCAGTGAATTCAATAAATAAAAATATACACATATATTGAATTAAAAAAACATCTTTCATTGATATTTTGTAAAGCCATGTCAAAACAATGCATAATATAAATAGATGTCCAAAATATCATGAATGAATAAGTATCTCATATATGTTATGAGTCCAAAAATGATCCAAAGCATGGAAAATTTTAGGGGCTAATGTTCGCCCAGTGGGCTAATTTTCCATGATTTTTCCACAAAAAAGATTCGCCAATTTCCAATTTTATAAAAGACAATTCGCCCAAATTTTAGAATATAAAATTATTTTAGCTTAAAAATCGCCAACATTATATAGAGACTATATATAAAATAATTATAAATTTGATTAATTTTACAAATATATCAATAAACATTTATAATTTGCATATTAGGGATTAGTGAGATTCGCCAATGTTTTAAACTTCAAGAAAATTTTCCATCCTTAAAATTTTCCTTGATCCAAAGTACTGAGTCATGACTCCTAACCAGTGACTACATAGAACTAGAAGAAACTGCTTCTAAAAGTTTACAAAAAACTGCATACTAATTAGAAAAAATCAGTAACTAAGAGTCTAAAACTCTTAAGAGTGAGAACTAGAAGCGATTCCTCCCACTCCTTTGCTTTCTTGACTCTCAAAGTTCTTCAATTCATGTAGGTTTAAAAGAGGAGCCTCCTCTAATTGGACCCAATCTGTTGCATTTGTAGTTTGCAAATCTATCTCTTCAAGGTTTATTAGTGAATGATCCAAACCTGTCATTATCATGAGACATTGAAATGTGAATTAAAGTTTGAATTTGAACTTTAAAGTTTAAACTTTAAAGTGAAAATCAGATTATGAAACCTTCAAATTCAAGCTATCACCTAGTATTTTCTTATTGCGAAGTCGTAGATTGTAATGGAAAAATACAAGGTCATTTAAGTGCTTTTGTGTCAATCAGTTGCTCTTCTTAGAATGTATTTTCTCAAACATTCTCTAGTTTCACTCACAACCTGAAGCACTGCATGCTTGCTTTAAGATTCGAATGATGAATCTCCTTAAATCTAGTGTATCACTACCAAATTTTTTCCACCAAAGACCTAGCAAGTGGCAAGGTTTCATGAGTAGACGTACTAAATAATAAATAGTAAAAATTTAGAAAGACAACAAAATTTAATAAAACATTTAACATACAAAATAAAGTTTAAGAAAATTTAATGAATTGATGAAGCCTTCAAGCCTCAAAGGGTACCTGGCAACATCTTAAACCTTTCTCGTATAGCACTGATATAGGCAAATAATTTACCTGGCGCTCTATAATCCTATAGTTTGGAAAAGACACGACTTTGAAATTCTAGATCGGGGAAATGCCTTTCCATGCATGTCATAAGTCCTCTGTGAACCTCCCCATCCTCATTAAATTTTCTCTTATCATAAAAATATTGTGGGTTTAAGAAGTACCCAGCAGCATGTAAGGGGGAATGCAATTTCCTATCCCAACGTGCATCAATAATGTCCCAAATAGGTATATACTTTGCCTCCTCATCCCCATATCTTCTTTTGATGGCCTCCTTTTCAAGATCCATCACCTCATAAATGTAACCCATAGCGGGTTTGTCACCATCAACCATCCTGAAAGTTCAAGCTTTCAAATTTAAATAAATATGAAACATTGAAAATAAAAAGAAGCTTGAAATGAAATTTAAAACATGAAAAAGTTAAAAGACTTGAAGTACCTAAGAACTCTAACAAGGGACTCCATCACAACAATAATCTCTTTGACATCTTTCCAAAAACCGTCATTAAACACAAGTGCAACAATTTCAATGCCTTCAAGGGTCTTGGAATGTTTAGATGCCATCCACTTAGGTCCCAAGAACATCCTCTTCAGATTTATCTTTTTCTCAACCACAGATTGCAAAAATATGAAATTTGTTGCAAATCTAGTCACTGCAGGTCAAACAATTTCTTTACCTTCAGTGTATTTTCTCATGGTGTTTAGGAAAATAGTGTGGTTGTATAGGTATTTGGTTATGGATTTTTCCTTCTCCACAACCTCATGTATCCAATGAAGCTTACCAATGTCCTCAAGCATTAAATCTATGCAATGGGCAACACAAGAGGTCCAAAAAATAGTGGGGTGCCTAATCTCAAAAAGTCTACTAGCAACCATATAATTAGCTGCATTGTCGGTGAAATTTTTTACATGTTCTTCTCCCACTTCTTGAACGAATTCCTCCATCATTTCAAAAATAAGTTGTGCAGTCTTATCCTTGTCTGAGGCATCCACTAATTTGAGAAATATTGTACCTGATGGACAAGATACAAGGAAATTTATTAAAGTTCTATTCCTCTGATCTGTCCATCCATCACTCATGATGGTGCACCTTGTTTCTACCCATGATGAATGAAACTCAGATAACAGAAGCATGGCATCTTCAACACTTTCTAATAGAAAATTTGTCTTAAGGCTCTCTGATGAAGGGGATTTGAACCCTGGACCTGCAACAACAACTACATCAATCATAGCTTGCCAATAAGGACTTATAGCATAGTGGAAAGGTATGTCATAATAGTACCAAAAGTTAGTAATAGCCTTTCTTGCTTGACTATGGATACTCTTTTTCCAACAAGCGGTATACAAGGTAGGTTGGTAATCAGGTTTTGTGCGGGGAGAAAAAAAAATGTATTTATGTTTCCACCTCCAATGTTGAATGCAGGAGGATTCATTTGGCCTTGAGTTTGACTTGGACTTGGAGGCATGTGTGGGAAACTTGGGAACTGCATTGAGGATTCAACAGAGGGAGATGACAATGGGGTAGTGGAAGAAAAATTGTCAAACTCCAAGAGTTCCTATTCTTTTTTTTGCTTTTATTTCTTGGCATTATGCTGACTCAACATATCAATGGCCAAGGTTGCTTGGTGTTTGGCATTTTCATCAACATTTTTGCAGAGACCTATATCATGGTCAGGTATTTATGCAAGGTGGTACTTGAATCTATAAATGCCTCCACTACATTTTTCTTTGAAAAAATTACAAAGGAGCTTGGGGTCTCCAAGAATCTTGTCACACTAAGCCCAAGCAAAGTCCTTCTCCCTTAGCATTATTGTTGTTTTGTACTTTTGTTTAAATTTTGGCTTCTGTTTAGATTTGGAGTTGTGCCTTCTATTTAATTTGGCTCTTGTAAAAGACAATAAAAAATTAAAATTGAAAATTCCATATATAACTTCGCCAAAAAGGAGGGTTGGTTTTAAAGGATATGAGGTTTTGTTAAGGATCAAAGAGGAGTCTATCCAGCAAAACAAGCACATTTCGACCTAATATATCATTAGGACTTTGAAACACGATTAGGTATATATGAGGAAATGCTACTTAAAGGAAATATTATCAGCATATATTTCATTTTAATCTTGAATTTTCAAGTTCGTTTAGCATAATACAACTGAACCAATACATCAATAACAAATTCTGGAAGAACAAAAATACCCAAAGTTGTGAATGCATGGTAAAGCCTTTAGAGTTGGTAAGACATAAACCAAGGAAGGAATTCTTTATGACTTGGCTGGTAGTTGGCATGAAACCATTTCTTAGTGCATTTTTAAAATCTATTTAAGCCCCATTTATAGGGTTGAAAAGTCATAACCAAAGGAAGACGTCGAACATTCGATTGTTGAACAGTGAAACTTGAAACATGCCATTGAAAACGACATTGAAACTTCAATATAGTAATATAACTATTATTTAAGCCATGTGCCAACATACCTTGATTGTTGAACAGTGAAGCAGCTAAGCCTGAAGGTAAGACACGTTGAAGGTGACCTGTGATTGCACGAGGGTCGATATGGAGTTTGGATAGAGCACACGCTAGTGACTACCCAATATGGAGTAGTACTTAGGCTCACGCTGACGGTTTCACGATATGGAGTCTGGGCTGTGTAATAGTGAGTAGTGATTGATTATTGAAGGTCTCTATGTATGAGTTGCAGGCCTGAGCAATGAGAAATAAATTTTGGAACAACCGACATTTAGTTTTTAGCAATGTGACATACCTAAACTTGAAAAACTCGTGCTCGTCGATTCAAGGCTGAAAATTGAATAAATCATAATCAATCGTAGGAATATTCTTTAATCGGCAAGTCACAAGTCAAAATTGTGTTGACCACGAGTCAAAGTTGGTCAACGTGAGTTTGACTCACAAATATTTGTATCGGATCATTTGGAGAGCGAGTAGTTTCTGACTTGTGATTAATCGTGATTGTTTGGCAAGTCCTATTTCACTGCTTCTAACTGAAATATGAACTGAAAATAGGAGATCTTACAATTGAAACTAATTGTGAATTTTCTAAACTGTAGTTGGCCCATTGACATCATTTTTTTGTGGCTAGGCGCATCAAGGGAAGAGATTCATTTTAAATCAGGTTCATGGAGAAAATATTTTATGGAAGATGTTTGTTTTATGTCAAGGAAGACATAGTAACATTTGTTTATTAAATTTGAATAACAATAGTATCTACTCTGTATCTCCCGTATCTCATTCTTTTTATCTCCTATAAATCCTACAAAAAGTGGGGTAATAACGAACATGTAGCAACAAGCTCCACTCCTTTTAATCCAAATTTTTGCATGAAAACCTTTGTGTCACTTGTGCCACAAAGCCTTCATTGCAGAGTGTGGAGTTAACACCTACCTCTGCATGAAAAAATCTACACATACCTTTTGACTTGGTTTTTTCACCTTCTATCCATTCTTTGTGTGGAGTCTGGGAGAACAAGCTCCACATAATTTTTTCCATACCTCTATGTGAGTGTAACTTTGCACATTTTCTTTGCTTAAACCAATATCAAAAGAATTTGTGAGCTTCTTTCAAGGCATGAAATACATGCTTAAATCATGGTAATTAGCAAAGTTTCTAAAGCAGAAAATAATCATGGAGTTAACGTTTGCCATTTCAAATATTTCAGGATTCTATTGAGAGATTTATAGAGATAATTATTAACTGGCCCTCTTCTTTTCCCTTTTTTTAATATAAGGTGCATCTCTTATTACATTGATAATTAAGAGATTTACATCAAATACTGGATCAAAGGGCCAAGAAATTTGCATAAATGCTTCATTGTCCTGTAGAAGAATAAATGGTCAACATGTCAGCTTGGCTCCAATTTCTTGGGAATTAATAATTGTTCTGAAAAATGACTACTCTTGTTTGAATCTAGAACTCTATTTAAGCTTTGAAAATAGATTTTCCTCCAAATTTATCTTCGAAAGGTCCTTATTAAATGCTTCTTTATATCTCCACTAGAAGGAATGGATTACATGTTGAAAAGTATATCAGAGCTCCCTTCTGAAAAGCCTGATCATCCCATTGTCACCAAGAGCTCCTCCTTTTCCCCAAATTGGACCCAAAACAATATTAAGTACTTAATTATGATCCAACCTAAGAAATTTTGGGTGACACTGCAACTCAAGAGATATTCGATTTAAAGTGCGCTAATAGGATTCATCATGCTTTCATTGAATAAGTAAATTATTTTTGAATTTGTCATTTGTTCTTGTAGTATGTGGTACTGACCTTGTTTCACATGAGAGGGTTTTTATTCTTGGACTATGACAATGATAGTAAGATTTAGGCCTTTTGTAGTATTTGTACCCCATGATCATTTTTGCAAGATGTATGTCCTGTGTGGAAAGAAATAAGCATTTAGTTATTACCTCCTAAACTAAAGATCTGTTTATTTCATTAGGTGCCATGTAACATCCTCTACAAATTGAGGACGAACGCGACATAATATCCTATCCATCCCATAGGCTATAGTCCTCCATAAAGGCGAAAAAACCCCAAAATACCCATTGTTGGGAAAGTTTTGGGGAAAATGGGACAAAAAAACCCAAAGTTTGGGTTTGGAGTAAGTTTTACTCAATCACTTAACAATATGAAACCCCTCTAGAAAATCTATAAATAAAGAAGGATTGAATTCATTTTGGATCACCAAGTGTAGATTAATTCATTTGTTCTTGAGCATTATGTTTGATGGTTTTTGACCCCTTCTATCTCTTTTCAATTTCGGTGGTGAAAGATTCCACCCTAGTTGACATTCCCTTATTATCCCTCTGTTTGGGTACAAGGGTCTCTGGCTGGTCAATGAATTCTATTGTATATTGGTCCCTTGTCTTTTTCTAGGTACAAGATTTTTGTTAAAGGCGAATGAATTTAGAGGATAGTGCAAGATAGCATAGTTCTATTTGGCATACACCTCTCTTTAAGTAAGCAACAAAGTTTTTGAGTCCTTAATATATCATTCTGGGAAAAGCACTTATGTTAGGTAGTGGATTTGTTTCTCGCAATAGGCGTAGCGAAACTCTTTGCTTTATTTAGTTTTTGCATGCTCAGTTAAAAGGATAACTTCCCTAGTTATTAATTCTTAGCCTTAGCTAAGGAAGTATGTTTGCATATCTCATATCATATTCAGTAGAGGAAAAATTTAATGGTCTTGTCTATCCATGCAACGAAGGTGCATTAGGATTAGGAGTTGAGAAAGTTGAGACATTGTTGTACATGTTTCCAGATTCATTGTACCTTCTAGACTAAAGGAAAAGTGAATAGTAGTCTTTGAAATTTTCAGTTATTTCCTCTTTCAAAGAGTAATAAAAAATGATGTCATTTGAGTTTCAAATTTGTGTGCTTGCTGTTACTTTCTTCAATGGCATGTGCTTCCCTGTTCAGAAAAAGGGGTTTTTCTGCAGTATCTAGCCTCTAAAGCTTCTTCAATGCAAACTAAATATCAAATTATGCCCTTGTACTCCAAAGAATATAAGGCATCACCCTAGAGAAGCTCCAAAGTATACCAATGAGCTTTGATAGGCCAACTCCAACCCCATGTCACCATAGAAGTGTTGACATCACTGCTACAAAAATTATTCTGAAGTGTTGTATCCTACACCAATTCCTAAGATGGATGCCCAAAGGGGTTCTAGAATGAGGCTCAACCTTCATGGCCACATTTAAGACTTTTCAAAGGGATTGGTTCCTTTAAACCAAACCAATTTTTAAACTTTCACAATTTGGTTCTGTTCCTACCAATTTATATTTTTTATTGAAAAGTCAGTCTTATTTTACTTGTTTATTAACTTCAGGAACAATTATAGGTTGGCTCCAGCAAAATTTCAACAAAATTGTGGGTTAGGTTGGTATTTATCCAAATACTATCACACATGTGTATATAATCATACATTTTCCTTTTTAGATCTTGATTGGTTGAACAAAAAGGTTCGCTGCCTGTGTAATTTTCTCCCATACCTCCACATCAACACTCATAGATAACAATCTTCTTAATTCTTCATCTGTGTGAACAGTCAGGTCCCTTTTGGTTGCTATTTTTGAAGGAGAAACCTTTGACAATATATCTTTTACCACAGAGATGTTGGCATTATGATTCTGGTATGGCTCTATGTTACAGATGTTGTACTTGATGCCAACACCCTCAAGTGGCAATGCTTTGATCAGGCTCTCAAAATGTTGAAAATCAAGAGGTACGCAGGAGAATAGTTCAAAAGGTGCGTACACGCAGGTACGCCGTGAAGGGACTGCGACCAGACACGCAGGTCACCCGTTCAGAAGATGCGTACCCCCAGTTCACTTACTTCAAGGCAGAGAAGCGCGTTCACGTGGGGTTTCCTATGTTTGGCCCGTGGTATTTAGCCCGCCGATTCTTGATTCTATGGTTTTGGCCTGTGGTATAGTTTTATATTATTATTATTATTATTATTGAGCCCCATGTCTTTGGGCCCCTTGTATTGGTTATCTATGGTATTGATCCATGATTTTAGGAGGAGCTTGCCTATATAAAGCAAAGGAGATCACTTGGCTAAGAATCTTTTGCAAATTGAATATCTTAAGATATGAAATATTGGGTTATTGTTTTAAAAGCTTGATCTATATAAAAGTGAAGTTGAAAGCGAATCTGTGAATGGTGATCTCTCGAGCGCATGAATAGATCTGGGCATCTGACAATCTGTAGCACACTGGTGGACTGCCAATTTCGGCCCTAACCAGAGGTACGCAGGTGATTAACAGTGCAAGTGCGTGGCTACGCAGAGTAGAAGAAAGCGCAGTGCATGGGTACGCAGACCAGCAGAAGGTGCAGGTGCGTGGGTACGCAGCGCGACAGAGGTTCAGGTGCGTGGGCACAGGGAAAGTACACGACGATTCAGAAGCCGCAGGTGTGTGGGTACGCGGCGCGATAGCATCTGTGGGTGCGTGGCTACAGTAGCAGTACGCGGCGCGATAGTATCTGTGAGTGCATACCTACAGTAACAGTACGCAGAGTGATTGAAGAAACAGTGCGTGGGTACGCGGTGCGGCAGAAGGGTCTCTTCGGGTATACGCAGAGGTGCAGAAGGTGAAGTACGTACGCTCGCAGGCCATAGAAAGAAAAACTGCATATCTGTCTTAAGATCTTTTGTTGGCTGACTTTTCTCTGTTGATAAGGTGTTCTGGGTTTAGTTTACTGTTATTGTTGATCTGGTTACTGCAGTTGACTGGGTGATTTACTTGTACTTGATGATCTCTTGATGTTTACGGATCCAGTTTGAAAATTTATGAAAACTGATCCTTGAAAGAAAAGAAGTAGGGGGTCGTAGCTCCCTTCCAGGAGAGACTGGAAAACGAGAGAGAGTTGTAGCTCTCTGCAGGTTGCAGCCTGTGTACTGGTAAAGGACTGCACCAGTACAAAACCATTGTAAAAGGAGTTTCTAATTTGAAAGAAGATAGAGACATATTGCAGCAGGTGGTTTTCACCCACATTGGGTTTCCACCTTACATCTGGTGTTCTTTGGTGTGACTATCTGTTTTCTTTGTTCATGCTCATTATTTTATCGTACTAACATGCAAAAATAATTCAAAGTATAAATAAGGAAGATTTATTAAAAGAACTTGATAATACTGATTCACCCCCCCTCTCAGTATTATTTCCAACAATTGGTATCAGAGCAGGTCCTTCAGAGAAGCTTGATCGCTTGGAGGAAGATCATTCATCATGAGAAACTACGAGAGGGAAGCATCAATCATGCCACCAACCTTTAATGGGACAAACTTCAATTATTGGAAGGTAAGAGTTACTGCCTATCTTCAATCTCTTGGTACAGAAGTTTGGGATATCATAGATATAGGCTACGCTTTTCCTTCAGCTACTCCTACAGATTCGACTGAGAAGAAGAAATATGAAACAAATGCTAAAGCAGTCAATACTCTGCTAGGATGCTTATCTCAAACAGAATTCGTGAAGGTTATGCAATATAAATCCGCAAAAGAAATATGGGACAAGATCGTCTTGAGCTACGAAGGAGACGAACAGGTAAAGCGTGCTAAACTTCAAACCCTCAGGATTCAATATGAAAATCTCAGAATGTATAATGATGAAAGTGTGGCTAACTATTTCCTTCGGGTAGATGAGATTTTTAATTGCATGAAAAACTTGGGTGAAGAAATAAAAGAGGCTATTGTGGTTGAAAAAGTTCTAAGATCATTGTCCCCCAAGTTTGAATCTAAAGTGTCTGCAATAGAAGAAAAGGAAAATCTACGAATTCTTACTATGTCTCAGCTACATGGAATTCTAACTGCTTATGAAATGAGAAAGGGAGGTCCATTAGACAGAAGAGAAGCTGCTTTCAAGGCCTCAAGCAAAGGAGACTATTATGAAGCAAGTCACGTGCCAGAAGAAGAAGAAGAAGAATCAAATTTTGTTAGAAATCTTCAAAGGGGTTCTGGAACGTTCAGAGGTAAGTTGCCTTTTAAATGCTTTGCTTGTGGAAGAGTAGGTCATTATGCTGTGAAATGTCCTTATAAGGATAAAGGAAAGGAACCTGCTAGATGGAACAAGAAACAGATTGCAAATAAGAAAAGCTACTACACGCATGAAGATAGTGATGGTCTATCAAATAGTGATGAAGATGAACGAGGTAATGACTATAAACTTTTAATGGCATTTGAAGATGATGATTACATGGATGCTATAGATGTGGATAGCTTTTGTGAAGAAATTTCTAGACTCAAGACATGTATAGAAGAAAAGAATAGGATCATTGATACTTTACAACTTCAAATTGATGAAAAGGAAAAATATCTTGAAAAGTTAGAAGGTGAAATTGTTGGTCTTGGAAAAGAGATTGAGAAAACAAAGGCTATTAATCTTAAGTTTGTCAAAGGATCTAAAACTCTGGATGAGATCATCAATGTACAACGTTCTCCTCTAAACAAGACAGGTCTGGGCTATAATGGAGAAACTTCTCAAGCATCCACCTCAAAGAGTTATCTTGATGCAGCAAGAAGGAATGAGCAAAAGCACAATGGAGATCACCAGGTAAAGCAGGGACCAATTACAAACAAAGACTATCAGGCAAACCAGGGGCAATCCGTCTTAAGGATGAACAAAAGCTACAACTAGCCACAGGTAAAATCTTCTCAATTTGCTTCAAGAATGAATGACAATAGAAATTACAATCGTTTGGCCGGAAGATTTGATAGCCACAGAAGTTTCTTCAATGGACAATGCTTTTCTTGCCATAACTTTGGTCACAAAGCGGCTCAATGTGTTGCATATAAAATGATCATGACTAGAGAAGCTAAAAGACAAAGAAGTATGACTGGGGTTACAAAAAAGACCTATAACAACTTTTCGGTTCTTGAAAATGAAGTTGAATGTTCTATTTGCAATAACTTTGGTCATGAAGATTCTGAATGCAGGAGCAGGTTTCAACAGACAAAGGAACAAGCCTCAAGCACCAAAACATGGATAATAAAGGAACCACAAACAGAAGATGTGGGATAGCATTTTATGCAGAGGGACAGGAAAATCTATGGTACAATGACAGTGGATGCTCGAAGCATATGACAGGTGATAAAGAAAAACTTGAATCATATTCTGCTTTAGAAAAGGGAAAGAAAGTTTCTTTTGGAAATGATACTCCTGCAATTATAAAAGGAAAAGGCACTGCTTAGTTAAAAGAAAAGGTCAAAGCTGGAAATGTTTTGTATGTTGATGGATTGAAGCATAATCTTCTGAGTGTCAGCCAGATGTGTGATCAAGGAACCCAGGTGATATTTAGATCAAATGGATGTCTTGTTCGTGATCTTGATACAGGTAGAACGGTGATCAAAGGTAAAAGAACTCCAAATAATCTATTCATATTTGAAGAAGGACAACAACAATGCTATAAGAAAGGATGATGAACACTGGTTATGGCACCGGAGGCTGGGGCATCTAAGCTTTTCACAAATAAGGAAAGCATGCAAATATCAGGGAGTTCGCGGTCTTCCAGATATCAAAATTCCAGACAACACCATACGCAAATCATGTTAGTTTGGAAAGCAAACCAGAACTAACTTTCCAGAGAAGGAAGGATCAGCTAGCATGCCTCTTGAGCTTGTACATACAGATGTATGTGGACCTTTCAGGAAAAGGACACCTCGAGGAGAAGAATACTTGATATTATTCATTGACGATTTCTCCAGGTTTGTCTGGTTAGGACTTATGAAGCACAAAGATGAAGCATTTGAAAAATTCAAATCCTTTAAAGCCTTGGTTGAAAATGAATCAGGACACAAAATTAAGTGCCTCAGATCCGACAGAGGTGGGGAGTTTACCTCAAATGAATTTTTCGATTTCTGTGAAGAACATGGGACAAGAAGAGAATTCTCTACAGCTAGAACTCCTCAGCAAAATGGAGTAGTGGAAAGAATGAACAGAACAGTCCAACAAATGGCTCGTGCTATGCTTGATGAGTCTGGAACTCCCGCAACTTTCTGGGGTGAAGCTGCATATGCTGTGGTTGTTATTCTCAACAAAACAAATGTCCGGGTGAACAACACTCAAACTCCTCATGAGCTCTGGTATGGTGATACTCCTTCGGTAAAGCACTTCAAAATATTTGGGAGTAAATGCTATATTAAGAATACTGATGAGAAACTTGGAAAACTTGATCCTAGAGAAGATGAAGGCATTCTTCTTGGTTATTCTCCACAGAGCAAAGCATACAAGTGCTACAATAAAAGACTTGGAAGAATTGTTGACAACATTGATGTAGTGGTTGATGAGAAGGGATACATTCCTAGGCAAGTAAATCATGAAGATATCGAAGAAGATGAAGACTACCCTCAAAGACAGAACGATGAAGAAGAAGAACCTCAAGAAGAACCAGAAGAGAAGATAAGGATAGAAGAGAAGACTCCATCCAGATATGTTCAGAAGAATCATCCAGAATCTCAGATTTTGGGGCAGAAAGAAGCAGGTGTACAAACAAGAAGAACAGTTGCAGAAGCTTCAAGCTATTTGGCATTAATCTCTTCCACTGAACCACAAAATGTGAAAGAGGCATGCAAAGATGAATCTTGGGTGAAAGCAATGGATGAAGAACTTGAGCAGATCGAAAAGAACAACACTTGGGAGCTGGTTCCTAGACCCAAGGATAAGAATGTTATAGGGACAAAATGGGTTTTCAAAAATAAATTGAATGAAAATGGAGAAGTAATTAGAAACAAGGCCAGACTTGTTTGTAAAGGGTATGCGCAGCAAGAAGGAATAGACTTTGAAGAAACCTTTGCTCCTGTTGCAAGACTTGAGGCCATCCGAATGTTCCTTGCTCTCTCAAGCTTTCAAAACTTCAAAGTATTTCAAATGGACGTGAAATCAACCTTTCTGAATGGAGACTTGGAAGAAGAAGTATACATTGAGCAGCCAAATGGTTTCATTCTTGGAAATGATCCAAATCTTGTATGCAGATTGAAAAAGGCTCTCTATGGTCTCAAACAAGCTCCAAGGGCTTGGTACTATTGTTTGGACAAATATCTTCATCAACAAGGTTTTTCAAAAGGATCAACAGACAGCAATCTTTATATAAAAGTTGAAAATGACAAATTGCTAATACTTGTTGTGTATGTAGATGACATTATCTTTGGCAGCAATGAAGAAGCTATGAGTCAAAGCTTTGCCTTGGTGATGCAGAAAGAATTTGAAATGTCCTTGCTGGGAGAACTGACATATTTTCTTGGTTTGCAAATCCAACAAAAAGAAGGAGGGATATTTCTGTCTCAAACCAAGTATCTCAAGCAGATTTTGAAGAAATATGGCATGGAAGATGCAAAACTAGTATGTACACCCATGGTCACAGGATGTAGCCTCAGTGCACATGATGAATCAGCAGCAGTGCATCAACCAACCTACAGATCTATGATTGGAAGTCTACTTTATTTGACAGGTACCCAACCAGATATCATGCATGCAGTGGGAATAGTTGGAAGATTTCAAGCAAATCCGAAGGAAACTCATCTTCAGGCAGTGAAGAGAATCTTTAAATATCTTCAAGGGACTCAAAATTATGGCTTATGGTATCCTAGATATACAGATCTCACACTTCATGCTTATACAGATGCAGATTGGGCAGGAAGCATGGATGATAGGAAGAGCACAAGTGGTGGTGCGTTCTTTATGGGTTCCAGATTAGTATCTTGGTTCAGCAAGAAACAGAGTTCGATTGCCTTGTCTACAGCTGAAGCAGAATATGTTGCTGCTGCATCTTGTTGCACTCAACTCCTTTGGATGATGCAGACCTTGCAGGACTTTCAAATCACTTGTACACCACCTATCTCCATCTTATGTGATAACACAAGTGCAATGAACATTTCAAAGAACCTAGTCATGCATTCAAAGACCAAGCACATACCGATCAAGTATCATTTTCTCCGGGAACAAGTACTAGAACAAAAGGTCAAGTTGGAGTATGTTCCTTCTAAGGAACAAGTTGCTGATATTCTCACCAAACCATTGCCCAGGGAGACCTTTGAATACCTCAGGAAAAAGCTGGGGGTTGTTGATGCATCATCTTGTTGAATCTCTTCTGATGGTTGGTTGTACGCAAGGTTCATTTGGGGTATATGCGTACATTTGCTGGGTTGCGGATTGGTTGAAGATCGAATGGAATAGGTTCAGGGGGAGCATATAATGCATTGTTGGCATTATGGAGGAAGTACATCATGGATGCTGGTCTGAATATTGCTGCAATATGTCTCTATCTCTTTCATGGTCATTTATGGTGTTTTGGTGGCTTATGGTTCTTATTTGCAGATCTGGTTTATAGTCAGGGGGAGCATGTTCTTAGGGGGAGCATAACCCTTTGCCCTTGATGTCAAAGGGGGAGAATGACGTTGAAGATTTTGAGGTTGCCATCAAGTCCAAAGGGGGAGATTGTTGGCATTATGATTCTGGTATGGCTCTATGTTACAGATGTTGTACTTGATGGCAACACCCTCAAGTGGAAATGCTCTGATCAGGCTCTCAAAATGTTGAAAATGAAGAGGTACGCAGGAGAATAGTTCAAAAGGTGTGTACACGCAAGTACGCCGTGAAGGGACTGTGACCAGACATGCAGGTCACCCGTTCATAAGATGCATACTCCCAGTTCACTTACTTCAAGGCAGAGAAGCGCGTTCATGTGGGGTTTCCTATGTTTGGCCCGTGGTATTTAGCCCGCCGATTCTTGATTCTATGGTTTTGGCCCGTGGTATTGTTTTATATTATTATTATTATTATTGAGCCCCATGTCTTTGGGCCCCTTGTATTGGTTATCTATGGTATTGATCCATGATTTTAGGAGGAGCTTGCCTATATAAAGCAAAGGAGATCACTTGGCTAAGCATCTTTTGCAAATTGAATATCTTAAGATCTGAAATATTGGGTTATTGTTTTAAAAGCTTGATCTATATAAAAGTGAAGTTGAAAGAGAATCTGTGAAGGGTGATCTCTCGAGCGCATGAACAGATCTGGGCATCTGACGATCTGTAGCACACTGGTGGACTTCCAATTTCGGCCCTAACCAGAGGTACGCAGGTGATTAACAGTGCAAGTGCGTGGGTACACAGAGTAGAAGAAAGCGCAGTGCGTGGGTACGCAGACTAGCAGAAGGTGCAGTGCGTGGGTACGCAGCGTGACAGAGGTTCAGGTGCGTGGGCACAGGGAAAGTACGCGGCGCTTCAGAAGCCGCAGGTGCGTGGGTACGCGGCGCGATAGCATCTGTGGGTGCGTGGCTACAGTAGCAGTATGCGGCGCGATAGTATCTGTGGGTGCGTACCTACAGTAACAGTACGCAGAGTGATTGAAGAAACAGTGCGTGGGTACGTGGTGCGATAGAAGGGTCTCTGCGGGTATACGCAGAGGTGAAGAAGGTGAAGTGCGTACGCTCGCAGGCCATAGAAAGAAAAACCGCGTATCTGTCTTAAGATCTTTTGTTGGCTGATTTTTCTCTGTTGATAAGGTGTTCTGGGTTTAGTTTACTGTTATTGTTGATCTGGTTACTGCAGTTGACTGGGTGATTTACTTGTACTTGATGATCTCTTGATGTTTATGGATCCAGTTTGAAAATATATGAAAAGTGATCCTTGAAAGAAAAGAAGTAGGGGGTTGTAGCTCCCTTCCAGGAGAGACTGGAAAACGAGAGAGAGTTGTAGCTCTCTGTAGGTTGCGGCCTGTGTACTGGTAAAGGACTGCACCAGTACAAAACCATTGTAAAAGGAGTTTCTAATTTGAAAGAAGATAGAGACATATTGCAGCAGGTGGTTTTCACCCACATTGGGTTTCCACCTTACATCTGGTGTTCTTTGGTGTGACTATCTGTTTTCTTTGTTCATGCTCATTATTTTATGGTACTGACATGCAAAAATAATTCAAAGTATAAATAAGGAAGATTTATTAAAAGAACTTGATAATACTGATTCACCCCCCCTCTTAGTATTATTTCCAACAAGAGATGTTATTGTTGGATAGAAATCTCCAGAGGAGTCTTACACCATAAATATAAATGGCTATTGTATATCACGATAATAAGAATTAACATATGAATATGTGGCAGACCCCAAACTCTGTGCATTCAATCCATTGCTTTTTCTTTCATGGTAGATTAAACCAAGGGTCAAACATGAACACATCAAAGGTAGCAATTAGATTAATCCTAACTCCTGTATCTTCAAAATTTGCCAAGAGGAATCTTAGGCTATTTGGCTTACTTGACATGAATGTTTTAGTGGATGAAGATCACTTATTTGGAGGCATAGACCTATCCTCTACACTTCCTCTATTGGTCCATACTAAACTTATATGTTGCAGCCTCTAATAGTCTTTTAAATGCTTGCCTAGAACTTCACATTTGGGCCAACAATACCCTAATTTTAAGAGTAGTTTTAAGACTGAAACCTCCATAATTGAGTGTTACACGTGATGTAGAATCTTATAGCTCCTATCACACCTCCTTTTTGTACAATAACTTTTGTGAGCTTCTTTCTATTTTTATGTTCTCGGGAGATATATGGAGGAAAATTAGAGCCTAAACAATGCCTAGTGTAACCCTCACATAAGAGTTCTAGGTCAATCTCTTACCACTATCATTTGAAAAGTGAAATAGATCATGGAGAGTTCCATTGTTGAGATATTCATAAACAAGGAGGTATTTCCCACGCTCTACACAGTCACTGTATTGTCCATACTACATCTATGCTATATGACTTAATAAGAACACTGTGTCCTCAACCTTTGAGTTAAATAGCCTGAAGGTGTCCAATTCTAAATTGCTCCATTGTTCCACTATTATATTATTATCTCTTTTCATCCATCTTGACCAATCAAGATTACAACCACTTGTTGGCATGTTGCATTGGCATGCTTTTCCTTGGAAAAATTGAGCTATTCTACTTTATTATTTGTGGATGGATAATATCTCGATAGATAGTTAGCCTCATCTAGATCAAGGCCTTGTATAAGGATCTGTATATATGTATGAACAGTTTGAACTAGTTCATCAATCATATCTCCATGAATTTGGAAATTGTGATCTCTTAATAATTCCCACAACCATATCTCAGATGTTCCACTCATCTGTAAATTGTAATTGCAAACAAGGAAATTGTTCATTTCATTGGTTGGATAGGATCTACAGGGGAAAAAAAGGGAATCATCTAGTTCTAGGTCACCTGAGTGGTCACTTCCTTCTTATCCCAATGATTCAATTTGGGAGAGAATTTTTTGAATTTCAGGGGACTGCTCATCACCATATGTTTTAGTCAATTCATGTATTCTGTTGTAGTATTTTAATCCTCTGGAGTTGGAATTCTGAGTAACTGAGCACTTACTTTTGAGTCTATGGATATGCCAATTATTGTTATGTTCTGTTCTTTTTGGCTCTATTTCCAAATTCATGAATGACATTCTGAAAAATTTCTCTTTTGTTTGCATGTTCACATACATTTGTTTGTATAAAATTTGTTGTGTCCTAGCCATATTATATCTAGGTTGTTCTAAAAAATTGCCATATCTGTACGAGATATCATAGCTGTATCCATACCTATATCTGTATACTTGAAACTTAGCAATTTACTTATGGTTTCCTACCACTTATGCATTTGTAGGTGAGATGTTTCTCACATCCTTGGAAATTAAGTAAACCTTGCTCTACAAAGTACATCATCGATATTCAATTACACCATGAAGAAACATCAACTCATGAAAAAACAAGGTAGATTATATGTTAAATCAGTTCATGAAAACCATAGGTCATCCCTTCATCATCACCAAAAACGAACTTAATTTTCAATTAAATTTATGATGGCAAAATTTAGAGATAAGCTAGACCATTGCACAATCCTTATAATGATGATTTAGTTCAAGCATCAAAGTATGTTCAATAGTATAACTAGGAGCAGAAATTCCATCACAGAGCAGAAGTGTAATAGATGCAACAGTGAGCAATCAATATAACCATGAGTTTGATACTATGGAGGAAATGCAAATGTGCCAGCATTGCTTAGAAAACACAATTCTCAAGAGTATATTACAACAAAGATGACAATAACATTTAGAGCATTCTTGATATATTTCTTATGCATCAATGAAAGCCAAAAGATAGTAGTATCAGAACATTTATTATTAATATGTTTAAGTGCTAATTACCATGGTTTTATTTCATTTCTGTATCAAGTGTAAAGTGCATAAAGAAAAACTCAAATTGCTAGTGTCTAAAACAACACCATAATGTTAACAAATAAGGTGAAAATGTAACATCTAATGCATTATCTAGATCATGAACTTAGGCATTTGCTCATAGATGTCATGAAAATACCACAGTTAACATATATATCATCCAAATGTCATTCAAGTTAAGGTTCACGGATGATCCAAGCTTATGCTAAACTATTGTCCACAAAATTCTAGCCAAGCATAGATCTGAAGCTATCATGTAAATAAAATATCCAAAATGTTGGCACAAATTTAGACTTTACACATCAGAGAATATAATGTTTTCTTAGTTATAATTGTGTTATGTCCAGAACATCTGTATTTATAGTCATGTATTAAAGATGACACATTCACATCAGGAAATAGACCATTAATTCTACAATTTTACCAAAGTTAGACCCTTGAGACAGACTTATAACCAAATGCAACGTGCCACCGTGATATCATAGCATTCAAAGAGTTATCACATTGTCTCATTAAAGGAAATATTTAAGTTGTAATCAGTGTAGAAATGTTGCCCAAAAATTGTTTAGTCAAGACATATACATAATCACTAACCTTTGCAGACAATCATACCTTCATTAACAATGCTAATAAATCTGAAGAATAAGGTATTATGTGAGGATATGAATTGCTTTTAGAGCATAGATATCATCAGAGATGGTGCAATGTATTCATATGCAGAATTCCAATAGTGAACACAATGCCAACTTTTAAATCTGAGTATTAAATGAGGCATTGAGCATAATGTCACATCAACTTATCTTTAGATGACTTCAACAACATAAAGAGACCAAATAATAGTGAGCATAGTAGTTCTTTGTGTGCCACTTTCAGATCATGTTCATTATTTCCACTAGAAGATGTTCAGAGAATTAGGATTGTCACCAAGCCATCATCAATCATAATCATCTCCCAAGCTTGCCTTTATCAATAAACATCAAATCATTGGGTCATACTGTCAGGGATTTTATGGCTCCCTCTGAAGCCTTTTTTCATGAGCTTCTTATGTGAAAGACTTTTCACAGGGCACCATGATATTGTCCCTAAAATAGTTGCATTATGTTCCTTTGCTAGATGATTGTGACCAATGCAATAAGTTATCCCTTCCATGATGAGGAGGGATCTTCCATATTCATGAATTCATATTCATCAGACAGTCTTTAGGCTCAACGCATTAAAGAACCCAATGACCTAAAAAGGATCCTCAAAATTTCTTTTTCTCATTGTGCTTGCCTAGGCATAGGATCTAGTATGCAATTTCTACAATTCACCTTTGATTTCATGCTTATAAGGGTTGTTATAAGAAACTGATCCAAAGTGCCATGCACAGATATCCAAGGGTATCCAAGGGTGTCAATCATAAGGTGCGCATAGAATTTCATTATTCTAACTGCTAGATGTAGATATAAATGGTTTCTTCCATACATCATTACTGCTCCTCTAATTACTGCTACAATTCACTACAACAGATGCTACCACCATGACCATATTTGATGCTTTTCCAGTCCTCCTGCAGACTCTTAGTAAAGCCTCTAGAAAGAAAACCATTAATTTAAGACAATGATAATATCATGCTAGCTAATGTTGTGGTGAATGATCTTTTGAGGTTCCTCACTGCACGTATATATTGCATAGGTTCACAGGGGGATTTATCATTAGGAATTTTTCACAAGATGTATACTGGCAGATCTGAGCAACTGCTGAGGGGTAATAGTGATGAAACCCTAAAGCTTGCTGTTGTACGACAATAAAGCTATTGTATAGAGAGACTGATTGACAACATGGCTACTATGAAAATGATAAGATCTTAATTCTGATTCCTTTTTGCTTCTTCAACTTAAATAGGTCGGGTGAAAGAAACACATGACTGTAGATATAACCAGTCATTCAAGGTAGAATATCAAAGCACTAAACATGCCACTGTAGGCAGATCAAACTTTAGGTGAGAATGAAGAGATTTAATGAAGTTTGAAAATTTCATTCCTTTAATGCAAATGACTGAAGGACTTAGAGGAATGCTTGACATTGACATGATTTAAAATATTCTTTAGAAGAAGGGACCAGGGCACATCTCTATCATGCTTCTATTTCAAATTACTGGATCATATCTAGGCAGAGGTATCTTGGATTACTGATGACATATATGTGTTTGATATACACATGAATAGTGTTGCCAAATTAATGTTTGTCATGATCAGTCATGCTTAAGCATGATCTAAATATCCAAGTGCCCAATTGTCATTGAATTTTTGGTTGCATCTTTGTTTTTAGAATGAATCCTCCACATGCAGCTCCAAGAATTAATTCCTTGGGAAACTAACTCAGCCTGTTTAGACTATTGAATCATCCCCTTGATAGATCAACATAGAGATACAAATGGCACCATACTAGCCATGGTCATGACTTATTCACAACTTTGATTGTGAACAAGGTATTATCATCAATAATTTGCCCAAAATGTCACAACTACCTTGAACTAGAGGAGTGTCATTTCAATACTTCTTCTTATGCTGCCTGTATGTATAAATGATGATGCCAATATTGATCTTCCTGCAAATATGTTGCCACACCAAATTTGCATAGGTATTCAGCCCTCTGACTAGGGCTTCCCATTTTCATTGGAGGACTGATATTTATTTAGCTTTAACCTGTGAGAAAAAATATTGTTGGCAATTGTTGCAAGTAAATTTTATTAGAAATGGATACAATCCTTTGTGGACATAGTTGTGAGTTAATTCACTTGAGGAGATGGAGTATACTCATTGTAGCCTTAGGTCTATTTCATAGAAATCAAAACAACGCTCGACTGAATTGTTGTGATCTCCATCGTTTGAGTGGATGTGATATAACTTTGATTGAAGTAGTGTAGCATACAATCCTAGAATGGATGCAAGCAGCCTTTACTCTTGTAGTTCTAATTGATGTTATACAATGTCAATCCAATCATTGTGTTAAGTTCAAACTAAGTCTATATATAATCAAAGGTTCCCATACTCTGTTACCCAATTCGATGGTGTATATATCTGTAAGTGATGCATTTATAACTTCTTGCAGATCAATTTAATCACAATATATCTCTTTCAAAACCATCAAAATATGTTATCATCACTATTAATGAAACTCAATCTTGTCACATGTTGTCTTTGGAAGAAAGATCAAAATTATTAGGGTATTATGTTCCAGAGTATCAAAATGAATCAGGACAATTTTTCACCAGCAACTAGGTAGTCTAATTTATATTATGAAGTGATGATTCCAAGACCAACTACAGGCACTAAGAATAATCAATCAATTATAATGGCTATAGTTGTCTGCGGCCCAAGCTTTGAATTACATGAACCTCCAGTGAGGTTTCCACCTAGAGCCAACATTATGCATGGAACCATAGCACCCTTAAGGATGATGCAGTTGTCAGTAACAAATAAAATAGTTGCATCATTTATGAAGATTAATTTCTTAAAAATGGAATAATTTCAATGACCAATGCAAGGACTAAAGCTATTATCAGTGGTTGAAGTAGTTGTTTTATTTTCAAGCATTTCCAAAGAAAATATACTTGAGAAATGGCTTGCATTTCCCTCGAGCATCAATACAATGGTTTTAGCTTATTTTCAGTAATTTCTTATTTAGCAGTCGGAAAGGGGATTCTTGTAGATTCAGTGGTGTCTATATCTATTTTATCCATTTTAGCTTCGAATTCAAGTCTTCCCTTCATGCTACTTGCTGCTGGAGGTGCAAGAAGATGGAATAAATAGGTGTACATAATCACCAAATGGTATATACACATTTCCAATTTTATTACATATCACAAGATCACCAAAAGGATTGTTTTTATCTCCATGCTACAACAATCAATATGAGAGGCACATTCGCATTCTTCCCCAAAGTACTCCAGTTTTATTTACCACCCCACAACATAAGTGGATATATATGATATAATCTTGGGAAACATTAAAAGAGGATAATAAACTTCAAATAATTCTTCACATTCAAGACAGATGAGGCCATCCTACTTCAGATGTATATCTAGGTAATGACTCAAGGAAGAGGTAAGACCAAAAGAACATCTATTTTGAAGGATGTAAAAATGTATCACTTTGTAATTTGTACATGATCTATCACAAGCTCTCCTCTTACTATAAAATGAAATTTTTTCTTCATGCCTATGTACTTGGCATATTTATCATTCATTGGAGCTTCATTGTCTCTAATAAATACATTATGGTCATATATTTCTCAACCAAAACTCATTTTTCAATGTCTCTCGAGTTTCATGTGACTGCACATGTCTCAAATTGACGTGGACGAAATGGTTGATTATATGGTAAAATTGTGCTTAGTTTCTCTTCGCAAAGAGTTTGATTGTAGAATTTCTCTTTGCCAAAATGTATAATTCACATTGTTGCATAATTCATCTAATGTTCAAGCCAACTTTTGACATTTTTCATCTTTTTAAACAATGGTGATGTATAGACAGCTCGGCACTGGATGTGATAGGTAACAATTGGATGTGAAATTTGAGTAGATTGTGTATTCCCACTACTAACATTTGTCTTGGCATTCCCCAGCTAAAAAACAAAACACACTCACTTTCTAGCTAGAGAGTAGTGAGCAAAGGCATTGCACTCATAAATGCATTGAATATAGAAGAAAAGGAGAAACTAGCTAAGAGTTTTCATATGAATTCAGGGAACTTTGATGCATGCATGAGCATTTCTACTATCTACTAAGGCTTACTACTAGAGGACTTAAGGCAGCATCTAAGGTCACTTGATGATGGATATACTAAACAAAGGTACAAGGAGGTACAATAGCATTACGATATTTATGAAGCAAGGATAATAAGATTTTGGTGCTTTCATTCTATTTTGGAATTATGTGATTTTCCTTAACATAATAGAGATGAACTACAAGTGCGACCTATCATCTAAGCAATCATATTGGTGGGGAAACTAGCTCCGGATTAGTGTACTCCAAAATAGATAGCACTTGGAGCAGCAAGGGGAATTTTATTATTTATATGTGCATGGTCAATGTGACCCCAAGATAATTCATTTTTATGTCAAAACAACAAACATTTTATCGCATGAAGATTTTGAAGCCATCGTGGGAGACTTTGTATCGGAAAGGATTTTAGACCAAAGGTATTCACATGTTACTATTGTTTTTTTTCGTATTGTGGAGCAGATAGCCCTAGAATACCTTGCAATAGGAAAGTCATTAGGGAAAAATAATGTATTTGATACAGAGGATATATTATTATTGTTAGACAAAATTATTCAATTATTCAAAAAATTTCTTCTATGTAGAGAGAACTTAGAGATTGACCTTGGCGACAATTGTTGCCAATTACATTAGGGATTTTTTTTTACCATGTCACATGTGGTTTTAGGGTTTCATTGCAACCTTAGGGATAATCATGAAACAAATTTATTGTTTTAGGGAAATTATGAAATAGATCTTCCTTTCCCAATAGATTGAAGCATAGTATAACTAGTCTACGCACATTTTCTAGTGGTATTTGCAACTACAGCATTATAGGCCTATTTCTTCCAACATATAGACACTTGTAGCAACAAATACTTATACCAAAGAATATTATGTTATATCATCTCATCACTATTAAACAACTATGTCTTCACTATGTACATGGTTGAAGATATATTTGTTGGCCTTGATGACTCCTAGTAATATTGATTTTGTATTAGAGTTTCTAAAATACATAAGAATTATATATGGTGTATTGAAATTTTAAAAATACATAGGTTGTCACAATTAATCCTAATAATCAACTTCCCTAATGACTAGGAGGACTAAAACTCCACTAATGGTTTTTGCACTAAATGTGGGTATCATTTATTGATAAAAGAGGGATCTTAGGGAGACTTGTGTGGAAGTTGTCTGTAAAGAGAAACCAAATTTAGAATTAAAACTTTCACAAGTGCACTCTAACAAAACTAAAAGAGTTATCTTTATGCTTTCAGGGTAGCCCATAACACCCCTATAGATTGGTAATTACTGATTGTACATTCTAGTCTCATTGGCATAATTTTTTGTCATTTGTTGGATACCAGTAAAATTACCTTTCTTTGCTTACTGAAAATAAAAAATGTTAAACAATTGTACTTTGATATGAATTCTCTGAAGGAAGGTCTCCATGTTGTGGAACCTATTATGCTTTTCTCTTAAATAAGATAAATGACCACCAATGAATTCCTTCTACAAAAATTAGTTCTCCTACAACTACAGTCCTTGTTTTGAGAGAGTGTATGTTGTCCTATTAAGTTCTTTGAAAATATTAGAGGTTTTGATCATCTAGAACTTCCTAGAGAGCTCTTTCATCTAAGTAGCTAAGGGAGATAAGGAAGTATCATGAATCTGACCTTGTGCATTCATCCAAATGACATCCAATGCTGAGTGCCTGAAGACCTATAGATGACCAATATCCTTGTCAAAGGAAGATGTTAATAAGGAAAATAGAGCCTCCAACTTCGCCAGGTTATTTTTATCTTTTTCCATGTTTTCCTTAGCTTGGAAATAGTGAGTGTCACAACAATAAAGACAAACGCATGACTACATTGTAGTGTTATCAAATGATAATAGATACATGTGTTGATGATAATTATCACAATTGTAAGATATTTATCAATAAAAGTTTAAAACCATTTTTATGTGGACTGTGTTCATCTAGTCTCATTTTTGTTATTTTTTTCCATCAGATAGAGTCATCTTGGGCTTGTTGCTACAGTTTACCTATGTCAGAATCTTGACAAAGATGACTTATTTAAACTTTCATGCTCACATATATCTAAAGTTAATATCCAATCAACTTGCGAGTTGTAGGATGATATAATGAATCAGTTATGTCTCAAGGAGGCCACAGAGTTATGTTAATGATAGGGTTATCATGCTTCAGTCATCGAGTAAGTTCAACATGCCACAGGGTTCAGATATGATCCTTCCAAATGATAATAACCAAGTTTTCATAGTAACTACAACTTTCACCAACAAGAATATACTATAATTTCACTGCAATAATGACCTTCAAGGAGGCTGAGAGATTGTGTAAAATGACCATCGAGTGCCCAATATTGACTAATTGAACCTTCTTGTGATCAGATTATCAATAACCTTGTTTTAGGGATACCTCCAACATAATTATAACACTACAAGAAAAAATGACACTGGTGAGGGGTGAAAAATGTCACCATAAGCTCATTGGTGACGGTCAAAAGAGCCTTTGTCACCAAAAACTGAACATCACCAAAGGTGGTGTTGCCAAAAGTATAGGTGTTGTAGTGACATTCAAAGTCCGTCACCAATAATTATTTATAATGACGGATAGCGACCATAACCATTTCATATGAGCAATGGTGATGGACCATAGCCTTCGTCACCAAAAATTGAACGTCACCAAAGGTGGCGTCGCCAAAAGTATAGGTGTTGTAGTGACATTCAAAGTCTGTCACCAATAATGATTTATAATGATGGATAGCGACCATCACCATTTCATATGAGCAATGGTGACGGACCATAGCCTCTGTCACCAAAAATTGAATGTCACGAAATGTGGCGTCACCAAAAGTGTAAGTTTTATGGTGACATTCAAGGTCCGTCACAAATATTGATTATAATGACGGATAGTGACCATCACCATTTCATATGAACAATGATTTATTGTTATGGATCTTTCATGCCTGTCACTATTAGTACATATATATGGTGACATTCGATGACCATCACCAAAAGCCGCATTGCCAGAAGTATAGGTGTTGTGATGACATTCAAGGTCTGTCACGAATAATGACTATAATGATGGACATCGACTGTCACCATATCATATCAACAAAAATGATCCATGGTTATAGACATTTGAGAGTCGTCACTATTGATGCATATATATGGTGGCATTCGTTGACTGTCACCATTTCATATTTTGGGGAGGGTCGAAAAATGTCACCAAAGCTCATTGGTGACAGTCAAAAGAGCCTCTGTCACTAAAAATTGATAGTCGCCATTCCATATGGATGTCAGGGCATGATGGAATGGAACCACCAACCTCTTGCTTGTGAAGCAGGTGCTCTTCCATTGATCTAGCACCATTTTAAGCATTAGACTTTAAAAATTATACCTCGAAACTTCATAAATTGTAATTTCTACAACTTTCAATAAATTGAAGTCTCGACAATATTTTACTAAACAAGCAAAGCAACATCAAAGTTGCAATTCCCTGCCTAATGGTTATGGAAGTTATGAAAAGTGGGTGGAGGGAAAAATAATTATGTATAAAAGAATCAATATGTTCAGTTGAATACTCAATTAGAAGTGAAACTCTGAAGACATTTATAATCTATAAATGACCTATAACTAGCAAATGCACCAAATATTACAAAGGAAATGTCATAAGTGAATAGCATATGGAAGAAGAACATTGATGAAGACAGATGCAATATGTTATAGGTTGAGTGAAAGAAAAATCTCAATGTTTTTGTTGTTTGGTGTTTATATATCTAAATGATATCTAAACTTCTATGCAAATGTAACACGGATCTCCGAAAACCATGAACGATATATGATAATAAAAAAAATTATATATATATCCCCTTTACATAAACCAACATCCAATTTGGAATTTCACAAGTTCGCACTCAAAAAATAACAACAACCAACAAATAAAAGAAATTGACTTGGACAAAAAGCAATAGCTTCACCTTCATTCTTGAGCTACTTCTATTTATTTTAATTTGACTTGTGACATTATTTATCTAAAAAAGAATCAAAATCATCACTAGTATTAAATCATCCAACACGGACTTTGGATATCCCATTGACATTTGCATTTTTGTTGCCATGCCTGAAAACCATGGAGTTTCCTATCAATAATAAAATAATATGTGTGCATTCTGCTCAAGAACACATTCCTTATTAACCATTGTTACTTGACAAAAACCAAAGAGACAACACAATATCAGTGTACACAAAATCCCCTACCAAAATATAATCATAAATTAGCAAATAAGTCTAAAAGATGTTCTTAATTAATAAACTTTGTATTTGGAAATATTGTTTCTTTATATTTAAAAAAGACTATGTTGTACACCACTTTTGTCTATTTATCCGAGCAATAATATCATAGCATATGTCACACAGTGGCAATTTACAGTACCTAAAGTAAAAATACAACTTTGCTCAAGAAAATAGATTTAGAAAAGAGCTTTGAAAACTATAAGTTTGTCATCATGCAAGTTGTGCAGGCTATGAAAGTAGCCATTATTTCAAAATGGTTGATGTTTTAGCCCTAACAGTTATTGTGACAACCACAATGAGCTAATCAATATAACATCTAATCATGTATTCCAGTGTGTAAGATTATAGCGACAACAAGGTAGAAATACCAACACTTGACAGGATATGTCCAATACTTAAGAAGTTTTTAGTTTACATATAAATAGAAAGGTATAAAATCATGTTTAACAACAGAAAGGGATTAATAAATATGGGAGCTACTGTACTCAAAGCAGTAGGACTTTTGTAAAGGTAATTTAATTTGCAAGGCTAAAAAAGGATGTCTACCTATAACAATACAACACCAGCTCCATCCCCGAAAAGAACACAGGAGCTCCGGTCTACCCAATCAACATATCTAGAAAGAGCATCTGCTGCAATAACCAAAACATGTTTAAATCCACAACCTGTCATTGTTCCAATAATACTAACCATAAGTAAATGAATTATACAAAAAAATTGATTTATCAGCAATTAGAATAGACACAACATCTCACCTTTTAGGAAACATGTAGTTGCTACATGACCCAACACAAAGCCATTACAAGAAGTTGTAATGTCGAAAGCCAAGGCTTTTATACAACCCACCTCACTTTGTACTTGATATCAAAATTGCATTTTTTTCTAATATAGAATCATGAATATGAGTAATTAATGCAAAACTTTACAGAAAAAATATCTAAAATCTACATGTAGTAGGATGTATTTGTCAAAATTATACAAATTGACACAAAAAATACCAATTTAATATGGTTAAGGGGAAAAATGGTTATGTCCTAAAGACATAGGTTGTCAGCATGCAAAAACTTAATCCTAACATTAACATGAAATCCAAAAAAAATGGAACTTTTGAGAGTCAGAAAACAAAATATTTTATAGACCCTTGGTTGGATCCCATTTAAAAACTAGAACAATTATTTATTTCCATAAAATCAACACATGCACAATCACTAATATCAATTACTTTTCATTTGGATATCACGAGGCAATCCACTTTGTGGTGGCTACCGCATGCAATTTTCATTCAAACCCAATAGGAATGTAGTTGCAAAAATATGTTCATATACCAACATAATTATCGATATAGATGGAATACTTTGTCTTACCATTTTGTTACGTATGTGAGAAGCAAATACTACTAACAGAGAACTGGAAATTTTTTAAAAACATAATACAAACATGCACACAAGAACAAGTTTTAAAGACACCAATCATGCAAGTGATTGCAAAATGTATCCCAATGAGAAACTCTTACAGTGAAGTTATTTGATTAAGTTTGTGTAAATACATTTGAAATTGGTTGCTACCTTGCATAGGTAACAAATGTAGCCTCAATCACAAGGCCCACAACATTGAAGGAAGCTCATTTGTTGAAAATTCAAAACATTAAACCTAATTATTGATTGAAGTGTGGTTTACTAACCATGGGGCATGTGGGTTAGAGGACCATCAAATTTTTTTGAATGATTAAAATATAATTTGCTTAACTGTGATATTTCATATGTTGTGTCGCTTAGTCTAGTTAGTCATGAAAAATATGCTCACTTTCTTGTCTTGGTTATGGTCTGCTTCTAGTTTGCATGTGTTCTAACCTCCATCTAGTATCAATTGTTTCAACCATTTGTAATTTTTTGTCTTTATGCAATATGCAAAGAGGTTTTCAATACCTTTTCAGATCAAATAGGGTATGTCTAGATCACCGTATATAAAATTCTATAAATTTTATAGAATTTTATATATGCTGATATAAACATGCCCTATTTGATGTGCAAAGGTATTGAAAACCTCTTTGGATATGCTGGCAAGTGGCAAATCTCAGCTAAAAATTCAACTTTAAAAAGGGAACAACAAAGTCTCCTTAGGTAATGAAAAACAAATACAAGCTTCTTTTCTATACGTCTTATAGGTTATTCCCTTAATGATTTTTTGATCGGATTTTGAACTGCTATGAGACTCAACTCAAACAAATTCATGAATAGGTGGCTAAATGGTAAATACAAGTATGCTCCAAAAGGATATACGATATTGACAATGATGTTGTTATAAAAAAGTCTCTTAAGACACTAAGAAGCAAGTTAATAAAATAAGGAAAATAGGGATGCTTAGCATGTGGAAAATAAGGATGCTTTGCATATATATTATGACAAGGCACTATAAACTTATTGCAAGGAATAACATACTAAAATATGAATGATCATTTTTGACTCATAGATTTGCAAACAAGAGGCACAAGTTCATTCAGAAAGCAAAAGGATTTTCACAAGGCAATACAAACTATTTGTGAGAAGCAACAAACTAAACTAGGATAACAATCATATGCTTTAAGTCAGAAATTTTCACATGTACAAATTCCTCTGTATGCAGAAAAATAATTTTGATATGAATAATTATATACAAAACCTACCCTATATAAGAGAAATGATATACAAGAATGTCCCTGAAATTTTCCAGGAATGTCTCGGGTATGGCCAGCAAGTCCCTTCATCCCCAATGAAATCCATCGCACAAAGGGACATTTCCTTACTCCCCAAAAAACCAGAACAGTGGGTATGATATTTTCATTTTTTTTTTTTTTTTTTTGTGGGGGGGGGGTGGGTGGCACAAGAATAGCAAAGGATAATGTCAACCATTTATCGTCAACTTGTAGTTAACATCTGTAGAGCCATGTTCAACTCAGTGTTGCTGAAATTTGAAAATGGACAATCCAAACTAGAAGCAACTAGTTCTAGTACTGCTTTGAGCATTTCTAGTCAAAACCCACCCATGAAACTAGAATTGATCAGTTTTTCCCAAAAATTCCAGTTCAGGAAAAAAATGATCAAACTGGACAGTTTGACCAATTTCGTACCATTACAGCCCCAACCCCAGAAAAAGGAAAAAAAAAACCTACAAAAAATCCTAAAACTGCCATAAACCTCATTTCCCATCTATTTAATCATTCTCCCTATATCTACTTCACAACCTTCTCATTTATCATTTAAGCAACAAAGAGCATTGATTCCACAATATTCTTGTGTTGATTCATAATGCTTCTCAATCTGATTTAGAGAGTTTCATCTGATAATTTGGAGCACTCAAGATTTAATTGGGGAGTTTCTTAGATCTATTACTAAACCTTATTTGGATTAAGACTTGGATTATTGATTTGATTGGGGTGCTTCTTGTGTTTTTGGTAATGTTGTAAACATCATGTCAAAAAAAATATCACCAAGAATCAAGAAAAGAAAATATTGACAACATTAGGAAAATATCACAAAATATAGGCAAATTTAAAAAATACAAAATTATTCAAAGACAAATAATTGACTTTATGCCCCTCCATCAATGAGTAGGGAAAATAATTTCATGCATCTCATGATAATATCGAGATATTTACAATATTATCATGCTATTTTCGAGAATGAAAACACTGCACAGTTTATCGGCAATAATATCGTTCGGGGGTAAAATTTGTGACATTGCAATAATACTAGGACCATGATAATAACAATGTTTGCAACACTGGTTTTTGGAGCTACTCTTTTTCCGATTCCAGATGTTGATTCAATATGTTCCTGCAATTGATTTAGATCTGCTCCTAGAACTGATTTAGAGTGAAGACTTGGAACTTGTAAAGGTATTTACAAATATTCTTCAAACCCTATTTCTCTTAAGAGAGTTTGTTAAAAAAACTAGAAATTAAATGTAAGGCTTTATTTGCAAATTATTTATGTGGTAGAAAAAATGCCATGGCTCCCAAACATAAAAAGGATCCTACATGGAACCATTGCCAAATAGTTGGGGATGAAATGTTATGCAACTATTGTCCCATGGAAATTGGTGGGGCGGTGGTTATACATAGACTGACAGTCAAAACAACACCTAGAAAATATACTAGGGAAAATTCAATATTTATCTAAAAACTCAGCCAAATTATAATCTGACATGCAAGCTGTTATTGAAAGCTATAACACGAGGAAAAATATATGCAAGAAGAAATAGGAAGAAATGGAAGTGATCATGATAATGAAACCCATAGTTCTGAAGACTCCACTACTCATCCTGCTAGGGATACCTTTAGAATCCCAATCCATCCAAAACATGAGGGTGATTATGACACAAAGAACACAATCCTAACAGGCAAAGAGTTGACTCAATCTTTGTATCCAATAGGCAACAACACCCTTAGTTCTTAGCCCACCATTGATAACAAATGGAGGAAGTTGCTTGGGAATGCATGGCTAGATGGTGACATGATGCAAAGATAAATTACAATTTAAGTTCAACAAGATACAGATAGGGATCTGGACACAAATTTGCCAAGTTTTTGAAAAGCCAGGATCCAGATATAGTAGGAAAATGGCAAGTACAAAAATATTTTGTAATATATATAAAGAGAGACAATTAAAAAAAATAGTCAATAATCAAAACCATTCAGGAATGACAAGAGTAAAACTATAACTTTATAACCAAAACCAAAAAAATAAAATTCTAATGCATGTTACTATTAGCCATCCATGTATTATAACTGATAATTTCATAAGTCATAACCATCATTGAATATTAATAATTTTGAAGACCATCTCGGCATGAGAACATCGTAATTCATAACAATATTTTTGTAAGCAACATCCACATGTTCATATCAATAGTGAAAAAAGGGGTGTCTTGAAGACTATGGCAAGACTAAATAATAGTGTTAGTGAAGTGACCAACATCGTAGCACATAAGGGTAGAATAGACATTGAGAACAAACCTTGAACATGATGATAGATCAAACCTTTTCAAACCTTGAAATTTTACAAAACATTAAGTAAAATGATTGACCTCCAGCTCTCAACATATCCCTTTCTATTCCTTTAAGAATAAGCTTGATCAAATCTACATTTACTTGCTCCCCCATGTGCCTATTTCCAAGGATTTTCAGCACACCCCAAGGAAACACTTACATGAATTCAAGACACATTTCTAGCCATTGAAATGGTAATTATAACAAAACAACCCAACATCAAAGTGATTCCCTACAATAAAAACTAACATTAACAAGTTAACGAATAAATGCACACAGAACTTCACATTTAACTTCATTGTCACTACAGTTCATTTTTAGGTTAGGCAAATTCTTCTCTTTTAATCAATGCAACAAAGGTAATGAGTTTAAACTTTAAAGGCATTCCCTTATATCAAATTATACACAAAAATTGTCACAACAAAGCCCAAATGTTGGCTACAAACATCATCTCAAAACAAAAAAACATGGCAATACGAGGAGTTTTGATATCAACAAAATTGTGAATTGTATAATTTGAAAATCCAACACCTCTGAATTGAGATTAGCCTATACAAACGTAATTGCTCACCAAGCCAATCAATACATGATAAAAAATAATTGTTTGCCACTCAATGAAATGCATCTAAACTCCAGGTTAATTGATATAGCATCAATAAAATATGATACCATCATGATATAGATACTATAACTAATAATTTCCCATAAAAATGCTAATGATATAGCATAATATCTCTAGTCCAAGTAGCACCCATATTATGGAAAACATTAACTCAAACAATTTGAACCAAGTAGAAACATGGGAAAAAAAAAATATGGAGTACAAATACATTAAAGTGTCATAGCAAAGTTAACGATAATTATTCAGCTATAGATCGAATAAATATCATATGCTACTTACTTAGGGAGCACCACCAAAAAGATGATCTGGAGTAGACGTACACATCAAAGCCAAGTCAACATCCTTTGGCTTGACTTTCACCATTTGAAGGGCTCTTCTAGATGACTCTACAAATAAACCAATTAGTGTTTCATCACTTGTAAAACAAAGTGAGCTTAATGACGTTTTATTCCATGTAAGTGAGGAGGTTTTCGCAGGCCTTTTTTTAGTATGCACAAAAAAATATCAATTCTAGACTTTCCTTCATATATTCCTTCCTTTGAGTACAATTATTCAATCCCCATTCTTACATAGTAAGGCTTATTTCCTTCCATATGCAAGAGTTCCTAATTAAGTGTTCCTTGTAATGATGCTCCCTAATTCTTCATTAAATATAAGATCTAGTACTACTCAGAGTCTCGATATGTAGGGAAAATATGTTTTCAACTTATAGAACTTTAAATGGTCATTCCAGTTAAAATACCTTCAACAACTTTGTAGTCTTTGTTGTTTCTAAGGCCTTTGGGATTGCACATACATTATCAAGCCCTGTTGGCTAGGGATAAGCTTTCTTAACAGTGTGTTAGTGCTACATACACGCATGTTCCCAACACCAACATCAAAGTTGAGGTGCCTCGTTCGATTAATCCACAAAAAATCAAATGATTCAATTTCTTGGTGACAATGTGTTTGTAACAACACTTTCCCAATAACTACAAAACCTGAATATAGAATTTTTGTAGCTACCTCACATAGACCTTGTTAGCAATTTGGAATTCCAACATCTCTATCCACTTTCTTAATATAACAAATAGGATTTTCTAGCAAGAAATCACAAAAAATGTATATTTACATAAAATCTTTGGAGGCTTTCTAGCATTAGCTGCAAAAGTAATAAACATATTTTTTTTTACAATAGCTCTAGTCATCATCAAATAAGTAAATGACACTTGGAGTGTTACTGTAGTGATCCATAGAATTAGAATTTGGTTGTGTTGTAACTAGGAGTGAAGGTGGCACTTAAAATTTTGGGGCATAAGAAGTTGCTTCTGTTATCAGAAAAACATGATTAGATGCATTATTTCCATAATCAGATGATCCTCCAACATCACCATTATTTTCAAACAAAACACCTTCCCATTTGGCCTGTTGCATGTCAGTGCTAATGAAATTTTCTACAAGACTACTGCTACTGGTTTGTTGCAAATTAGAAGATGAAAGATGGGGCATGCCTAGTGTTTTTCTAGGCATGCCACCAATGGGAATGGAAATGGAGACTATAAATTTCCCACTGCAATCTTAGTAGCACCTTCTGTGCCTACTTCCATGACACCACTAGCACTAACCGTAGTTAAGTTTGCACATTAAGAATTTTCCAAAGAAAAACAATTGTGCAAAATGGAACTTAACTGGCTTTGGTGTAATGCATTACAACCCAAAGTCAATGATCTAGAATTCAAGCTTCTGTTTAGGAGAACTACGAAAAGTTACCAATATCTTCATGTCGTACTCTTTGAGATGTGAGAGAGTTCATATTGGGAAACCTCTAATTTGATATTATTGCTCCAATTTCCCTTAGCTTGCAATCTTGTTTCAATCACAACTCCACCTACAACAATTAACCCTTCACATGCCAAATGTTTCTACTTGATACGTTAGGGATGGAAAGATTGTGGGGTGAGGAATTTCCTTGTGATGCTTGTCCAAGTTGAGTATTTTGCAACATCGGGCATTAATTAAACCTTTGAGTAGGGACCTGTGAACCTAGAAACAAATGAAAAGCCAAATGTTGTTCCAATGAGGATTAGTGAGTGAAGCAATTATTGTGCCTTTCTTATGTTGTAGTTAACATTAGAAGTCAAGTTAGGCATGAATAATTGAATTGTTTTTGCCAAAGGTTCTCCATAAATGGTGCACATGGAATAGATCCAAACCATGACCTAGTGCGCTAAAAGTGTGCTTTCTCCCAAATAAGTAGCCATGTATGTAATAAATGTGTAAAATTCCACCTTGGACATCAATGTTAGAAGTACTAGACTAGAAATACAAATAACTTGTTGTTCCTCCATATAAGAAATGACTCTAGCAAACAGATTGTATTCTTTGTGATGAATGGATCTCAAAGTCAAAAGAGATCCAATAATTTGTGAAGTTGTTGTTGCAAATTCTGCTACAGACACTTTGGGCAACCATACCAATTATCATGAATAGCCATGTATAACCTCGAAGCTGCACTATTATGCTTATCATGTCATCCACGTATTTCAGATATCAAACCACTATGCCACTTGTCAGCTTACCATGAATTATGAGGGTATGCTAAAGCTATTTTCGAAAACCACTTGTGGGGATTGAGCCCAATAGTTGGCTACCAAATAATCCCTATAAATTCGAACTTGGTACACATGGTTTGCTGCCTACAAGCATTTATCAAATTGAACAATGAAAGGGTAGAAGACTACTATGTATTGCATAGAACATAATGCCCTTGCTGATGTGTATGGTCTCAAACTCCAATAAATGACTATTGATGGGCTCTAAGAGAATCACACAGCCCAAATCCTTCATAAATTATTAGAGTCATCACTTTTTAGATGGTTCTAGTCCAGTCTGAGCCTTCAGTTTCAATGCCAATTCCAACTTCTAAAACATTGTTTGTTTGTCTTGATCAATACATTTGTTGTTCAGTTCCTTGAAGCCAATCAAATATTTCATAACACATATCTGGTTTAATCCCATGGATCTTCTAAGCATTATATCTTTTTGTTAGTATTAAACTAACATCAATGCATAGATTCATATATAGATAGGCGTTATGAACGAGCAATCTTTGAAAGGAATCCACATTATCATTACCTTGACTCTAGGGTGTTGTATTTTAAAAATTTGGCAAGGTCTTGAAAGCTTTATTGTTGGCTGAATGATATTGTTTTTCTTTAATTTTGGATATTGGTTTATTTCTCATATTGTTGAAACATTCAAGAACAGTGATGTCAATATATCCACACAAGAGAATGTTGTAAAGCACACTCCAAACCTTATGCCATAGAAAGACAATGGAATTCATGCCATTAGGCTCCTGCTTGCCTTTCTAGAGTCCATTGGAGACAAAAGAATAAAACTCAACCAGGACCTGCATATAAATGATGTTTGATTAGAGGGATTCCACCTAATACCATGCATCAGAAAATGGTTAAATACCATGGATGATACTCAACCAGGATTTTCATATAAATGATGTTTGATTAGATAGATTCCATAAATTAGCATGCATTAGACAATGATGAAATCCCAAGGTTGTTGTAAGAGTTACACCCCATCTTCAAGGTTTGCATGTATAGAATGAGAAGATCACTAATTACTCAGGTTGAGCGATCCAAAATGGTTTTTTGGTAAAGTCAAAGTGGCTAGGCAAATTTAAGCCTCTTTTGACTAAGGTTTAATGCTATAGCATTAAACCCATGATACCACAGGCTTGACTCATAAAGCTCTAGCAGAGACAAGATGTGGAAGGGTATTCAACACTATCATCAGTAGCACACTTCACCTTGTACATCTCCCCAGAATCATAGTTACCTGGTTTGTGTTCATGTTTGAAAATCAAATTCAAAAAAAAATCACCCCATACAAAAATTCAATAAAATTCACCATTAAATTCAAATATATCTATATAGAAAACATAAATATAATTTTTCAATATAACATATATCAAATAATAAATATATTAAATTTAACGTTTATCAAACATGATACATATAACTTAATAATTGAAAACAAAATATTGACAAGCCTTATTTATTATAGATTCAAAGATATGTTTAGGCCAAAGAATTTACAGATATAAATTCACTAAAGATAAGCATTCAAGAAGATTCTATTTAAAGAAAATGAACCAAATGCAAAAAGATGAGTCTCAATGTATAGCACAATGTTTCAATAAGTGGCACAAATACAACGCAGTTCATAATCTTGGAAAACTGGAGGAGTAGGTTAATGGACAAAAAGTTGCTACCAACAATAAGCATATAGAAAAATACTTGTATCACATCATCCCCAATGCAGAGTTTTCGAGAAACAAGAAGAGAAACCCCTCTTTGACCATAGATCTATAATAGCATGCCAAATAAATGATAACCTGTCACATGGAATCAACCTCAAAGAAGAACCCCCTATTGAATGGTATCAAAGGAAAGCTACAACAATTCAATGATGAATACTACTTATTGAAAGCCCTCCAAGGTTCAGAGCTTGCTCCAAAAGCTAGGGATGAGAGATAAAGGGAAGACCATGAGGCTGGAGAAGACATCCACCATCCCATTTCCTTGAAGTGAATGAATAACATGAAGAATCTTAGGTCCCCCTCTCTATGAGGGTTTAGTTTATATATTTTATTTCTATTGTTCTAATAGCATAGGATTTAGTGGCTAGTAGCCAAGCTATATACAACACTGGCATGTCTTGCTTCTATTATATTTAGTGGACAACAACCCAACTATACTTAGTATTATTTTCTTTTGAGTATATTACAAGACAATGGATAAGGGCCCAACACTATTGTTCTAAAACTTGGTCCGAATTGGCTCGATGGGCCAGTTTGGTACCAAATAAGACCTACTCAGCCAAGTAGATGCATGATGACCCCATACAAAATCCAAGAAAAAAATTCTATAAAGAGATCTCCCACCCCTCTATTTGTCTCACACCTTTCTCACAGAGCATTTGTGAGCATTTCAAGTTTTGGAGCATATCTGTAATCTTGAAGAGCAATGTGATGCTTGAGCTTGGTGCTAGTTTGGAATTTGTTTGAGGTTGTTTGCAATGGATCTAGGCAGCTTAATCAAAAGGCTATAATATATATTGAAGCTTGGAGGAGTTGTGGACCAAATTCTTGTGCCCACTGCCCATTATTTTCATTTCCAGGAATGTTTTCCCTCTCTTTAAATTGCAAATGTATATGCTCTGAAATCTGTCCTATTTTTAATATTTTTCTCTTCAAAATTCAAATATGTGCCTCTTTAAATTACAAATGCAAATCATCTGAAATCTATCCCTATTTTGAATTTGATAAGACAATGGACAGGGGCCCAACACTAGTGCTCTAAAACTTGGGTTGACTTGGCTCAATGGGCTGATTTGGTACCAAATAAGCCCAAAGCCAAGAAGATGCATCATGACCCCATACAAAATCCAAGAAAAATTCAGTATTAAATAAAAAAACTCAAAAAAGAAAAGCATTAAACTGAGCAAATTGCTTAAAAGAGATCTCCCATTGTCTCTATTTGTCTCACACCTTTCTCACATAGCATTTGTGAGCATTTGGAGTTTTGGAGAAAAGCTGAAATCTTGAAGAGCAATGTGAAGACAATCCACCCCTCTCAAGAAACTGCATTTCCATGGAGAATGACCTGTTGTTGCTTCAAAAGTAGTCAAAAGACTTTTAATTGTACCATGAGCATAGAAAGAATTCACCACTGTTGTATTGCACATTCGTTTATGGTTGTCATATATAACTACTGTCATGTCATCCACAACTTTCCTAGGGTAATGACACTTTGAAGAAAGTGATGACTCAAACTCAGATGAGCTACAGTTCTCATCCACATCAAGACTTTGGATCCCTTGGAACAGTGACAGAGCCTCCAACAAATGGTTGCACTAACTATGATGCAGAGGGCATAGTTAACAACAAAGAAGAATTCACAAGGTACTCCAAAAGCCTGCAATAGCTTTGTAATGCCTCTAACAACCAAGGTACATGCTCTAGCTTCTCATTTTCTGTCTCCATTCCTTGCTGTGACATAAATGGTACTGTCCATAGAGAATGACCTGTTGTTGCTTCAAAAGTAGTCAAAAGACTTTTAATTGTACCATGAGCATAGAAAGAATTCACCACTGTTGTATTGCACATTCACTTATGGTTGTCATATATAATTGTTGTCATGTCATCCACAACTTTCCTAGGGTAGTGACACTTTGAAGAAAGTGATGACTCAAACTCAAATGAGCTACAGTTCTCATCCACATCAAGACTGTCATGAAATTTTTTACGAAGAGTAACCACCACACTTCAAGCTTCAAGCATGCTATGGTGCTATCCAAGCCTCCTAAATCCCTAAAGGAGGTTTCAGCAGGAATCTATCCATGACCTCTATGCTAAGAACAAGGGTGAGTGGTAGTCCCTTTATGCCATATGTGGAGAGAAATGGGATGAAGTGGTTTCATGATATCTCATGTTGATGGCCTCTGTTTCAATAATTTATCATTGTCCATGCTAGTGACACCCTATATCCAGTCTCTTCATTCCTTTGATGTTTGAGAGGTGGAGTTGTCAACCAAGTAGGCCTTGAAGGTCCTTGTAGGGCACATTGTCTATTAGTAACTACAACTTGCATTATTGGGGTAAGCATCTATGGTTTGGGTTTTAAAAAAAAGGTCACAAGGGACTTGCTAGAGTCTCTATAGAAGCAGTGCAATCTCCCTAGTATCTTGTATTAGATGGGGCACTTGAAACATGAAGTGCTCTTTAGTCTCCACCTCCTAGAAGGAGGAGTGTCGACAAATCTTGTCCTCTTAGGGAATCTAATGATACATATCTTGACATGTAAATGGTGGTAGCATGATCTTAGTTAATGTTGGGAATCTTGATTCCATGGGATTAGTGCCTTCATATGTAGTTGGAAAAACAATTGACTATTAAGTTGCAAAAAATTATAGCTTAGATCTAAGACATTGTGAGGGAGAAAATTAGGTGATTAGAACGTACTACCATTAGATGTCCTCCTTGATTGATTCATTATTCTATGCCTTGGGGGGGAGAATTCAAGGGAACCTATAAAGTAGGGAGTCAATAAATGGAGATAATGGAAAAATGAAGAAAAAAGTGGCCTCAAAGTCTCAATATTTCCTTCGACCAGAATGACCCAAGGAGACCAAATCTTTATAGGAAAGGAATGGAGAGCCAGATATGGATCTCTCTCCCAACTCAAGGTAGAGTCTCAAAGGGCCCAAAATATAACCTCTACACCAAATCCTTTTGTGGGTTGTTCCCTAGTATTAGAAATAAGTTAGAGTTTATTCGATTTCCTCCTCGAATCATTTTATGCAAAATTGCAAATTGGTTCCAATATCGAAGCCAAGTTACATAGGACCATTCAATTCTTTTAGATGAAGGGAATTTTTTACTCATTTCCTTTCTACTAATTACTCAGCCCAACGATATTGGGTAGAAAAAAGGAAAAACCAATTCCATATCCTCTACCCATTGTGGGAAGAAGATATATGGCACCTATCATAGGAAGCTTGCCCATTACAACGAGGAATGTCAAACATTTAGGCCAAAGAGCTCCAAAAGGAAAAATACTTCCTTTCTAAGCATTATTGAGAGGTTGGAAACTTAGAGGTTGATGTCAACAATCCCAACTACATTGATCCAAACTTGATGCTAATGCCCAAAGATAGCCTTACCAACAACAAGGCAGCTCTTTGTACATATAACAGTCAAATCAAGCACAAACTAGCATATATGGTAATTGATAATGGCAACCAAAATAACCTTCTCTTGATTAAATTGGAAAAGAAACTGAAGTTACCAACCTCAACTCATTCCAATACACATTAGCTTGGATGGGTGAAAGACACACATTAGCTTGTGCTAATCACTTGACAATAGATCAGACTATTGCTAGAAGATGGCAAGATTTTGCCCAATATCATATATGTTCTTACAAACAAAGATGAGAAGACTTAGGAAAATAAGATGATGATAACAAGTGTAACTAATTGCTCCTTTTCCTTGAAGTAATATAGGTGGCATTTAAAAAAAAAAGGAAGACTACAAGAGAGGAATACCACAAATGCAGATAAATTGTGGTACATAAAATCTAAAATATAATGAAGTCAATTAATGGAATAATTGATGGAGAAATCAACAGGTTCATTGGTGGTTGTTTGCCTCCTAAACACAAGAGTTACAATTAGATGTTTACAAATACACTGATACATTCCCACTTGCCACTTGTCACCTAGTATTATGCTCACCTCTTCCTCCTTGCTTGCAAGGAATTGTTCCCTAAATTAGCAAATGGAAACCATTATGTCTTCTCTCACAAGGAAGCCACATGTTTGCCATTGAAATGGGTGGCTGTGATATTTCTTTCGATGATGAATGGGTAAGAAAACTAGGACCCATCACCATGGATTTATTGGAATTATACATGAGTTTTCAAGAGAATGGCAATTTCTAAATGGGTGGCAATGATATTTCTTTCGGTGATGAATGGGTAAGAACACTAGGACCTATCACCATGGATTTCTTAGAATTATACATGAGTTTCAAGAGTGGCAATTCCTACATGGTCAAAGGTTTCAAAGAAACCACTACAGAAATAATCAACTACCATTGTATGGAAAAGCTTCTAAAAAAGGGCCATTGGTTTGAAAATGGGGGATATGAGAAACATGAGGGAAGACATATTGGTTTCCATTTTGCTAATTGACTAGGCGAAAGGCTCAACTATTTTCTATACTTCCTCATGGCTGACATGCTACGAGTGTTTATCATGGAACCATTGGGTCCATAAAAGGGGTTAGACAAATTTTAGCCCAACATAATGAGTGTACCAAAAGGAATTTGTTGAGAGGGGCCACAAGTAATGGTATGAACTAGTCCACAATAAATGAAAAATTAGTTACTGTAAAGTGACACCAAAAAAATCAATGTTGCACAAGGATTTTGTTGACCTAGGTCTTCTGTAACAGTATTGGCAGGCACTAAGCCCTAGACATATTTTTTCAGTTTGAGGGGAGTATTACTACAGTGATGAAATTCCAAAAATCTTGATACTACAAAATGTGCATGAACTTTGTTACCTATGTTGCAAAAGTTATGGTTTAGAGGAAGAGGCTAGGATTTGTAGGGTCCTAAGGATAGAGGAGTGTCAAGTTATATAGATCTTAATATACCTATGGTTTCCATCAATAGTAATCAACCAAATCTTTCATTGCACCAACTAATGGTGATATATTATACCCTTAGTCATACTACCCAATTCCCTAGTATGTGAGAGTTATCTCCCAAGTGTTATCCTCCATGTACTCATGGCAATAGGATGACTAATAGGGTTAAGTAAGGTTGGTTTCAAGTTTACTGAGGGGGATTTTTATATACCTGAAGGAAAATGGAAGATAATTCCATATGTAGTTTTTATTTGATACAGTGCTACACAAAGGGGTGTCAACAGATGTCACAAAGGCGTTCAACAAGGTAATGCCTCTATTATTTTCTACATGTATTCTTCCCCAATTATAAGCTTGCCCATTGAATGATAGATATTTGTGTTATTTAAAGATGTTGAAACACATCTCTAACCTAAATAATGTTTTTCTAAAATTGGAACATGTGTTGGCATGAGAAAGTGCTCTGGAACCACTTGTATTTGTGGTGTTTCTTGTTAGTTGAAATATAATATTTAGAGCAATAAGGGCATACTATAAATTCAGAAAGCAACTAAATAAGATTCATGGAATGCAACTGTGAAAAGCAAATAATAGAACTAAAATTAAAATAACACTTTAAGCAATTCTTTATTGATATTCCAAACTAAATGTAATGTTCACTTGCCTTTTCTAGGGGGAAATATTCAACATGAGGAGCTCCAAATACTACAATATTCACTTGATAACCCATTACATAGCTTCTACTACTATATATATAGTTTCTAATTGACGAAAACTATAACCACCTAATGGACTTCCATTAATGAGGCCTCAACCACTAACTAATGGACCTTCTTTAACAAGTTCACTTACATTTATTGATTTCACACTATACTACTGTGTAGAGCCTTATTTAATAAAGATGGTTGTCAATACATTAACAATCTATTCCACTAACTATGGAAATTAAGGTGGTTGTGGAACCCTAACAACAATGCAATGTTGTCACACTCAAACTTGACAAAGGCTCAACTAGCCTAGGACTCAAAAAAACTCAATGACTTGACATGACTCAATAACTTGACATGACTCAATAACTTGGGAAAGACTCAACAAATACAAATGAACCTCAAAATACAATAAATTCAGTGCCCAAAAATATGGTGAGTCTCGATGAGCATGGAAATTTTATGGTGAGTATAGAGAGTGGTGAGTTTTTTAGTAAGTGTGGGGGCTAGATAAGACTCCACAAGACTCAACAAAAGAGTCTTAGATGAGTCAAACTACACTGGTACATTGTGTATAGTTGTGACAATTTTTCTCTTGCATTTTCTTGTTATGTGAGTGTTCTCTCATTGTTGTCTTTTGTGCACATATCAAATTTGTAGCTTTAGAAGCTTCTAGCTATCCAGAGCTCTAGATTTTTGCATTGGTCAATTCATTTCAGTATTGTTTTGGATTGGTGTTTAAAATGCTTGGCTCTATGAATATACAATACTATGGTATGGGTTTCTCTATTCTGATTTTTGAGTTACAAGAAAACAAACTAGTTGTTTTGAAAGTCGGGCCACGTTAATTGTGGAAGGAAAACCTCGGTTGAAACTATGGCATACAAATTCCAAATTTCAATCCTTTCATAAAAAATTTGAAACTATGTAATTTTGAGTTTGACTCCTAAATTTGTTAACACAGTTTTCGTATGAATCAGCCTTGAAGAGTATTGGAAATTTTCTAAGAAAAAACCTGACAATGCAACCTCCCATAGTTGGTCACATGTCTTGTACTATTATTTTTGGAAATGAATCTCCATATAGGGTTTCCTCTGAAATTCAATGTTTTAACCTAGAAACAGGGTTTAGATTATGAAAAGGTTACCCTTCAATGTCGATTTTGCCATGAATATGGCATATAGCCCTACTATTTCCCTCTCCATTGTTGATTTTTGTGTAGCTTGGGAGGTACTCCAAGCCCTAGGGTTCAGGGTTTGGAGGGTAAAGCGCCACAAGTAGGCTTGTGGGCTTGGAACCCAAGCATGGGGTTTTGCACCCATCAGGATTCAGGCCAAAACCATCAAGAATTTGAGCATGGGAAAATTTGAGGTGATAGAGCTTGGTGTGTCGATTCCAACGCTTCGAAGATCACCCAAATCAGAGCTCTAGAACTTGAGATATGAATTTTTGAAGGTCATGAGTGGGTTTACACCATATGTGTCGAGGTCGACTTGAGTTAAATAAGCCTCTTGACAAGTTGGATGGCCCTAGAATGATGTTGGAAGAATCCCTCTTGTTTAGTATAAATAAGAGGTGATATGTGATCATTTAATCATTCATTTTGTGCAACATAAGGACAACAAAAGGGTAGCGTAGAAGGGGAAGAGACCACTAATTAGCTGTAGGAGACTAGGGTAGAAAAACGAGGAGTAGAAGGGCCGTTTTGGAGCCCCTTGTGACTACGTTGAGGATTATCCCATGTTGCAGCTAGGCTGAGGGTGTTAAAGGCTAAACACAGGACTGATTGTTGGAAATAATACTGAGAGGGGGGGTGAATCAGTATTATCTAATTCTTTTACAAATCTTCCTTATTTGTTCTTTGAATTAGTTTTGCATGTCAGTATCATAAAATAATGAGCATGAACAAAGAAAACAGATAGTCACACCAAAGAACACAAGATGTAAGGTGGAAACCCAATGTGGGTGAAAACCACCTGCTGCAATATGTCTCTATCTTCTTTCAAATTAGAAACTCCTTTTACAATGGTTTTGTACTGGTGCAGTTCTTTACCAGTACGCAGGCTGCAACTTGCAGAGAGCTACAACTCTCTCTCTCTCGTTCTCAAGTCTCTCCTGGAAGGGAGCTACAACCCCCTACTTCTTTTCATAAAGCATCAAATGATCATTAAGTACATAAAAGTTACAATCCACTACAGTTATCAGATCAGCAATAACAGAACTAACCCAGAACACCTTATCAACAGAAAAATTCAATCAACAGAACTTTTTAAGACAGATACGCAATTTTCCCTTCTGTGGCCTGCGTCGCTACGCAGTTCACCTTCTGCTTTCCTGCGTCCACCCGCAGAGATCCTTCTGCCGCACTGCGTGCCTACGCACTGTTCCTTGAACCGCGCTGCGTACTATTACTGCAGGGATGCACCCAAAGATACTATCGCGCCGCGTACTGTTACTGCAGGGACGCACCCAAAAATACTATCGCGCCGCGTACTTTTACTATGCGGACGCACCTGAACCTTAGTCGCTCTGTGTACCCACACAGTTCTCCTTCTTCTGCTCTGCGTACCGACGCATGTCTCCTGTTTCTGCTCTGCGTCCCCACACAAATCTCCTATTTCTGCGCTGCGTACCCACGCAGATCTCCTGTTTCTACACTGCGTACCCACGCAGCTCTTCTGTTAAAACACCTGCGTCCTTCTGATTAGGGCCGAATAGGCAGTCCACCAGAATGGCACAGTTGCTCAGATCTGATCATGCGCTCGAGAGATCACCCTTCACAGATTCGCCTTCAACTTCCCTTTCATATAGATCAAGCTTTTAAGACCATAACCCAATATTTCAGATCTAAAGATATTCAATTGCAAAAGATACTTAGCCAAGTGATCTCCTTTGCTTTATATAGGCAAGCTCCTCCTCAAATCATGGAACAATACCACGAGCCGACACCATAATAACACAATACCATCGGCTAGATACCAAGAGTAAAACATAAGAAACCCCCACGTGTGCTTTTCTATGCCTTGAAATGTGTGCACTGGGGGTACGCACCTCCTGAACGGCTGGCCTGCGTATCTGGACGCGGTCCCTGCATGGTGTACCTGCGGGTACGCACCTTCGGAACTGATTTCCTGCGTACTTCTTAATTTTCAGTAAATTGAGAGCCTTGCCATGGGAGTTGCCATCAAGTACAACATCTGTAACATATAGCCATACCAGAAACATAATGCCAACAATCTCCCCCTTTGGACTTGATGGCAACCTCACAAACTTCAGCTTCATTCTCCCCCTTTGACATCAAGGGCAAAGGGGTATGCTCCCCCTAAGGACATGCTCCCCCTGAATATGAACCAGATCTGCAACAAAGAACCATAATCCACCATGAAAGAGATAGAGACATATTGCAGCAGGTGGTTTTCACCCACATTGGGTTTCCACCTTACATCTTGTGTTCTTTGGTGTGACTATTTGTTTTCTTTGTTCATGCTCATTATTTTATGATACTGACATGCAAAACTAATTCAAAGAACAAATAAGGAAGATTTGTAAAAGAATTAGATAATACTGATTCACCCCCCCTCTCAGTATTATTTCCAACAATTGGTATCAGAGCAGGTCCTTCAGAGAAGCTTGATCGCTTGAAGGTAGATCGTTCATCATGAGTAACTACGAGAGAGAAGCATCAATCAGGCCACTGGTTTTTGATGGGACAAACTTCAATTATTGGAAGGTAAGAGTTACTGCCTATCTTCAATCTCTTGGTACAGAAGTTTGGGACATCGTAGAGACAGGCTATGCTTTTCCTTCAGCTACTCCTACAGATGCAGCCGAGAAAAAGAAGTATGAAACAAATGCGAAAGCAGTCAGTACTCTATTAGGATGTATATCTCAATCAGAATTCATGAAGGTAATGCACTATAAATCTGCAAAAGAGATATGGGACAAAATTGTCACGAGCTATGAAGGAGACGAACAGGTAAAACGTGCTAAACTTCAAACTCTCAGAATTCAGTATGAGACTCTCAAAATGTACAATGATGAAAGTGTGGCAAACTATTTTCTTCGGGTAGATGAGGTTGTTAATTGTATGAAGAATTTGGGTGAAGAAATAAAAGAAAATAGATAGTCACACCAAAGAACACAAGATGTAAGGTGGAAACCCAATGTGGGTGAAAACCACCTGCTGCAATATGTCTCTATCTTCTTTCAAATTAGAAACTCCTTTTACAATGGTTTTGTACTGGTGTAGTCCTTTACCAGTACGCAGGCTACAACCTGCAGAGAGCTACATCTCTCTCTCTCTCGTTTTCAAGTCTCTCCTGGAAGGGAGCTACAACCCCCTACTTCTTTTCATAAAGCATCAAATGATCATTAAGTACATAAAAGTTACAGTCCACTACAGTTATCAGATCAGCAATAACAGAACTAACCCAGAACACCTTATCAACAGAAAAATTCAATCAACAGAGTTTTTTAAGACAGATACGCAGTTTTCCCTTCTGTGGCCTGCGTCGCTACGCAGTTCACCTTCTGCTTTCCTGCGTCTACCCGCAGAGATCCTTCTGCCGCACTGCGTGCCTACGCACTGTTCCTTGAACCGCGCTGCGTACTATTACTGCAGGGACGCACCCAAAGATACTATTGCGCCGCGTACTGTTACTGCAGGGACGCACCCAAAAATACTATCGCGCCGCGTACTTTTACTATGCGGACGCACCTGAACCTTAGTCGCTCTGCGTACCCACGCAGTTCTCCTTCTTCTGCTCTGCGTACCGACGCAGGTCTCCTATTTCTGCTCTGCGTCCCCACGCAGATCTCCTGTTTCTGCGCTGCGTACCCACGCAGATCTCCTGCTTCTGCACTGCGTACCCACACAACTCTTCTGTTAAAACACCTGCGTCCTTCTGATTAGGGCCGAATAGGCAGTCCACCAGAATGGCACAGTTTCTCAGATCTGATCATGCGCTCGAGAGATCACCCTTCACAGATTCGCCTTCAACTTCCCTTTCATATAGATCAAGCTTTTAAGACCATTACCCAATATTTCATATCTAAAGATATTCAATTGCAAAAGATACTTAGCCAAGTGATCTCCTTTGCTTTATATAGGCAAGCTCCTCCTCAAATCATGGAACAATACCACGAGCCAACACCATAATAACACAATACCGTCGGCTAGATACCAAGAGTAAAACATAAGAAACCCCCACGTGTGCTTTTCTCTGCCTTGAAATGTGTGCACTGGGGGTACGCACCTCCTGAACGGCTGGCCTACGTATCTGGACGCGGTCCCTGCATGGTGTACCTGCGGGTACACACCTTCGGAACTGATTTCCTGCATACTTCTTAATTTTCAATAAATTGAGAGCCTTGCCATGGGAGTTGCCATCAAGTACAACATCTATAACATATAGCCATACCAGAAACATAATGCCAACACTGATATGGTAGCAACAAGGTGAGTTAAACCCTGTTTTGTGTGGGCTATAGGCATTAGAGCTTGACTGTGGTAGGCCGCAAGCCATACCACCATAGGAAGGCATCTACGTAAGGCTGTTTGGGGTGGTATATGCCCAGAACAACAACACAATAGGTGGGCACAATCCTATGGTTATACCACATTGATTGGAGGTTCTTTGGGTGGTATATTGAGGGTTGTTGTAGCATGAAAGTGCCCTAACTAGGGACAACATAGATATATCAAAACTAAAGTTGATTTTGCCTTGTGTTGGGTCAAAGTTTTGACGAGTATTTGGATCAATCTACATTATAGTTTGTTGGGAGCCATTTGTTGGAGTTGCCTTGGGCATGAAGGAACTCCAACTAGGAGTAGATCCTGCTATGGAGTGATGTAGGTGTCCTAGTGTGGAAAGAGTCATTGCAACTTGTGGAAGCCAAGGAGGTAGGGCTCACATGGCGTGTTAGAAGCCCTAACCAATGGCTAGTTTCATAGTGAAGTTTGGAGCCTAGATTTGTGCAATAGCTCCTTTATGGCAGAGCAAAGGGTGGATGTGGAGAAGTTTGTGGGCAGTCATGTATAAGGGTGTCTTGGGTGTGGGGATGCCCTAATTAGGTGCAGATGCTTCATCATGGACTTGGTTACTTGTGGAATGTTGGAGGGAAGCATGAGAGTGGACCAAGTGTGGACGTGGATTGAGCACTTATGGTCTAATGGAGGATATCATGATAGTGTCCAATTTGGAGCCCAGTGAGAAAAACCTTGATGGAAAAAGGTAGTTGTGAGAGAGGCAGTTGTTGAGCTGAAGGGTCTGATCAACCAGGCGTAGTTGTGGAGCCCGAGACTTGTGTGTGTAAAAGGACTTCTACAACAGATGATGGGTAGTCCTCCTAGCCCATGTTCATTGTGGGAGATGGACATCTTGTAGTGATAGGTGGTAGCCCTTCGTGCCCTATGTTGGTCTTCATTGATGTAGTGTAGGAAGACCATAGTGAGTTGAAGTCCTTGACTAGATAACGAGAAACAGTGGGGAGCTGAGAGTTGTTCACAAGTGGAGCTTTGAACAATTCAATAGGAGTTTTGATGTGTTGTGGCCTTGATGGACTAAGGCACAACTAGAGAGCATTTTGGCAGCTGAGGTTCAGTGGCTAGATGGACTTGGAGCATTGATAGAGGCAGAAGCTGAAGGACTGGGCAGTTATAGGATACGACCAAGGGGAGCTGAGGGAGTCAACTACATCAACTAAATGGTCAGAGTATCTTGTTGAGGGTAGATTGGCTGTCAATGGACTGACACCAAGCCCCAATTTGTATCTTGTACTAGTGGATGTAAGAGGGCCATTATCCCTGGTACGGGAGCCCTAGATTGTTGTATTATATTTTATTTAATATAACGAAGTTGGGTTAAAATTCATAAAAAGTTGTCTATATTCTGTGCATGTATGAATTATTGTTGCTTATATTCTATTGTGCAAAGTAGTATCATTGAGATTCTTGATTTGGTAGCATTAGAGATTTTAAGATTCTATCCTAGACGTAATATTGTGGAAATCAACATGGTATCATAGCATATTTCAGCTACTTTGAGGGACAGTGAATCATAGTGTACACAACAAAGAAACTCAAAGGGAGTTGTGGGTGTTTAGATCATGGAGCAGAGGGTTCAGCTAAAGACATGGAGATGTGGTCTCGATAGACTACATGATCTGGGTTGGGAGTTTTGGTGGATAGGTGGTGAGCCTAGTGCACTTCAGTATGTTGTGTGGTGGTTTGTAGATCATGGACATCATATGTTTTGTCATGGATGGTTGGGATAGCTCGAGGGTTTCCTTGGCATGGACGAGATTAGGTTGATCGAGATGGATTCATGTGATGGACTAGATATTGGCAGGCTATAATATTCATCTGATCGTGATGTTTCATATACACGATTGGAGGGATTTGCACGATTGGTATTTGATACAGGAGGATGAGTGCTTACAAGACTGAGCCATTGGAGATCGTTTAGGCTTATAGGGAGTCTGACCTTAAAGGGAGCAGCCTTATGGAGGTTTGGGATCTTCAGGTTTAGATGTGATGAGGTAGAGGCACTACCAAGATTGTCGGATTCATTCTATAGGGTATGCTGCAGTGATGGATGTCAGATGGGCTTGTGTCGCCAGAGATGATGATGGTGACTTCCTAATCTTGGAAGTACCTCCCTCACTAAGAGGGAGTGTTGATTTTTGTGTAGCTTGGGAGATACTCCAAGCCCTAGGGTTTGAGTTTTGGAGGGTAAAGTGCTACAAGTAGGCTTGTGTGCTTGGAACCCAAGCATGGGGTTTTTCACCCATAAGGATTTGGGCCAAAACCATCAAGAATTTGAGGATGGGAAAATTTTAGGTGATAGGGCTTGGTGCGTTGATTCCAATGCTTCGAAGATCACCTAAATCAGAGCTCTAAAACTTGAGATATGAATTTTTGAAGGTCATGAGTGGGGTTACACCATATATGTCAAGGTTGGCTTGAGTTAAATAAGCCTCTGGACAAGTTGGACAACTCTAGAATGATGTTGGAAAATCCCTCTTGTTTGGTATAAATATGAGGTGATATATGATCATTTAATCATCCATTTTGTGAAACATAAGGACAACAAAAGTGTAGCGTATAAGGGGAAGAGGCCTCTGATTAGCCACAGGAGACTAGGGAAAAACAATGAGGAGCAGAAGGGTCATTCTGGAGCCTCTTGTGGCTGCATTGAGGATTATCCCATGTTGCAGCTAGGTCAAGGGTGTTAAAGACTGAACACAGGATTGATATGGCAACAACAAGGTGAGTTAAACCCTATTTTGTGTGGGTTGTAGGTGTTGGAGCTTAATTGTGGTAGGCCGCAGGCCATACCACCATAGGAAGGCATCTACACAAGGTTGTTTAAGGTGGTATATGCCTAGAAAAATAACACAATAGGTGGGCATGATCCCATGGTTAGATCACATTGATTTGAGGTTTTGGTGGTATATTTAGGGTTGTTGCAGCATGCAAGTGCACTAACCAGGGACAACAAAAATATATCAGAACTAAAGTTGAGTTTTCCTTGTGTTGGGTCAAAGTTTTGACCAGTATTTGGATCAATCTACATTACAATTTATTGGGAGCCAATTTTTGGAGTTGCCTTGGGCATGAAGGAACTCCAACTCGGAGTAGATCCTGCTATGGAGTGATGTAGGTGTCCTAGTGTGGACAGATTGTTGCAGCCTGTGGAAATCAAGGAGGTAGGGCTGACATGGCATGTTAGAAGCCCTAACCAATGGGTAGTTTCACAGTGAAGTTTGGATCCTAGATTCGTGCAATAGCTCCTCTATTGCAGAGCAAAGGGTGGATGTGGAGAAGTCTATGGGCAACCACTTGTAAGGGTCTCCTAGGTGTGGGGATGCCCTAACTAGGTGTAAATGCTATATTGTGGACTTGGTCACTCGTGCACTGTTGGAGGGCAACATGAGAGTGGAACAAGTGTGGACGTGGATTGGGCACTTATGGTCTATTGGAGGACAGCGCAATAATGTCCAAGTTGGAGCCCAGTGAGCAACACCTTGATGGAAAAAGGTAGTTACGAGAGAGGCATTTTTTGAGCTCAAGGGTCTGATCAACCAAGAGCATTTGTGGAGCCTAAGACTTGTGTGTGGAGAAGGACTTCTACAATAAATGATGGGAAATCCTCCTAGCCTGTGTTCATTGTGGGAGATGGACATCTTGTAGTGATAGGTGGTAGCCCTCTGTGCCCTATGTTGGTCTTCATCAATGCAGCGTAGGAAGACCCAAGTGGGCTAAAGTCCCTGAGTAGCTAAGGAGCAACAATAGGTAGTTGAGAATTGTTCACAAGTGGAGCTGTGAACAATTCAATAGGAGTCTCGATGTGTTGTGGCCTTTATGGACTATGGCACAACAAGAGAGCAGATTGACAGCTGAGGTTTAATGGCTAGATGGACTTGGATCATTGATAGAGGTAGGAGCTACAAATTGGTAGCCGAAGGACCTGGAAAGTATAGGGTACTACCGAGGGGAGCTGAGAGAGTTGACTACATCAACCAGATGGTCAAAGTATGTTGTTGAGGGTATATTAGTTGTCGATGGACAGACACCAAGCCCTAGTTTGTATCTTGTACTAGTGGATGTATGAGGGCCATTATCCCTAGTACGGGAGCCCTAGATTGTTGTATTATATTTTGTTTAATATAATGAAGTTGGGTTCAAAATTGTAAAAAGTTGTCTATATTCTATGCATGTGTGATTTATTGTTGTTTATATTATGTTGTGAAAAGTAGTATCATTGAGATTCTTGGTTTGGTAGCATTAGAGATTTTAAGATTCTATCATAGACCCAAGATCGTGGAAATTCAACATCCATAACCTAACTACTAAAGGAAAGAAGGGTTTTGAGATGTAAGGAGAAGGGAAAAAGGAGAATGGGTTACGCAACAAACCTAAGAAAGTGAAGGATCAAGGAAAATCCCCATCAAATACTGAATTAAACTTGGGAGACAACTCTAATTGGAATAAAAATGAATGTAAAGAAAGAAAGTCACAAAACAAGAGAGAAGAAACCATCATCAACTATGAGTTCAAGAAGGAAAAAATTCAGCAAAGGAACCGCAAGGTAAGAGGTACAACAAAATTAAGTTTTAGTTAGGAAAAACAGGCGGGAAAAGGAAAAGAATGTTGAGAAGAGATGAAAGAATAGTTGAAATTGAGTACAAACAAAATGTAAAGTTAGTTTTTAAAACTTCCATACAAGTAGTAAGGGCTTTCATTGCAAAAGTTGCATCTCTAGTAAAATTATTTTGTTTCTATTAAAGAGATAGAGATCCTAGATCTAAGTAATTTCTGACAAAATTGGTGAGAACTAGAGTTCAATCTAATAGACCTATTTAGTTTGAATGAGGGAAAGAAATCTAAGAGAAAAAATCATGTTTGATGAATTAGTGAATCATTAATTAATAGAAAACAAGTCTATTATACCTTTGAAGTGTCATTTTTCAAGTCAACTATTATCTTTGTTACTTTTGACTATCGTTTCTTTCATCTAGTTATCTTGAAATAAATTAAGTTTAGCGTACTAACAACAACTAGTCATATGAGTCCTTCACAATAAAAGCTTCTAATGGGTACAAGTTTCTTATTTTCAATATACATTTGTCCTTGGTTTGTACCTATTGCAATCTCACATTTCTCTAGCAGGAGGAGCTTTCCCATGTTTTGGTTCTAATAGTTACAAAACTTGGCTCCATGAAAACATGGGCAAGACCAAAGAGTAAGTGATTGGCTCAAACATGGGAAAAACTCAGGCAAACTAGGCTAATTTTTTCTTACAAGAATGGCAATTTTTTACTGCCCAATAAGCAAGTTTGACTTGCCAGCAAGTCAGTTTGGCTTGTTTTCTCTATTGGCCTAAGTTTGAATAGGAAACTATAACAAATTTTGTAACAATTATCTTGATAATGCTATCAAGTTATAAATACATATTTTTAATGTAGTGGAAGACTAAAAGAGGAAGATGGAGATGAAAGTAAATATGATAGTAGGGCTAGTAGTTATACCATGCTAGAGAGTTTTGGCATGTCCCCATGAATGGATGACAATAAAGAGGACTTGTCACACAGAATGAGTCGATCTTGCGGAAAAGATAGACCTTCCTAGAATCTAAAGAGACCTAGTGACAAGCAAGCCAATCAAAAACTATCTTTCTCTAAATATGCATTTATAAACAAAGGCAAACAAGTGTTTTAGGCCTACCTTGGGTCCAATGCAAGTTTGTGGAAGCCTCGCTCCTTCGATCCAAATGAGCTCCCTTGTTGCGAATCTGCAAACACAAACAAGCAAACAAATTAAATAGCACCTGAAAAGCCAATATCATAAAACATATTTAACATGAAGATCAAGGAATTCATGAAACAAATGACATAAGACAATTTGTTGAGAAAAATGAATCTGATTGTATTAATTCAAATCAAAGAAGAACTTTACAACCTGTGCCTTGACGTTGTACAAGCTCCTCCCAGGGTCCAACAAGAAGTCTCCTCTAATTTGACAAGTTTCACTCTCTTCCCAATGAAGCCAAAAAGGTATGTGATCTCTCCTCTCAAGCTTAACTAGGAAGTCTTAATTCCACCAACATTTACCCTCAAAATTGTTCAGCTTCTAACCTCCCTAGCAACCAGCTCAATGCCTTAATTTATAGTGCAATGGAGGGAAGTTACTAGGTCCTCCTTCAAAGGGATAAAGCCCTCCTTCAAAGGGATAGCTCCTCTCATCAAGGGATTAGCTCCTTCTCTTTTGGGATGCATGAACCACCTAAGAGCGACCAATCCACGTCAAAATTCCTTCTAGAATCATCTAGAATTAACCATTTATCATTTAGGATTTCATTTATCATTTAGGAAGAGTGAAGTACTTTATCATTTCGAGGATCATCTTGTGGAGAGCCCGGTTAGAACCTGTAAAAAAATTCAATGCAAGATATACATATGAGATCATATCATCGCTGAGGTAGGCATTCCCATACTCAGATCAAAACTGACTTAGAAAACTAACTACTTCTCTGATACATGAATGATCTTGTAATACATCACAAGCATAGATTCATGTGGACACAGTATGGATGCAGCCATCTGTTTATGAATAGTCCATCATATAATGAATACAAAATTCCTCGCAGCGTGGACTGCAGAAACTAGATCCAGGGTCTTCATTTATACTTCTTGAAATAGTATGATTCTATCCATGCGAATGAATGTGTTGATGTCGAACATGGTAGAAACCACTTGATTACCAGTCAATGATGTAAACTGTTAACAAGTGTGAGAGAAACCACCAGTGATGTCAATGGCTCTCAAAGTACCCAGTACAATCCATGAGATGTGAATAAATGTGTTGATGTCGAACATGTCACAGAATCCTTTGATCGAAGGTCAATGATGCAACTTGTCGTCAAAGGCAAGAAACCTGCCATTGAGGCATGCAGATCCCAAGGTACTGACGATTTCTAGATCATCCTTCTAGATAATGAGCTGAAGTCGATAGAAAGTGATCCGTCGCAGGCAAGCCTAAAACACGAAATCATAGATCAAGTTGAAGAAATTTAGTTGCAAGGACTGACTCAGGGATGGTCAAGATGGATGACAGATATTTTGCAGATGAATGGCTTATTGGCAGTGAGCTCTTAAACACATAACGACACAATAGATGGTTTGGTGACAATTGACCCAAAGTTAATACCCAGAAACCGGCTGAAGACTTTCAATGTGGTTCGATCAACTGTTAGGTAAAGGATCTCCCAACCTAGGTGAATAAAAGCGTCGTGTTCAAGAGTGGTTACAAAGTATGACAAACAGGCTCATTTTTGTCTCTTTTCCCCCACCATTTCTGGCAAGTACCTCTTTAGTTTTGATAAGCTTGAGGAGGATAACATTTGCTTGATTATAAACTCATCCTCCAGATGAGTCCAACTTAGTTTGAATTCGAACCCTATGAAGGAGTGGTTCGTTCCTGTTTGTAATTGAACAGGTCCTTTACTGTGAAATTTTAACGATTCCAGTATAGGAGAAACTCAGCATTTTTCAATTTTAGAGAGTCTGAAAAAACTTAAGAAGACTCCATGGTTGACCTTTTTCGTAAATTTGTGTCTCCCAAGCCTGAAAAAGTATAAAATAATACTTGAGAGAACCGCTTTATCTTTACGACCAAGGAGTAATTTTCGTAATTAGTGCCCCTGATTCGAAAAAGTAAAAAAGCGATCAACGACACGTCGTTTTATAACCAATATCGAATTTGAAACGACAAAAATCCGGCAACCTTTTCATGTTTTTATGGTCAGAAAAGAGCTGTAAGTGGACCGTCTTTTTAGTTCCGTTTTAACGAGTTTAAAAAAGAAAAACTCGGTGACCTTTTCATGTTTTAGGAGTCAGAAAAGAGCTTAAAGGTGACTCTAAATATTTTTTCGTCGAAAATGATAGATTTCGCCTAAATAATCCATTATCCTGAACAAAAATGCAAACATTACTCATACCTGTTTGAAATGGATAAAAATGCTGCAAAAATTACCTTTCCAAAGTGAAACATAAACAAATTTGCAATTTATTTACTCAAAAAACTTATAAAAAGGGCTTTCGTCAATTCATTTTTATCGTTTGAGATTTGGGTGAGAAAATAGTGCTTTTGTCGAGAAACTTCCCGTGAAGATTGCGGAAAATCCAACCGTTGGAATCGAACACTGTCTTCTCCAGGTAATCCACGTCATCCTACTCGTCATTTTTAACAGTTTCATTTTTTGTTTTAGGCTTTTATTTCATTTTTTGGAGGGTTTTTAGGTTAAAAACCCACGCACGGGGGCCCATAGGTGTAACATTGGCAGCCCGCGGACCCCGACTTTTTCTCAATGGGGAAAAATTCAGGGGTCCGCACCTTCCATGTAGGCAAGGTACGGACCCACGCACTGTCTCTAACACAGAGGGTGCGGTCCCCGCAGCAAGGGTTTTTAACCCAAAAATTCTCAAATTTGACCCAAACAAATTAATTTCTAGCATTCTAATTTGTCTTTTTATTGGATGTAGAGGGTACATCATGCTAGATTGGTGTGAATGAGAGCATGAGGACGTGGATCTTGCCGCGTTGAATCACCAACCTTCGATCGATGCATTGAAGGCATGCGGCTTGTACAAATTCTGGGCCATACCTGGCATGAGGGCCCAGGTGGATTTCTTACAGTGGCTGGTTGACAGATGGAGCATACAGGACCAGTGCTTCTTCATTGGTGGCCACCAACTCAAAATCGAGCCGGCAGACATATATTTCTTGACCGGTTTGCCTAAGAGAGGCGAAGACTTGACTCTATTCGGGACTAGGCCAGGTGGCCGGTCTGTCGATAGCCTCCGGCTAGAGTTCTGCAACAACCAAGCTAGAGACAAAGGGATAGACATTAAAACCATATCCCTTCCTGAACTCATGGTGATTCCGTTTACTGTCACCAGAATTTGCGGGAGTGCCGCATTACATATTGCCACCGGATCCCAGATGCGGATGGCAGTTGACTGCTTTCGAGGCATCATCTTCAGCTGGTGCGATGCTGTGTTGGCCAATGTAAAAGGCCAATTGACTAGAGCCAAGAACAGACAACTGAAGACCTTTGGTGATTTTTGGTCTGGAGAGGGTTCCAATGTTGATCCCGCAGTACCTTATTGATGCGATGGGTTGCAGTTATGGCCCGTCATCCGGACGAGGGGACAGAGGTTGTTCGATTCAAACCTGAGTATTTCCAATGGTTGGAAAACCAGGTTTTTTCTATTCAAGACTTCCCTTACGCTGGGGTAGATTTTCGTGGTGACCCAGACATGGCTCTTCGACCAGGAGAACAATGGGATGACTTAGGTAAAATAATTTTCAACATTTTTCTATTTTTTTTTTATTATTTTTCTATCGTCCCAAAACTAATAGTAAAAGTTTCAAATGCAGATGTGGGTCCACAGCGACGAGCCGCTCTCCGGATTTACGAGAGGAAACAACCAGTTGCAGTCGTGCCAGCCCCACAGGACAAATCAACAGAGGTTTTGGCTGAGTTGGAGATTCATCTAGAGCGCTTGACAGGAGATATTCTGGAGACTAGCATAGATGACATTCCTCATCGACTTCAGCGCTATGTGATTGGGGTCCCAGGACCTTTTAGGAGGTTCCTTTGCAAGGTGGCCCATGCAGTGGTTTCTTATCGAGATCATCACCAGTGATAGGATGATCGCCTATTGTGGGCACATATGACATTTTTGCTTTTTGTACTTATCATTTTTGCCGATCATAAGGTGCTTTTCAACCTATGATCGAGGACGATGTATTTTTGACACACTCCTATATATATATCACTATTACCGGCTTATCTTGTAAATCATGTTATGGAATGGTTTTAAATTTACATGTATGATTATTGCAAATGTCTACTTAACATTTGAGAAGCAATTGCATCTGATAATGTATTTAAAGATCTTGGAATATGCTGATATTCAATATAATCAAATTCACGTTCCAAGAGACGCACTCTAAAAAATAATCTCAATGACACTGGATTTCTAATGGCATACACTGTATTAAGCTGTAATACAACAAGTTCAGAATCTAACCTCACTATCAAACTCCGAATCCCAAATGAAATAGATTCAGATAATAACTCAATCACTACACTATACTCAACAATGTTGTTCGTTGTTTGACCGAGGCTTACCCCATGCATAGATACCAACTCATCAGAGGGCGAATAGATAACCCAAGCTGCGGAAGAAATGTTTCGTGTATTACGACAAGCACCATCAGCGAAACCAATGTATGTTTGGAGAGGCATCGACATCTGCAATACCAAGAGTAAAACCAAGATAAGCAGGAATGATTATGAAAAACACTCTTTAAGCTAAGCACACTTTTTAAACTAAAACACACCAGCTAGAACTAAAAATTCTCCATACCCATTCTTTAAGCATAATACCTTTTCAGGTAAAGACCATTTCTGGGTTTACCTAAAGAGTCCCCGTCAAAGTCTACCAATTCATAGGCCCCTTTTGCTAGCTTTCGCTTGACAACATAGGGACCATGCCACATAGGAATGAATTTTCTAGCACCTAATTTGTCATTAGCTCGATCGTAAACTAAGACTAGATCTCCTTCCGAAAAATTTCAAGGGGTCACATTTCGATCATACTGAGCTTTCATACGTTTTGCGTGAGTTTCGATCGCCAATGCAGCATCACATCGATTCTCATCTAATTGAGCCAAGTATAACAAACGTTTTTCCTCTTCGGAAGTGGCTGGAAGTAACTCGATGGCCATTTGCAATGACGAGATTTCGCACTCAATGGGTAACACATCTTCCAGACCATAAACTAGTTGGAAAGGAGTGAACCCTATTGATGTTTTTACTGAGGTACGATATGCCCAAAGAGCTTAAAATAGCATTTTATGTCAATTCGACCGATGAATCCCAATGATTCGTCAGATCATGATGACTAAAACTTTGTTGATGGATTCAACCAGACCATTAGCTTGTGGATAATAAGGAGGTGAACTATCGTGACGCAAACCAAGCTGGCCTGTAAGTTCGGTCTATTAGCGCTTGAAATTTCACCTCAGGCTGAGAAAGGTAAACCTCAAGGCTACATCAAACCATTTAGCCTTGTAGCTAGCCCTACGGGGCAGGAGAAGGCTCTCTCCGGTCAATCTCGGCAGATCTTCAATGGGATGAGATGACCAATAGGGTAACACTGATATTAGGCTAGTAAACTGATTAAAAAGGTTGATTTGGGGTTTTTTGGGTTTTTTGGTGGCAAATTGAGGAATTGCAATTTTGGGTGCGGGGATTTGACACAGTTTCTGCAGGGGGTTATTTGGGGCGAGGTAGGAGACCGTATTGATGCCTTTGATTGAGGTGAGTGGATGGAAAAGACCGGTGAGGAGCTAAGGAGAGAAAATAATACTTTGAATTCTCCTTAAACAGTAGAAAACATAGAAATTAAACAAATTTAAAAGCAGAGCATGGCAAGCATGAATTCTTACTTTAACACTTCATTTGTTTAATGTGCAGCAATAAAGAAAAGGAAATGATTCACATAAACACACTTACAAGAACATTGAGAAACACACCATCAACACATGAGTCCACAAGAATCCCAAAGAGGACTACAAAACCCTGGTCTTCCTTAGCCAAAAATTGCAGAGATACAGTGAAATAATACAATGATAGCTTCTCCCTCAAGAGTCCAACTATGAAAATGAGCAAGAAAGTCCATAATATAGATGATCTAACCTCTTTCCCTGCCTCCATGGGTCGGGCTCACTATCCTAGGAGCTGTTTCAACCACTTCTAAACTAAGCACTACAAACTAGGCAGTCAAAACAACTTGCCTCTATAAGCTAGGAAACCAATCCATTCATTAAATATTTAACCTTTACATGAATGAATCTTCTAGAAGTTTTAAACAAGAGTAAAAGTGTCTTAGAGTTACAATAATTACATCAAAGATAATCATCTTCCACCCCAAAAAGTCAAACTGGGTCAAAACTGCGTTTTCTGGGCTGTACAATGGAATCTGGCAAAAACTGCCTGACGGGTCGTGCGCCCCTGCCTGACGGGTCGCGCGCCTTTGGAGCGATTTTTGAAGCACTTTCAGGTGTCCAAATTGAGCAAAAGTGGACTTGTTGGAAAGGTCTTTGAGTCTACTTTCCAACCCAACTGGAATTTTTGAATTTGGAGGTCATTTTCCCTATCAAAACTTAATTCTCCCAAGACTGGTTTCTGCAACTCAAAAAAGGGCCAGAAAGTCATTTTTTGGTAGTTTTTTGACCTTTTGGGGGACCAAAACTGCACAAAATCTCAAGTCCATCCATGGGCATATGTAAATTTTCATGAAAAATCTAGAAATGCTGAGTTTTTACCAAACTGAGTTGCCATGATGTAGGGTCGCGCGCGGGGTGAGACCCGTTAATGGGAAAAACCTGCAAATTGCTAAAAATTGCCAAAATTCACCCAAAATTCTCAATTTTTTTTGGGATTTGTGCTGTGGCTGAGCTAATTAGTTCTTTGATCTTTGAGGGAAGCCTCAACCAAGATACGGAGTGGATTGGTCTTCTTTTTCCGTTTTAGGGCCTCGGACAACCGCCTTTGAAACATTTTCATCTTGACCTTGCACACATGCATTCTCGCCCAGTAATGGTTTTTCATGTTCCTCAGCAATTTCTTCTCTTGGTTGGCCTTAGCCAACAGCCTCTCCAAGTGTGCATTCTCCTGGATGAGCATGGACTCTCGGTCAGCGGGCAATGGATCACTGGGTCTTCTTCGGTTCAAGACTCGGTCACTACGAATCCTCCATAACTCATCAAGTGCCTGCTCATCTTCTAACTGTTTGTTGCGCTGCTCAAGGTAGGTGATGGTCCATTGTGCCCCCTCTAATCTCCTCTGAAAAGCATCATTTTCAGCTCTGAGATGCTGAATGGTCTCCTTTGCTTCTTGGCTCGGAGAACTAGCCTCTAGATCAACAAGCTCAATATCGGGAACTCCTGATGGACCCTCATCAATCATGGGCTGTTTGCCCATCTCTGGTACCTGTGATGGTGAAGAAAGCAAGGCCCCTTCCACCTGATGTGGAGATAACACTCGCTGAGCCGATGATGAAGGCGAGACCCCTTCCACTTGCTGTCGAGATAGTACTCGCCTAGCTGCTGCAAATAAGGCCCTCGGGCCTTTCTGATATGTAACCAGAGGTGGGGAGCTGACATGTCTAGTGACAGGGATGTCATGCTGCTGTGATGGTCCTCCCTCCTCATGAATAACCCCATGATGTGGTGAAGGTGGTGCTATGAAAAAATCTCGAGAGATGAACTCATCCCAAGAGATGCCCTGCTGAGTCAACTGATGCAATACCACTAGCTAAATCAAACCATAATGATAAAGGCTCCTATACTGCTGTGCCGGGCTCTTCCTCTGCATCATGGACACCATCTTCTCAATGTTCTGATAAAAGAAGACCGGGATGTTCATCATCCGCACTCGAGTGAAGTGCATCAAGAGGCGAATGTGATATGAGTATACCTGGGAAAATCTGCCCTCACAGGTGAAATAAAGCATAATGAGTCTCATCATGGGGGCATACTGACTCCGGAGGAACCTGAAAGGAAACACACCAGCCAAATGTCTCATGAATGGTGGCCTGACAAAAGTCTCAAAGTGAACTGTATCCAATACCTTGCATTTATTCCAAATCTCCCCGACATTTGGAATCCCTGTAGCCTGTGCAATGATCTCGGGTGTCAAAATGAAATCCACCCCAGCAAGGTTAACATGACCCTCATGCAAGTGCAAGACAAAGAGGCGGGCCAATTCTCGGTGATGTTGAATCCGAGAGATCCTTTCACAAAACTCATAACAGGACATGTACTGAAAGCAAGAAACTGCCATAGGACAAGCTTGTAGACCTGCCAAAGAAGTAGGTTCCTCTCCCCTGTGATGGCCACCTTTTCCACCCCTATGTGGCCTCCTTTGTACCTCAATCTCTGGAGATGATGAATGGTCATCACTCTGCTCATATGTTTCAGTGTCTGACGTGTTTGAGGAGCAAAATGGACAAAATGTACTGCTATTTCTGCCTTTAAAGTGCTGAATTCTATGCTGTTTCAAGGGGACAATGACATGAGGGAAATGTTAGGGGAGGGACCTCTTGCACAAGGAATTGGGAATATATGAATAACAGGTGATTTAGGGAATACATTGCAAACAAATATTTGCATATATACAGGCATACATGTACATAAGAAGGATATAGGGAATCATTTACAAAATCACTGCATATAGGAATACATGTATAAACAGTGAACATAAGGGAATACGTGCATGTAACAAGGGAACATTTGGAAACTTATTTACAAAACCTTTCACATATTTACCAAGAAATCTTTATGTTTATAGCATGCATATGGTGAGGCAAGAGTAGGGTTTGAGTTTTGATGCTTTGGGAGGGGGGTAGGGTTTGTATTTTTGGTGATTAGGGAGAGGGGAGGGTTTGCAATTATTTACAACATAGCATGGGGAAAATAGATATGAATGAAAATATGAGTACAAAGGGAAGGAAGGAAACAATTTACCAAGGGAAACTTGAAACAACACAAATCCTAGCACATTTAAACATTAACATTACAGTCATTTGAAATTTCATCCACTTGCACAATTTAACTTTTAAACACAAGCATGAGAGTCATCAATCATAACCAACCACCAAACTGAAGTGTAGAGGGCCTACCTCGAACAATCTTGAAGATTTGAGGGAGTTTAAGCGCTTTTATTTCGAGTTTGCAGGGGAAACCTTGACGGGTCGCGCACGCTTGACGGGTCGGGCCCGTTCAAAAACTGAACTGCTGGATGGCCTCTGACAGGTCGCGCCCTCCTGACGGGTCGCGCGCCTGTCTTGACGGGTCGCGCGCCTGTGCTGAGCCCGAAATTCGACCAGTTTTCGCCTAACACTCTTGATGCTTGCTCACTCTCTCTCAACGATGCCTTGGATGCATAATAAGAATAATAGGAGGGAAATTGAGCTTTTGTAACCTCCATTTGAAAAAATTTCATGCTCAAACCCACTTTCTAAAGTTTATCTTTGACACTTTATAAAACTGACTTTTTGGCTTCCTTTGTCCTGAAATGGACTCTTTTAGTGCTTTTCTTGATTCTTTTTACAGGTAGATCATCTGAGGGATCTTGGCAAGGGGACCAGGGTTTCATGATGTCTGTTGCAGTCTTTTGAAAATTTCATCACTTTTTACAAAAATTCAAACAAAAATGACCTTGGCTTTTAAAAAACAAAGTTTTTAAATCCAAGGTAAAGATTAACTGTACAAGATTGAAATTTGCGAAGAAACACCTTGAAAATCATCCCTCTGGCTTGCTGGGCACTTATTGACCTTCAGAGACATGACCTTGTAAACAAACTTGACCAAAACCCTAGACCTAGGAATTTGACCTCAAGACAAGACAAGACAAGCTTTGAAAGAGATTAAGGACTGAAAGGACTTTGATCCAACAATGCCAAGAGGGGGACAAAGACACCAGCTCCTCCATCAGGGTTATGGCATGCCTAATGGAATGCAAGACACTGATGAGACACCTATTTATGCAGATGCAAAGAGCTTTGATCGCTGATGGAGGGCTACTAGACCGACTCTAACACGGTCATCATAACGTTTTGAAAATGACACCCATGATCAGTGATAATCACTTGTGGGACACCAAACCTAGCGATTATATGATTGAACATGAAAATTGTAGTTGTCTTGCCGTCTGCCTCAAATGTAGGCATCACCTCGGCCCACTTGGTAAAATAATCTACCGCAAGGATCATATTCGCATGCCCCCCGACCGAGTGAGGGTTACATGTAATAAAATCGATACCCCATTTGGCAAAAGGACCAACAGAAATTATAGGGTGGAGAGGAGTAGGTGGAGCGCGCATCTTTCGATCAAAAATTTGGCAGTTGTGGAATTTTCGGACCGCGTTAATACAATCTTTAAACAAAGACGGCCAAAAGTAGCCAGCGCCCAATATCTTTTGGGCTGTGGCATACCCAGATATATGACCGCCTCCAGAGTGACAGTCATTTAGAACCCTTTCAGCTTCCTCGTGAATTAAACAACGTTGAAAAACAGAGTCTGCCCCACGACGATAAAGAGTATCTCCAATAATCCTGAATTGTTGGGACTGGAATCGTATTTTCCGACGTTCTGATCTTGAAATTTCTGGCCGAAAGGATTGGGTCTGGAGATAAACGATGATATCCCCATACCGTGGATCTAAAGTGCTGATAAGAAACAAGGATTCATCTGCAATGGGCTCCTCCGCCACAGTTTCCGTGTCAGCACGCGGGAAGTCACACATTAACTCCACAAAAACTAAAGATTTCTTAGACTTAGATTTTTCAAATTCCAAGTCGAACTCCTGCAGGATAACAATCCATTTAGATTACTTGCCCCCTAGCAATTGCTTGGTCAAAATGTAGATCATAGGGTTGCAATCAGAAATTACTGTAGTTTTACGTAGTAAAATGTAGTGACGAAAATGTTGGATAGTTTGAATAGCTGCCAATGCCAATTTCTCCACATGTGAGTATTTTAGCTCAGTGGGATTTAAAGTTCAACTAAGGTAATATATCACATGTTCAGTACCAAATTCATCTTCCTGAACTAAGACCATTCCAATGGTGGAATGAGAGGCGGCGAGATACAATAAGTAGTCCTGGTTATAGTTGGGAGGATGCAATAATGGTGCATGGGTTAACGCGTGTTTTAGTGCATCAAAAGATTTCCGAGCTATCTCATCCCAATAGAATGGAGTATTTTGTTTCAACAACTGGGTAAAACCCTTTTTAACCTCGGCATAGTTAGGAATGAATCGTCGTAAAAAGTTTGCTTTCCCTTGCAAACTTTAGAGTTGGTGAAGACTCGAAGGAGGAGGCAATTTGACAATAGCTTCGACCTTCGAGGGATCGACGCGAATGCCGGCTTTCGAAACAACAAATCCTAGCAATCGACCCGTTTCTATACAGAAAACACATTTGTGTGGATTCAACCAAATCCGATAATGCCTACACCTCATAAAGATTGTTCGTAAATGGATGATATGATCAGCTCGATGTAATGAATGAGCAGGCAAATCATCGAGATAGGGTTGCACAATGTGCTTGATGTCATGAAACACATAAGACATGGCTCTTTGAAAAGTTGCGCCGGCATTCTTGAGCCCAAAAGGTAATTTGCGATAAGAAAATGTCCCCCATGGACAAATGAAAGCCATTTTTGGTTGATCGGCATGTAGAATATTGATTTGATTGTATCCGAAAAAACCATCCATGAAGGATAATATTTCGCTGTCGGCACAATCATCAATGCTTTTATCGATATAGGGAGTTGGGTAATTGTCCTTTGGACAGGTGATGAGCCCCAAATTTGGTAACATTTTGGGCTCATTTGGCCTAACTACCCTTGTTCAATCCTTCATTTTTCATAACTTATGCATTATTTTCTAGTATGTTTATGTCATTTGTACGAATAAGGGTAGTCACTATTCCTAGGTGGCTAACACGTGCTCATTTCAGGATTTTTTGACACATGTTGAAGCAAAACCGAGCAGACATGGGCTAGGATACAGCCAAGCTTGGGTTGAGGATTGATAGGGGGTTTGTCTATGGCATTAAATAACCTCCCTCGGGATCTTCACCCCCAGCTCCGAGCTCCAAAGGCCACCAAAACCGGATCTAGAAGGCAGCCAAGCAGATTTCTTGGAAGGAGCTGTTCACTCACAGTTTGGGCAGCCAAGTCCCATAAACTTAGGAGGTCAGCCAGGGCCTCGTAGTGTATAAATGATAAGGCACCAGCCTTCGAAAAGGACTTTTGAAAAACTTTTTCACATTCTGCACTACGTGCTGCTAGCTATGTTTTGTCATAACTCTTGACTTATGATTATTTTTTGATAATGGGAAGCAGTCGGATTTGATATCAGCTCTGATATTTTTATAGGAGCCATAGCTCTCGCGGTTGGGCCCAACCTGAGAGCCTAGGGCCTCCTTATTTATATTATTATCTTTCCTTTCAGCACTGTGATTTTCCTTTTATGCATCTGAACCAAGTTTGTTGAGCTAGGATTTAGTTGTGTTGGTTAAGTAGGATACTTTTGATGAATAGAATTAGTTTGGATGTATAGAATAGATTGATAAGATAAAGATTGATAAAAGCTCCATAAAAGGGTTGCCTGCACTCTCAGTTTCACCTCTCCCTTATTGGATCAGGGGCTGGAATTGTGGAGCCAGTGTTGCTCAACAAAAACACTAGTTTGCTTGGCCATGCAATCATTAGCGTAATGTTTTTCATTTGTAGAAATTAGTCATGTGTTTAGACCGTTTTAGATGTTCCTTTGATTAAGTGTTGTACATGGTTTTCTTTGGGAATAAAGTTGCTGTTCATGCGTTTCATTGACAGTTCTGATAAATTAGCTAAGATTTCGGTTGTATGCAGGACTTGGTTGATTCAGTTAAGTGCACACCGTGCAGGGCTTATCCATCTTTCTCTCATCCACCTAAGCTTCGTCCAGGCTAGCTGCTCCATCTCCTAGTTAGCTTCCTCGTCTCACCACTCCTCTTATGTCCATGTAACCCTACCTTCTTGCTCTTCCATTGCCTTGGTCTTCCTTAAGACAAGTTAGCTCTCCACACCCTCTCATCACTTCATCCACCAGTCGCTGGGTCATCTCAGACCCATACCCTACCTCCCTATCCATTCATGCATCCTCTTTCACTCACCCATCCTCCAAAATCCAATTTTAAAACATCCTGTAGAAATTTCTGAACATCATGTCGAAATTCCTGAAACATCCTGTAGAACCCCTACAGACTTCCTGTAGAAGCTCACAAACAAGGTTTTTTTGGCAACTAAACTTTGTGAAACCCTCTGGAAGAGTGTTAGGGGCTTCTTAGGCCCTCTCTGTACCATCCCAACCTTTCCGAAGCATTTCTCCTCCTTGATCCACCCCTGCACAGTGAAAAGCCAGTTAAAAGCACATGCATGATAATTCTAATAACTTAGTCAAAAATACAAAAAGATGATTTCTTCAAATAGAGGTAGTCTAGATACATGTATTTTACCTTCATAGAAGTAATGGCATCTTCTTCAATAGTTTTCCTCCTTTCCTTTGCATCAGTAGGACTAGCTGGTAGAATTAGGGTTTGCTAGGGTTATGGTACTATTTGACTTTCAGTTTCTTTCTGCAAGTAGATCAGCTTCCTTTGAGTTAGCTTCCATCCATCAGGTATAAAGCTTCTTCTAAAAGCTCATAGAAGTTGGCTTGAGCCCCTAGCGGACTTGTGCCAACTGACTAAGTGACAACTGCGGCAAGAGCTAGTACTTGTGCATACAACACCGTCGCTTCCAAGTTTGTTACGAACTACCGGGTTGATAAAACTAAAGAAGGGAGTTCTAGGAGTTGTAGCATTAATGCTACAATACTGGGGCCCACCATCTTTTTGGTGCCGTTGTCGGGGAAGCGTCAGAGTATTGGTGATTATTGCTTTTCTTATATTTTTCCACACTCACCTTCTGCCAAATAGTTCATTTCATTTCCATTCTGCAATTTCATTTCCGCAAAAGTAAAATAGATATTTCCTGCTTTCATAGATTAGGAATTTCAATTCTGCAAGCGTAGACTAGCAATTTCAATTCTGCAAGCATAGATTAGCAATTTCAATTCTGCAAGCGTAGACTAGCAATTTCAATTCTGCAAGCATAGATTAGCATTTCAATTCTGCAAGCGTAGACTAGCATTTCATTCCCGCAATTTCATTTGAGCAAAATAGATTAGTCCTTTCCTGCTTTCATTTCAATTCCGCATTTTCATTTTAGCAAGATAGTTAGTTGCAATTCAATCTATTTCAGTTTTGCAGGTACAAGCAGAAAAAGAAAAAAGCAATCAAAAGCCTTTCCATTTCATGCCTCATAGGAACAGAGATAAAACTGGCAAATTCCTACCCAACACCGCCACCACTTCACTGATTCACCCTTCTCTCTTCTTTGGTGACAGTGATCCAGAAGAACTTATAGGCGAGCCTCCTGATACATACAAAGATCCTATACCAGAAGAAGAGTTAGAAACCATCCCACCTGAAGCCATGGCTGAAGATGGAAGAGAAGATGAGAGAATAGAAGGTGCCTTTCCCATCCGAGAGACCAATGGAGACATGAAAATGGAAAACATAAGCCCCTCCGCTTTACCTCACTTCCATGGATTGACTACTGAAGACACTGATACCTTCCTGTTTGAGTTTTCTGTCCTTTGTCGAACCTATGACTATACAGAAGATGAGCAAAAACTGAAACTCTTTCCCTCTACTCTCAAGGATGCACCATTACGCTGGTTCATGGGATTACCTAGGAACAGTATCACCACTTGGGCTGAGATGCAGCAAGCTTTCAATACCAAATACCGGGACTACTGTAGGTCCAAGGAAGCCAAGGGAGAGATCTTTCAGATGACCATGGGAAATGAGGAGTCTTTAGAAGATTATGAGGAAAGATTCCAACTTAGCTATAAACGGGCCAGGTGCACACTTGACCCTGAATCTCTCAAGTTGGTCCTACTTCGAGGAGTCCCTGAAGACTTCCTAGATACCCTTCACATGCTAGCTGGAGGAGACATCTACCAACTACCTTACGAGGATATAAAGACTGTGTTTAGAAACCATTCTAGGGCAGCCCAGAAAAGAGGTAGGGGAATCCCCCTTTCAGCTAGTGCTACTTTCTCCAAGCATGAGTTTGTTAATCAGCTGGAGGACCTCAAAAGTGAGGTGAGATAGACCATTGCCATGCAACTTGATACATTCCAGATCCAGCAAAAGAAAGAGGAAGCTGAGAGGGCTTTGGCCATCTTCTGTCCTAGGTGTACAAGGAAGCACCCTAAGAACGAGTGTCCCTTACACTCGGTAGAGGTATGATTCGTTTGTGAGGAGAACCACCCCACAAACCAATGCCCAACCTTACCTAGGTTTAAGGCCATGTACCAAGGAACTGAGGCACCCACTGAACCTCTCTACCTCCTCAATCAAAGAAGGCCGCATGGACCTAGACCCTACCAGCAGGGGATGCAAGGGACATCCCAAGCTTATTATAGCCCCAACCAATCTACTCCTATGCCTTCTTGGGGGCCCCCTGCTCATCCTCCCTGGTCTGTGCCTCCTCCATGGTCTTACCCACCTCAATACCATACTCAGCCCACTACTCATTTGTTTCACTCACCTGTCCAGCCACAGCATCAGCGGAATTCACCTCAACTGAGGTGGAGGCCCCAGTACAACACTCCTCCTGCCATTTTGCTTCCACCACCAGCTCAACCACAACCATTACCGCTTGCTCCTCCGAGACAACCCCAAATTCCTGCTCAACCGAACTCGAACCCCAACAACCGAAAGGCCCAGCAAGTATATACCGGGGAAACAACCTGCCCTACTTATGCTGTGGAGATCCAGGAGATCAACCTGCGATCCGGGAAGACTCTTCTGGATCGCCAACCTCCTCCCTTAGAGGACGAGGAAGACAAACAGGAAAGTGAACCCAAGGCCACTCCACCCTTTCCTGAGAGACTAACAGTAACCACACAACCTGATCCAGAGGAGAATGAGCTTCTGGGAGAACTCAAACAGTTGTGTGTAAGAATACCACTTCTCCAAGCCATCAAAGATGTACTGATATACAACAAGTTGGTTAAGGAAAAGTGTTTCAGGCACCCAGGCAGGCGAAAAAGAGATGCCTTAACCATCAATGTCATAGGACAGCTGTCTGATCTTATGTTGGGGTGTTAACGGGAAAAGTGCCTATTCAGAACGACCCTATCCCACTAAGGTGTGACAGTACCTTAGAAACAAACAGAGAAAACTACTTTTGTATTCTTCTTTATGAACTATAAACGAAGAGGAATAGGATGAACCAACCTGTGTCTTGCACTAGTCCTTTGATCCAATCTCTCTTCTCTTTGACAGCTTCCAGCTACCTGCTCCCTTACTTGCCCAGCTTCACCAAGTTCCTGTAAGATCACAGAAGAAGAAAACGACACAAAGACATGGATTTATATTCATAAATAGCTTAGGATCAGATTTAAGCTAAACATGCAAATATAACAAACATCAATGATACACAAGCATGTAGGAGAAACTCAAATAGTTTTATTGATATAACAAGAAGGTCCAGGAGGAGTTACAACCGATGATTCCTGATCCCGCATCAACCTCCCAGCAAAGGAATCCCCTCTTCACCTCCAACAAAGCATAAATCACCCAATACTCTGATATCTATCTCAAAACCAACAACAATTCTCTGCAATGTACAAAATTCCAGCCTCTGGATCTCTGGGATGAGGGATCCATATATAGATGTATGCAAAGAGGATGAGTCAGCTTATGATTTGACTAGTGGCTTCTCTCTGTCATTTCTTGCTTCCACTTGGAGACTGAGAGCCTCTTACTCATCCTTGGTCGAACTCAGTGAGGCAAGTGTCATTGAGGAAGATTCTGGAAGCTTCCATTGTCTGTCCACCTCACGGAATGACACTGCCATTTGTCATTTCCCACTCAACGCACCCTGGTAGTGCATTTAGGTGCGTTGCAACGCACCTAGCTAGTGTACTTGGGTGCTATGCAACGCAGCTAGCTAGTGGAGCAGCTGAAATGATCCTGATTTGACTGATTCTGAGCAGTTTCTAGTGGAGAACTTCTCGGAGAAGCTGTAATTTGTTGACCTTGTTCCTTTAGGGGCAGGAACAACACTTTTAGGGACTTAGGATCCCTTGGTTTATGGACATTTCATGCTTAGAGCTGTAAGGCACAAAAATGTCTATAACAGTTGCCCCCTAAAGTATGAGGCTGTTTATCGGGTGAAATGCTTTATTAGGAGGATCCGAAGTTCTTTCAATGCTGGGAGGAGACCTGTAATAAGATACAATACAATACATTATCTTCATACTGTTTTCATGATCTAGCTGACGCAGTCATTCCCATGCTCAGCTTTATAAATTCATTTTCATGTACATAGGACAGACAATCGTCTGTTGGTAGACTGATGATTCTAATAGAGCCATCATCCTTTTGGTAGGATGATTATCTGTGCTGCAATGCTATACATTTCAATGTATTTATTTTCCTGAATATATATCGCAGCCCGGATGGATGAAACTAGATCCGGGGTCTTCAATCTCGTCCGATGTTCACTTGAAGTACAAGTCGATCCATGTGAGAAATGTTTTGGAGTCGAACATGGAAAGACATCGCTTGATTACCAGTCAATGATGCAAACTGTTAACAAGCGCGAGAGGAATCACCGATAATGATAATGACCCTCAAGGTACTGCAGTACAATTCACATGGTGTGAATAAAGGACTTGGCGTCGAACACCACGCAAAATCTTTCGGTCGAAGGTCATTGATGTATACCTGTCGCCGGAAGTGAGAAACTTGCCATTGAGTCATGCAAGCTTCAAAGTACTGAATGGGGTGTTTCTAGATCAACTTCTTGGATAATGAGCTGGTGTCGACAAGAAGTGATCCGTCAAAGGAGGGCCTTAATGAATCCCACATCAATGACACGGACCGGAGCAAATGATTTTGATGGAGGTGAAAACGATCTGATGATATATGGTTCAGGATGGCGGTCATGAAAGAATGAAGTATAATGTATGGTAGTGGATGGGACACGGGTGACTTCTCTGGATGACTTCTCTTGAACATGTCGGCGACACTTATGTGATGGATTGGTAGCGTTTACCCCAAATGTGGATGGTATGGTGTGACCGGTGAATGAAACAACCCAACCCGACTCAGGCACGGAGTGGAAGTGTCATGTTCAAGAGCGACTTGCTACCAATAAAGATTCTTTGAGTTTTCTTCCCAATTTTTCCCCAGCCATTGCTGACCAGTACCTCTTTATTTTTGTCAAGCTTGAGGAGGATAACATATGCTTGTTCTATAATTTTCCCTTCGGGCAAACCCATCGCTATGTTTTAACGAGCCTAGCGATAGTGAAACTCATTCTCGTCTAAAGACAAGTTTGTCGCTATTAATCTTTTTAACGAGTTTAACGACAAAGATAACTCGGTCCTTTTCATTTTTAGAGAGTCTAAAAAGGTACGTAAAGGTAACTCCAAAATTCCTTTTTCGTCATCTAATCCCTTAAGTCTGAAAAAGTATAAAACAATACAGAAGGGATGAATTTTTGATAGTTTTAATGAGCCGAACAAAACAAGCGCTCGATCTTTTTGTGCAATAATCCCTCAGGTCCAAAAAGATTAAAATCTAGAGGAGGGATAGCACTTCCGGTCGATTTAATGAGCTGGAAGGCCAAAACTCGGCAATCTTTTCATATTTTACGAGTCAGTTGAAAAGAGCTTAAAGAAGACTCGTCTTTTGAGGAATGAGTGATAAAATGGGTAGCAGCTGATTCCAGGTAAGGTTTGTAATTTTCCAATCACGGCAGTGTCACAAGGATGGCTAGTGATATCACTCTTCGCAGCTATTCCTCAAAATGGGTAAACAATCAAATGGAGGTGAATGATCGGCCAATGGAAAAGTGGAGGTGACGGTGCAAACACGACCAAGGCTTTAATGGCTGAAATGTTACATTCACGGTGGTTATTTACCAGGGGATAGTTCATTTTTTAACGAGCTTAAACGCGGGTGGAAACATTTGCTCGGTGCAGGTTTATTTTTTAACGAGCTTGAACCTTGCGGTAACACTGCTCGAGGCGGGTTTATTTTTTAACGAGCTTGAACCCTGCGGTAACACTGCTCATGGCGGGTTTATTTTTTAACGAGCTTGAACCTTGCAGTAACACTGCTCGTGATAAGTTTGCATGCCCCCAGCATAATAACGCAAATCGAGGTGCATGCCCCCCAAGCTTCATTGCATTCAACTTGGTGGTTGGAATGAAGGTTTACCTTTGAGAAAGGGGATTTGTTTCATTTTTTAATGAGGTTGACACAGTAAAAGAACCATCCTCAAGACTCCTTGTTTCATTTTTTAACGAGGTCGACACGAGATAAGAACCGTCCTCAGAATCCAAATCCATTAGATATAGAAGATTTCATATTCCACTGTGGCCATTTCCGCCAGATTACTCGGAGGTGGTAGGGCAAAAGTACCCATTAAGGCAGGGTCTTTTAGGAGACCTACTCCGATATTTTGGAGCGAATGATTGCTTCCATGGATCATTGGAATGCTTCCCGTAACTTGTGAACTGTTGGGGAGAAATGTTTGTTGGTCGACGATTGTAATTCCTCCTTGGAAGGGAAATGCAATCTTCCTGAAGTAGGTCGACACAACTGCGGCCATGGCATATATCCAGGGCCTACCCAGTAGGATGTTGTAATCAAGGTTTCCGTCGATTACTTCAACATCAATTTCTACTGTTTTACCCCCCAGTTCAACCTGCAAGTTACTTAAAATCCCGTATGGAGTGTATGATCGTCCATCAAATGCTTTTAACATTGTTGACGATCGCGACAAGGGTGGTGACCCTAAATTTTTCCAGCAACTCATCGACATAATACATGTGGATGCCCCCTCATCAATAATTGTTCGATGAACAGTTTTGTTGAGGGCTTTCACTTGAATAAGGAAAGCTAGTTGAGCTGGTAACTGAGGGTCATATCCTTTATGATCAAAGGCCACAAGATTGGAATCCATTGGGTCAATCCCACCTATTGCTGATAATAAAGCTTGCTCTTGGGAGAGGCAATTTTGCGGTACCTCAAGTGTCGACATAGCGGACGACGATTGGGCCAGGTCCTCTATTATATTATAATTCTGTGCTATTTTTGCACGAGGATTAAATGTCGATTTGTGTAATACTCCCTTTGGCGGCTTTATCATTGGTTCGGGAATGATAGGTGGCACAACTTCGGTCGAAGTTGTTGTCGAACTACTAGGTTGATCTTTATCCTTGTTGTTCGACAGCTGTGGATTCCCGTAATCTTTATTCCTTGTCGTTATCAAAGCATCATTTTGCTGTTTCGAAACCGACAACATAAGCACTTGGGATCGGGAAGTATTTTGATTAGCAACCAATTTGGTCCCTGGGTTTGGAAAAGGATCAGTCAATACCGCTGTGGTTTTTGAACTCTTAAAGAGATTCTTAACTTCAGCTTTATGTGGACAATCTCTCGTCCGATGATCCTCATCGCATATATGACACCCCGCAGGGGGTTTCCTTTGCCCAGAAGGGCTTGTAGAAGGTTTTCCAGGAGATGACTCATCCTGATTCTTTCTTCTCCCTTTCTTTTTCTTCTTGCCCCCTGGTTGCTTCAGTTTTTTGCCCTTGTCAGTCGACACGGCATTTACTTCCGAGGCAAGTAGTTCCTCATTTGCATTTTGACTAGAAATCTTACGGGCCTTTTTAGATGTAGCCTTTGTCGATTTCGTGTTTGTTTCGCCAATCACGCCATCGCCGGCATAAGAGTCATCGTTTGATTTAGGAGGAGGAGGAACTGAGAATTCCGGTCTAGGGGCGTCAGGTATTTTATCGTAGAGCGTGCCAGACTGAGTGTAAATCAAGTCCAAATATTGCGCACAAGCGATAACTTGCTCTTCAGTGACGACTCCCCCTTTTGCCACATCTTCCGTGATGGAAGGTAGTAATGACTTGATAAACCATTCAACTAAAAGCTGATCGGGAACATACGTTTTTACCATTCTACGACGACGTCGCCATTCATGTATATGATCAGATATGTGAGTGACCGTCGTTTGTTTGAAGTTGGTAAGAAGTTCGGTTCCCGTTTCGTACCTTATCGGTAATTGAAAATGGGTTAAAAAGGTTGTGGCTAGGTTACTGAAGTTGTCAAACGAAGCTCTGGGTAATTCGATATACCATTTTGCTGCTGGACCAGTTAACGTCCTTTGAAAAAGGCGAAGCCTAATCGAATCATCGTTTAGGGTGTTTGATGAACATCACAGATGAAATGTCATCACATGATTCGACGGATCTTCACCCAGATTTCCATTAAATTTAGGAATATCTGACAGAAGTTTATGCGGAATCGCTGGCCACCAAGGGGCATAAGCAATTGGATCATTCGTCAACCGGTTTAGATCTAGTAATTCTAGAGTTGCTACAAAGGGCAACTGTTGATTCAGGTTAGGCGAAGCATACCCAGGATAAGATGGAATCGCCTGAGCAATGGGTCTTTGCATACCAACATAATGTATTTGATGCTGGCAACTTTGACAAGGTTGATGGGCATAACCATTATAATATGGTTGCTGATAACCGCTGTGGAAATGCATTTTCCCATTACTTACAAAGACTTGTTGCTCAGGTCCTTGATATGATTGCTGGAATTGCGGTTGTTGAGATTGAACTAGCTCTGGTTGTTGGACCATTTGCTGTTGTCCAATACTAGATGATTGACCAAGATGAGGAGTCATAGTACTTGTTTGAGCCTGAGTCGCTCCAGATAAGGAGGCACTAACCTGAGGTTGTGATTGAGTCGTCGAGACAAGAGGCTGTTGTATTGCAACCTGAGAAACTTGGGATTGACATACAACAGGTAGCGCTTGTACTTGTGACGCAGTCACCATATCAGGTATAGTGGGAATATTCAACACAGGGTGGACTGGTTGCATTGAATATACAACCCTTGGTTGTTGAGGCAGTATTGGTACCCAACCGCTGGATGTAATTCCAGTTTGATCTAAATTTTGTTGTAAACTCCCACATGGTTCTTCTCCGGGAGGGAACAATGAAAAGGCATACTGACCTCCATATGGTGGCAATCCAGTACTTAAAGGGTAGATTGGCCTTTGAAGACACATTGGATCAATTTGTTGAGTTTCAACATAAGAAATACTAGATGATAATCCGGATGAAGAAATAGGAACTAACCAAGTCGTCGAAGCAGTCCCTGATTGGACTCCGGCTTGTTGTTGATAACTTGCCGGGACAGATGGTATACCGGAGAACATTGTTGGAGTAGCAGCAGGAGATTCATTTGCTGCTGTGTCAGACAACACAGTCTTGGATGTCGATGGCTGTTCAGACATGTCTAGTCTATCCAAAAGATTTCCTAGCGGTTCTACAAGAACTTGCGATGAAGGGAGACTAACTTATAAGACCAACGAGTGAACAGTGATGTTATTCCGCTTAAAATAAATTTTAGACGCTTTGACACAACTTGTTTTTTCAATTTTTAAGAGTCGAGAAAAAACAAAAGATGACTCTAGTCTCCTTCGATTTTTAATGAGCCTGAAGTGACAAGTGCTCAGATGGACCTTTTCTGTTAAAGAGTCTGAAAAGGAACGAAAGGGACTTCTTTGGAGATCTAGGTAGAGGGAGTACCAAACCAATCGCAAAACTGCAGAATACTTTTTACGGTATGACAGTCAATCTTCCCGAATGCTGTGTTCAGTGCATTGTGATCGATAGGGCGGCAGACACAACTTCCTATGGATAAAGGATTTAAGCCTATAGGGGTCTCCCAATATATACTCGATGGTACGTGGGAGCACAAGTCTGTACTGGCACTTATCGTCTCAAAGTGGAGGAATCACCCAACCATCAGTGAGGACAACAGTTACCAGGTTTTACGACGCCGGAATACGTCTCTAGCCTAGACCTCTAAATGTTGTGCGTTAAGTTCCAAAGCATTGTTAGATTCATTCAATTTATTTTAAGTTGATCTTTCTTAGAATTTTTCCTTTTGGGATCACCACGAGATGTAGATGTAATTCCTAAAAATGCAATCTAAAGATGATAAGAAAACTTTTATCTCTTTTCAGCAATGAAAATCCTAGCTACAAGGGGAAAAGAAAGACACAATCTTTTCTCAAAGAGAAAAGAGCACACTGTAAATGCACTTTTCCTAAATCAAGCCAAGCAGACTATCAATATGAAAATGCACATATGCATGTATTTGTTTTCACTTTCTTAATATTGATGCCTAAAAAGAAAGTTGATGTACAAATCTGAATTTGCTTTCAAGTGACAAACACAAACAAGCTTCTTTTCGAAATCAAAAGGTAGAGATGATTACAACACTTTATGATTTTGAAATAAATACTCGTTTCGACACTAGAAAGTGACAAATTCAAACCAAAGGCAAAAGTAAAAGCATAATCGACTGTCAATAGTAAATAAACTTTCTCCTAAGATCAAAATCGACACTTACGACAGATCTAAATCAAAGGACGACAGTATGACTATTCTACTTTTTCAATGGAAAACTGTAAATGATGTAAAAAACACACAAAGAACATCTAGAATATTTTTGTACAAAGGAGGCGAAATTAAGGCAAAGAAAAGGGGTTTTTAAACAGACACACACTGATCACAGGCTACAAAAATCAGAGACAAAACTGAAAAAATGAAGCAAAGAACCTCAGCTGCACAGGGCTAGGCTGATCAGCGCACCTGTTACACAGAGAAACTGGATTGCAGCGCAGGTAGCCCTCTCGGGAACTGCGTTGAAATGCAGAATCTCTTCACAGAGCCTGCGCTGGGGCAGAAACGAGAATTCTATCCAGGTTCTGGGTCATGGTTTGCAGTTTAATCTATGGTTTTTGGCCGAGTAAAAGCAATCAGTAATGCACAATCAGAGGGTGGATTTGAAGGAGGTCTAAGATCTATCACAAAGGGTAATCAGATCATTTGTGAATCAGATGTTCAAATCATAAACAAATCCAGTGAATGGATTGAAGTAGCAGATGTCTGCTTTACATTTTTTAATGGCAAATGCAGTTCGATTGCTACTTCTATGTTTATGAAACAAACAACAAGAGAAACACAAATAAACTAACTAGACACGATCCCCAGCAGAGTCGCCATTTTGTTAATGGGAAAAGTGTCTATTCAGAACGACCCTATCCCACTAAGCTGTGACAGTACCTTAGAAAAAAACAGAGAAAAATACTTTTGTATTCTTCTTTATGAACTATAAACGAAGAGGAATAGGATGAACCAACCTGTGTCTTGCGCTAGTCCTTTGATCCAATCTCTCTTCTCTTTGACAGCTTCCAGCTACCTGCTCCCTTACTTTCCCAGCTTCACCAAGTTCCTGTAAGATCACAAAAGAAGAAACTACACAAAGACATGGATTTATATTCATAAATAGCTTAGGATCAGATTTAAGCTAAACATGCAAATATAACAAACATCAATGATACACAAGCATGTAGGAGAAACTCAAATAGTTTTAGTGATATAACAAGAAGGTCCAGGAGGAGTTACAACCGATGATTCCTGATCCAGCATCAACCTCCCAGCAAAGGAATCCCCTCTTCACCTCCAACAAAGCATAAATCACCCAATACTCTGATATCTATCTCAAAACCAACAGCAATTCTCTGCAATGTACAAAATTCTAGCCTCTGGATCTCTGGGATGAGGGATCCATATATAGATGTATGCAAAGAGGATGAGTCAGCTTATGATCTGACTAGTGGCTTCTCTCTGTCAGTTCTTGCTTCCACTTGGAGACTGAGAGCCTCTTACTCATCCTTGGTCGAACTCAGTGAGGCAAGTGTCATTGAGGAAGATTCTGGAAGCTTCCATTGTCTGTCCACCTCGCGGAATGACACTGCCATTTGTCATTTCCCACTCAATGCACCCTGGTAGTGCATTTAGGTGCGTTGCAACGCACCTAGCTAGTGTACTTGGGTGCTATGCAACGCAGCTAGCTAGTGGAGCAGCTGAAATGATCCTGATTTGACTGATTCTGAGCAGTTTCTGGTGGAGAACTTCTGGGAGAAGCTGTAATTTGTTGACCTTGTTCCTTTAGGGGCAGGAACAACACTTTTAGGGACTTAGGATCCCTTGGTTTATGGACATTTCACGCTTAGAGCTGTAAGGCACAAAAATGTCTATAACATGGGGCAAGTAATCTGTCCAAAGTATTTGGATCCTGGGAGTCCTGTAGTTGATGTCCACATCAATGGCACCATCATACCCAACACTTTGATTGATTTAGGGGCTGCCATTAATGTGATGACCAGGGATACCATTCTCAAACTCAGCCTTCAGGGTTCCTTAAGGAAGACCTCGACAGTCTTGCAGTTGGCAGATCGCTCCACTGTGACTCCCGAGGGGATTGTGGAGGATGTCTTGGTCTCTGTTGACTCTTGGGAGTATCCTATGGACTTCTTGGTTCTTCAGCCAAAGGCAAAGCTTACCGGATACCCCCTTATTTTGGGAAGACCTTGGCTAGCCACTGCAGATGCTTACATAAGCTGCTGAGCAGGGAACATGACCATAAAAAATGGTCCTATGTCCAAGCCGCTAGTCCTATACCCTCCTGTCTAACCTCTATTAGAGCATGACTTACCACTTTGGTTGGAAGAAGGAGAAGAGGATGAGGTGTACTCTGCACCCTTGTGCACCTTAGAGACCACCAGGGGAGGTCCCCAAACTGAGGATGATTTGATTGAGACCTTGATTCAGAATCCGCCTCCCAGTGCATTGTCCTTAGAGAAATTGGTGGAAGATGCTCAAGCCAGCACCTTAGTGGACCTTTGTGTGACCGATCCACTCTCTCCCAGGGTCAAAAATGTGGAGTTTGGCCCCGAGAGATTGTTAAAGATCAGCTCCTCCCTGTCTCCTTCCTAGGAAAAGGAGCTATATAGTCTATTGGCGAGTCATCTAGATGCTTTCGCTTGGAGCTATAAGGAGATGAAAGGAGTCCACCCTTCAGTCTGTACCCATCACATCTACATCAAAGAAGATTGTAAACCAGTCAGGCAACCTCAGAGGAGAATGAATCTAGCCCTTAAGGACATTGTCAAAGAAGAATTGCAAAAATTGTTGGATGCAGGATTCATCTACCCCATCTCGGATAGCGAGTGGGTGTCCCCTCTAGTGTTGGTACCCAAGAAAAATGGAAAGTGGAGAATTTGCGTGGACTACCGAGAACTGAACAAAGCCACCAAGAAAGACCACTTTCCTCTGCCTTTCATAGATCAAGTGTTGGATGGACTAGCAAGGAAGAAGTTTTTCTCTTTCCTAGATGGGTTTAGTGGGTATAACCAGATCCAAATCAGCCCGGAAGACCAGGATAAGACCACCTTCACTTGTCCTTGGGGTACCTTTGCTTACCGAGTCCTTCCCTTTGGGCTATGCAACGCTCCTACTACTTTCCAAAGAGCAGTATTGAGCATCTTCTTTGAGCTAGTCCATGATTCGGTGGAAATCTAGATGGATGACTTCACTCCCTATGGGTCCAACTTCCAAGAAGCATTGTCCAATCTGGGAAAAGTCCTAACCAAGTGCATTGAGATGAACCTGTCCCTTAGTACGGAAAAATGTGAATTCTTGATGACTGAAGGGACCGTGTTAGGACATACCATTTCTCGCCAGGGATTGCAAGTGGATCCTGATAAAATTGCTTTCATCAAAAAGGTTCCACCTCCTCAGAAAGTAAGAGATGTTCGGAGTTTCCTAGGCTTAGCAAGATATTATAGAAGGTTTATTAAAGATTTCAGTAAGCTAGCCTTGCCACTATTTGGCCTCTTAGCAAAAGATGTTGAGTTCAAATGGACGGATGACTGTCAAAGAGCTCTGAATGAATTAAAGGATAAGTTGGTGTCCGCCCCGATATTAAGAGGTCCAAACTGGGCCCTACCTTTCCACATCCACACTGATGCCTCGAACAAAGCCATAGGGGTAGCCTTAGGACAGGTTGAACAAAAACTCCCATATGCCATATACTTTGTCAGCAAAAATTTATCCAAGGCAGAACTGAACTATACTGTAACTGAGAAAGAGTTCCTGGTTGTGGTCCATGCCCTGAACAAGTCCCGACACTACATCACTGGCTATCAAACATTTGTACATACTGATCATGCTGCAATTAGATATTTAATGAATAAAATAGATGTGAATTCTTGTATTATTAGATGGTCACTTCTGTTGCAGCAATTTGATTTGACTATCGTTGACAAACCAAGTAAAGAAAATGTTCTTGCTGACTTCTTGTCTAGATTGGATTTACCTGCAGGTGAAGATGGAATAGTGGATGACCAGATGCCAGATGAACATCTATTTGCTATCTTAGTACTCTCCCCATGGTTTACTGATATAGCAAACTATCTGGTCTCAGAATAGTTCCCTCCGCATCTATCTTCCAAGGAGAAAAGCAGAATTGTAAGGAAGAGTGCCTCGTTCACTTGGATCGGGGGCAACCTGTTCAAACTTGGCCCCGATCAGATCTTAAGGCGTTGTGTAAGGGAGGAGGAAGTCTTTGACATCCTCCTAACCTGTCATGACGGGCCTTGTGGAGGACATTTTGCAGCCAAGAGGACTGCCTTCAAAATTCTACAGGCAGGCTACTATTGGCCCACGCTTCATCAAGATGTCAAGAGATATATCAGCCAATGTGACCGATGCCAAAGGATGGGGAAGCCAACCCCAAGGGACGAAATGCCTCTCCAACCTCAAGTGACTCTTGAACCATTCGAGAAGTGGGGCATGGATTTTGTGGGTCCTATCAATCCTCCTTCAAGGCAAAGGTCTTACATCATTGTGTGCACAGACTATCTGACCAAGTGGGCAGAAACCAAGGCAATCAAAGCAGCGACGGAAGAAAAGGTGGCTGAGTTTTTAAGAGAAAACATCTTCTACAAATTTGGCTACCCAAGAGAGCTAGTCACTGATCAAGGAAGCCAGTTCACCTCCAACTTAATTGAAGATTTGCTTGCTCATCACAAGATCAAGCATAGGACTTCCACCCCCTATCATCCTCAAGCAAATGGGCAGGTGGAAGTCACCAATAGAGCATTAGAAGGGATTTTGACTAAGGTGGTGAGCAGCAGCAGGAAGGATTGGGCAGATCGCCTGGTTGAGGCCACCTGGGCTTACAACACCACTTGGAAGACCACAACCGGTTTCACACCTTATGAACTGGTCTATGGGAAGAGAGCTTTGCTGTCAATTGAGTTCGAGTACAACACATTGAGAATGGTAGCTCAGCTGGACCTAGATCTCAGCCACGCCCAACAAGAAAGGTTATTGCAGATGAACGAGCTATATGAACACAGAATGCAGGCCCTTCTCCACTCAGAAGTGGTTCAACTTCAGGGGAAGATTTGGCATGACCAGCACCTCAATGACAAGCAATTCCAACCGGGAGATTGGGCGCTGTTGTATGATTCCAGACACAAGGATTTCAAGGGGAAGCTGAGGACAAGATGGTTAGGGCCATATGCAATGGAGAAGTGTAATGATAATGGGTCTGTTCTCATCCGGACCATCGATGAGGAAGCCATCCCCATGCTCGTCAATGGGCATCGACTAAAGATCTACAGGAAACCTCTTTCGAGGCAAGAGTTCATCAAAACTATGGAAAAATCAGTACTGGTCATAGAGAAGGGTTCTGCCTTTGTTTTGGGCATACCCTGAGCATCCAAAAAAAAATCATAATAAAAAGATCCTTGGGTGAAAACCTTTCTGAGGCTCCCAAGGCAAATGGTAGGGTGAAAACCTCATTGAGGCGCCCCTGCTGTCTCTCTGAAAAATTGGAATAAAAACAAAAAAGATCCTTGGGTGAAAACCTCTCTGAGGTGCCCAAGGCAGATGGTAGGGGTGAAAACCTCATTGAGGCACCCCTGCTGTCTCCTCAAAAAAAAAAAAAAAAAAAGAGAAAAAAGAAAAAAGAAAAAAACAGTAACAGAAAACAGGCTCAAGCTTTTGAAATTAATGGAGGTTGCAGGTATCCCATGCAGAAAAGGAGGCCTCTCAGCTCAAGGATAAGGGTCCCTACCATGCTACCAGGTGACCTCACCAGCATTCCCTCTAGAAACACTCATCTCTTCCAAGGTTTGGGTACGGTCCGGTCATAGTTTAGCCTCCTACGGGAAGCTACAGGACTTTCTACAGGAAGTTCTGTATTTCTACAGGAAACTTCCTGTAGAATCTTAGAACGGGCCAGGACCGACTGTGTAGGAAAATTTGAAGCCCGAAGTCCAATAAGGAGGCATGCAACCAATGTTTTTCTCTAGCACCCACTGTTGTCGCCTCCTTCCACCACCATGGCTGCCATACGATTGAAATACCTGCGCAGTCAAACCAGAATGTTGGGCTTTCAGAAGAAATCAATTTCAAATGAAAAACAAAGCATGCAGAGGCCGCTACGCTAACTGTCAAAGCAATTTGAAGACCCTGCAACCGTGAATGTGACTCCACCATTTCAGCATGCACCTGAGAAGGAGAAACAGCTACAGGATGTCCTACAGGAATCCTGTAGCAGTTGATCCGGCTAAAGCACATGTTATGGAGATACCTGAAACTCGTGAGCCAGCGCATGCACTATCCACATCCGAGCAACCAGTCTCATAACTAGCAGCAGTCAGCAAACCGGAGATCCCGTGCCTGTGCACGAAGCGGTAGCAAGCAGATCCGTCACCCTCGGCCTGAAGCATGAGAAAAATAACGTCACAGCCGCACAGGTAAGTGCCTCACCCTGTTTCGTCAAATCACATGAATAATACTTTAAAATGTGTGTAAATATGAAAATGAATGGGTTGAGCAAGTCGGGTAGCCATTCAACTGGCCACCACAACCAGCTCGACGGCCTCGTCCGATCTGAAAAGCTTTGGGGGTGTCGACAAGGCAGGAAATGGACACGTGGGAAGAGTCCAGTCGGAGAGAAGCGGCGGTCTAACAGGAGTGGCGGCGGTAGATATGTAGGGAATTATTCGGTGGTAAGGCAGACATTCAGTGGTATGATCATAGGTGACGTTGGCCAACGGGCCGATGGGGACAGCTCACCCCCGCACCACGAGTTCCGTAGAGATTCAAATCTACTGGCTAGATCGCATATGGCGCACTACACTCATTTATTCCAACCGCTTTGCAGCTGAGTACACATCCGCAATTTCTTGAAGGTTGATACTCCGAGTTCTCGGCCTGCTCAGCATCCTGTTGTTGCACAGAAGGCCCAGAACTGCTGAAGCGCTCCCCAGAACCCGTGCACGACTCCTACAGGAAGCTCAACATCATGGAAAAATCAAACTGTTCACATCAAAGGTGGCAAGTCTGGAACGAGGTAAGCTTGAACATTGTCTTCCCATGCAGTTGGTTCGAAAGGTGGTGAAGTCGACGTACAAAAGGGGTAGAAAACCGTAAATTTCAGTCTGTGCATGAATTTGCAAGTGTCTTCTTATTTCTGCATGAGAATTGTCGTCATCGTGTATATGCGGGATTTTCTACAGGGTTTGGTTCATAATTGAGCCACTGTCAAGGCTCACCTGTAGACAGTCGTAAATTTTTAACTGTGTGCATGATAGAGGCGTAACTCTGCGCTCTGTCTGAGGAAATCCCAAAGGTCCATCTTTGTATACGCGCCAGCCAGCTCAGGCCACCACAGCAAGCTTTTACCATGCCGGGTGGGTTCATCAGGAAAGAGCCTACAGACTCAAAGAAACTACGGGAAACCCCTGAGGTGGTAGACCTGTTTTCTCGTGCTCGGTGGATGTCATTCTGTGACAAGCTTCAAGGTCATGACGACGAGGTTGCAGAGGAATTCTTGTGATCCTTGCAACCGAAGTCCAAAACGTTGGCTGTTGTCAACTTCAGAGGTTTGACCCTCAGGCTTACCCCACAGTTCATTAGTAGGGTCACTGATCTACCGATGGGGGTACCTTGGGATAAGGAGGAGAGAAAACTAGGCCAGAAGGCTAAGAAGGAATTCTTTTTGCTGGAGGAGAAATTCTCATAGGATAAGAATGTAGTGCGAAGAACTAGCCTACAACTGTTCTGGAGTAAGGTCAGCCTCCAAATTATGAAGTATATCACGTGCGAGGGGCGATTCAACATCGTGTATGGATACCATTTTCGGCTGCTCACAGAACTTAGACACCAAATGGACCTACCCTCAGAGAAAAAGTTGAGAATCCCTTACTTCCTCTTGCAGTCCATGACCGGGTGTGCCACTAAGTTGAAAGAGGGGACGCCAGATCAGATAGCCCATCATGGGCTCATTAAGCTCCTCGTGGAAGATGCACTTCACACGTATACCATCCCTCTCTCCTGGGAAACCTTCCGGAATTTGACTAAGGATGATGATATCCGAGTACTGGCTGAGGAGCTCACCTCCTCCAGCAGCGAGGAGAAGGAACCAATTCAAACAGAAAAGAAAGAAAAAGGCCGAGAAAACATGGCCAAAGCACCGAAGAAAGAGCACAAGGGAAAACAAGAGGAAAAGAAAGAGCCCAAGGGAAAACAAGAGGAAAAACAAGCTGCCAAAACAGAGGGTGACAAAACCACATTAACCCCCAGGGAAAAATGGCTACAAAGCAGAGTGGAAAGGACTGAAAAGGTCCATGTCAGTGAGGGCACCTCTAAGGCAGCCTCAGCAAAATTGAAAGAAAAAGAACCCTCAGCCAAGCAGGCTAAAACGGTGCCATCTGTTTCTACAGGAAAATTGAAAACGACTTCTACAGGAAGCCAGAAATCAGCCACTACAGGGCTTTCTACAGGAAGTCCTGAGAAAAGAACACAGAAGGAGAAGACGGCCGAAATTCTTGCTCGGGAGGCAGCAGCTATGCTGGCCACCCTAAGTACCTCCCCCAAGCCAAAGGAGAAACGCAAAAGGGAGATTCCTCTGTATTTCAAAGCGAGGAGAAGTGTGAGAATTAAAACTGGCAGGCCCCAACCTCCATCTAAAGACCCAATTACCATCGAAGACACCCCTACCTCGCCAAGGGAGAAGTCCCCCTCCAAAATATCAGTCACTTATGAGCGGGGGAGCCCCAAGACAACTACCTGGAGGGAGAGAATGGAAAGGTCAGCGTCAAAAACCCCTCTACAGGATGCTGAAGCAGTTCTATAGGAAACTTTAGCCAAGCTCAAGGAGACCAAAAGGATGGAGCAGGAGGCAGCCACCTCACCACAAATGGAAGCAGAGGTAGAACACATCATGGATCCTAGCCCCCAGCCCAGCTTGAGCTCTTATTATAACTTTTTGGAGGCCGGGAAAATTATCCCACATAAATTCACAGTACCGCTCTTCTTTGCATTGGAAGAAGAAAGAGTACGAACCCACACGTGGATGAGGATAGCTAAATCTAAAGGAGTAGCAGATATAGGCCCCTTGGAGGAACAACTCAAGGAGGCAAGAAGGGAATTAGCTATGGCCAAGCATGTGGGAAACTGCCAGCGTGTATTTCTATAGGAAGAGAATGAGAAGCTCAAACTGCAGCTACATGAACAGAGGAAAGAAAGGGGCATAGCCTCAGGGGACACTACAATAGAACATCAAGGCAAAGAACGAATGCAAGCTGGTCCTGAGGGACTAAACCAGCATCTACAGGAAAGGGAACTGCAAGCAGACATAGAGATACAAGCTCTCAAACAACAGTTGCAAGTAAAAGAGGCACAACTGGCCTGCATGGCCAGTTGGGCTATGGATGCTCTACAATGTAGGCAGCCAGCCAAATCTTATGGCCTATACCTATGGGATCAGTGGCTGCAATTCCAGATTAATGCATTAGCACAGAGGGGTATCTCCCAGATCCAAAACCCCCAGCAATTCACATATTTATGCAACAGTAGCTCCTCAGAGGACAAGGCCAAGCTATCAGAGTTCTATCTCGATAATTTGGCCCTTCTTAATGAAACTTCATGGGATCCCAACACGGTTGTGGGAGATATGCATCTAATGGCATTTACCTCATGGTTAAACCATGAAGAAAAGAGAGCGACAGAGGTCAGAGATGTTATGAACCGGGAGTTACATGAACCACTGTTAATCAGAGCAGAGCCAGGGGACCCCACTGCATTGATATCCACCCACCAACACCTAGCAACCAACCCGCAGGCTTTACTAAAATACATGGATCAGCAGGCTCAGGCTATAGCACATTTCGAGGATATGGAGCGACTACTAGGGGACAATTGTGTTCATGCTTGCACCCGGAGGTGGAACACATTGTCCCACAGCCTCAAAATCAGGGAGTATCACACTCCAACTAGAATGAGGGAGGGCCTAGTATGGGTACCTCTCTACAAGAAGTCCATGCAGAACCTCCAGGCTAGCTGGATCGGCCTCAAGCTAAGCCCACCTTTGCTTCTGGGATTGGTAGAAGGAAGCACAGAAAAAGAAGAACATAAGCAATGGGAAGAGGTGGAAAAGAAGGCCGGGTTCCATGACAGTGAGGAAGATACTACTGCAGAAGCCTGGGATGTGAGAGTGGCGGTTAAGGCAATGAAGGACGAGGAGCTGGATTATTTGCTCAAGGATGAGCAATCATTTTAGCAGGGGGGTGATGATGAGCTCCAAATTTGGTAACATTTTAGGCTCATTTTGCCTAACTACCCTTGTTCAATCCTTCATTTTTCATAACTTATGCATTATTTTCTACTATGTTTATGTCATTTGTACGAATAAGGGTAGTCACTATTCCTTGGTGGCTAACACGTGCTCATTTCAGGATTTTTTGACACATGTTGAAGCAAACCCGAGCAGACATGGGCTAGGAGGCAGCCAAGCTTGGGTTGAGGATTCATAGGGGGTTTGTCTATGGCCTAAATAACCTCCCTCGAGATCTTCACCCCCAGCTCCGAGCTCCAAAGGCCACCAAAACCGGATCTAGAAGGCAGCCAAGTAGATTTCTTGGAAGGAGCTATTCAATCACAGTTTGGGCAGCCAAGTCCCATAAACTTAGGAGGCCAGCCAGGGCCTCGTAGTGTATAAATGATAAGGCTCCAGCCTTCGAAAAGGAATTTTGAAAAACTTTTTCACATTCTGCACTACGTGCTGCTAGCTCTGTTTTGTTCTTTTGTAGCCATTATTGGCATAACTCTTGACTTATGATTATTTTTTGATAATGGGAAGCAGTCGGATTTGATATCAGCTCTGAGATTTTTATAGGAGCCATAGCTCTCGGGGTTGGGCCCAACCTGAGAGCCTAGGGCCTCCTTATTTGTATTGTTATCTTTCCTTTCAGCACTGTGATTTTCCTTTTATGCATCTGAACGAAGTTTGTTGAGCTAGGATTTAGTTGTGTTGGTTAAGTAGGATACTGTTGATGAATAGAATTACTTTGGATGTATAGAATAGATTGATAAGACAAAGATTGATAAAAGCTCCATAAAAGGGTTGCCTGCACTCTCAGTTTCACCTCTCCCTTATTGGATCAGGGGCTGGAATTGTGAAGCCAATGCTGCTCAACAAAAACACTAGTTTGCTTGGCCATGCAATCATTGGTGTAATGTTTTTCATTTGTAGAAATTAGTCATGCGTTTAGACCTTTTTAGATGTTCCTTTGATTAAGTGCTGTACATGGTTTTCTTTGGGAATAAAGTTGCTGTTCATGCGTTTCATTGACAGTTATGATAAATTAGCTAAGATTTCGGTTGTATGCAGGACTTGGTTGATTCAGTTAAGTGCACACCGTGCAGGGCTTATCCATATTTCTCTCATCCACCTAATCTTCGTCCAGGCCAGCTGCTCCATCTCCTAGTCAGCTTCCTCGTCTCACCACTCCTCTTCTGTCCATGTAACCCTACCTTCTTGCTCTTCCATTGCCTTGGTCTTCCTTAAGACAAGTTAGCTCTCCACACCCTCTCATCACTTCATCCACCAGTCGCTGGGTCATCTCAGACCCCTACCCTACCTCCCTATCCATTCATGCATCCTCTTTCACTCACCCATCCTCCAAAATCCAATTTTAAAACATCTTGTAGAAATTTTTGAACATCCTGTAGAAATTCCTGAAACATCCTGTAGAACCCCTGCAGACTTCCTGTAGAAGCTCACAAACAAGGTTTTTTGGCAACCAAACTTTGTGAAACCCTCTGGAAGAGTGTTAGGGGCTTCTTAGGCCCTCTCTGTACCATCCCAACCTTTCCGAAGCATTTCTCCTCCTTGATCCACCCCTGCACAGTGAAAATCCAGTTAAAAGCACATGCATGATAATTCTAATAACTTAGTCAAAAATACAAAAAGATAATTTCTTCAAATAGAGGTAGTCTAGATACATGTATTTTACCTTCATAGAAGTAATGGCATCTTCTTCAATAGTTTTCCTCCTTTCCTTTGCATCAGTAGGACTAGCTGGTAGAATTAGGGTTTGCTAGGGTTATGGTACTATTTGACTTTCAGTTTCTTTCTGCAAGTAGATCAGTTTCCTTTGAGTTAGCTTCCATCCATCAGGTATAAAGCTTCTTCTAAAAGCTCATAGAAGTTGGCTTGAGCCCCTAGCGGACTTGTGCCAACTGACCAAGTGACAACTACGACAAGAGTTAGTACTTGTGCATACAGCACCGTCGCTTCCAAGTTTGTTACGAACTACCGGGTTGATAAAACTAAAGAAGGGAGTTCCAGGAGTTGTAGCATTATTGCTACAATACTGGGGCCCACCAACAGGCTCGATTAATGTCCCTATAATCGATACATATTCTTATTGTCCCTTGCTTTTTGTTAACCGGAACAATATTCGATACCCAATCCGTTAACGGGATCGGATAAACGAAACCTGGTTTGAGTAATTTTTCAACTTTTGCTTTAATAGCAGCAGCTTTTCTTGGGTGAATCTGATGTAAATGTTGCCGGACGGGTTTAGCGTCCGGGTAAGTCTTGATTTCATGAACAACAATCGCGGGATCAATTCCTGGCATTTCCTCATAGGACTAGGCAAACACGTCGCAGAATTCTTGAAATAGGGCCTTATATATATGGATTTCGTCTTCTGTACACGAGGCACCTATATGAATGCTCTCAACAATTCCAGGCTTAACCGAAATGTCAATAGGAATAGTTCGAGAGATGTTTCCCAAATTTAACTCTGAATCAGGATGTTTCATTTGATTCTGAGGTTCCTTGACATATTCAGTTGTAAAAATTGATGAAAAATATTTTCAAAATGATCATTCTCGGGTAAGAACGAAGATCGGTGATGGAGATCTTCCCATGGTAAATCATCTACACATAGGATTTCACGAATTTTCTCATCAGAGTGAACAAGTTCAGAAAATGTGATTGAATCCGATCTTGATGTGAAAAGTGATTCTTCACGGACCACATTCATTAAGTCAATTTTGGTTGAAGATGGGTCGGTAAACTATTGCACGACCTCATACGCAATTTCATATGGACTCAAAGGCATAACATCACCAAATGAGTCTATCTCAGATTCAGAAGGAACGATCCAAGGATCATCATAAACAATGGTGTCTGACGAAGTCATATGAATGGTTGAAAATGAAGACGATGCGTTGAACGGAGGAAAAGGAAAAGTTCCTAGTAAACCGGCATCTTTAACTAGTCCTACTCCAACATCCTTATACGAGATAGTCATTTTACCAACATGATGAATACTTTCAAAAGAGGCTGGGTCAGATGAAAAGTAAGCCAGCTGGTCTATTGTTACGATCTTTCCATTATGAGGAAACTTTATAATCCGAATGACCGATGAAATGACAGCTGTCATAGCGTAAGACCAACTACGACCCAAGAGAAGGTTGTAATCTAGAGGGGCATCAACCACCTCACATCTAGATTAATGGTTTTTCCTTCAACCCCTATAGGTAAATCCTATAAGATGCCAAAAGGATGAAACCCACGGCCATCAAAGGCCTTTAGAATCATCGAGGATTGATTTAGTGAAGGAGAACCAAGTGATCTCCAACACTGTATTGACATAATACACGTTGAGGCTCCCTCATCAATCACAGTCCTATGAATAGGTCTGTTTTTGACTATCACTGGAACCTGGAAAGCCATTTGATGAGGTAAGCGCGGTGTACTATTTTCTAGATCGAAAATTATTAGGTTCGAGTCCTGAACGTCAACAGCTCCTATAGCCGACAAAAGTTATTTACGTTGTGCTGGACATGATTGCAACACTTCCAAAGTCGACATTGCTGAGGGTGAAATAGCTAAATCCTCAACAATGTTATATTTCTGAGCCGCTCTCACCTGTGGATTGAAAGCTGACTTTCGAAGTATACCCTTGGTGGGAGGTTTGATTACAAAGTCTGGATTAGGTTTCTCGATCTGTAGTGGATCGGAACCGGGAGCTGAGGTTGATGGGTTAGAATGAGAAGATTCTGCTTCTTTTCCATCAACAGGACTTTTACTACCATAATCATGCGATCGAGTCACAATCCTAACATGGGACATCATCAGTATGGGTTCTTCATTGGGACTCGAGGAAGAACCTATCATCTTACTGTCTTGACTTGGAAAAGGATCCTTCAAGACAGTAGGCGTTTGGGAACCTTTGACAATCTTCGCAACCTCTGCACGATGAGGGCAGTCTCTTGTAAAATGTTCTTCGTCACAAATGAGACAAGGATAACGAGGTTTGTGTTTTTCAGCATTGGATTCTGATTTTTCAGGTTTCTCTTTTGAATTTTTGTCCGTTTTATTCCTCTTCTTCCCTTTCTTCTTTCCACCGGATTTGGATTTGGTTGTAGATGACTCTACAACATGAATATCAGTGGAAATATCCGTGGAAGAATCTCTTGTTGGGGAATCAGGCAAGGTTATGATAGGAGAAGAATTCTTGGAAGACTTCTTCTTACTTTTAGTATTAACCGTACCAATCATACCATCAGCGGCATGAGACCCTGAAGGAGCTGCAACGATTTGATTTTGCTTGGGAAGATCGGGGATTTTCTCATGTAACGTACCTGACTGAGTATAGACCAAGTCAAGGTACTGTGCTTGAGCAATTACTTTCTCCTCAGTAAAGACTCCGGCCTTAGCTACATCTTCAGTGATCTTTGGCAACAAAGATTTTACAAACCATTCAGCCAAGATCTGATCCGGAATAAAAACCTTCACTAAACTTCGTCGACGTCTCCATTCATGAATGTGATCTGAAATGTAAGTGGACGTCGATTTCTTTAATGAAGTTAGTAATTCCGTGCCATTGTCATATCTGGCTGGCAGCTGAAAATGAGTTAAAAACGAGGTAGCTAACTGACTAAAATTATAAAAAGTGCCCCGTGGTAACTCAATGTACCACTTGGCCACGAGACCAATTAAAGTGCGCTGGAAAAGTCTTAGACGGATTGAATCATCTGAAATGGAGTTAGATGCACACCAGAGGTGATAAGTCATCACATGGTTCGACGGGTCCTCTCCTGATTTTCCTTCAAACTTAGGAATATCACCAGGCAACTTATTCGGCATTGGTGGCAAAAACGGAAGATAATTAATGGGATCGTTCGTTAGGCGCGACAAGTCAGGCAAGTCCAAAGTTGTGATAAACAGTAACTGACGATTAGGGT